>LR812530.1:38918829-39501329 GCA_903798195.1 Danio kyathit
CCTATATTGATTATATAACAGCATAATAATGCAAATAGCCATAAACACTTGAAAATACTTATCATTCTTAAGGTTGTTTAGATTCTATAATTTGATGTTTAAAAGGTAAATGCCCTGTTATATATACTATTAAACGTCCTATAAGGTAAATGCCCAATTATAAACTTTGACACCAGTGAGGTAGAGTAAAAGTAATTGTAAAATGGCTTTATGAATCTGTAAATATATATTGCAACAGCAAAAATGATTGAGGTCATCTCCAAGTATTGCACGATAAGTCAATATATTGATTATTGTGACAGGCCTAAAGATGACACGTCCCATTCTGATATCTGCATCAAATTACACTTAAAATATTATGTTATATACACAGTACGCAAATTAAATGCAGTTTTAAATAGCTTTAATGAAAATCAAATGTCAAATTATAAAATAATGTTCCAGTATTCCACAGAAAATAAACCAAAATGTAAAACTTTATTACACTTACATTGTTTTGATGCCTTTAATTGTCTTTGAGACACATTTATACATAGGCTGTTTATAGCTTTAATTTTTAAACTAAAATATCATAACATTTAAACCAAATAACAAATAAAGAACCAAGACAGAACAAGCATAGGAGCTGAATATTGAATATTTTTGACACGCATGTGCATCGCAATACATAAAGAAAAATGTGTAAATGACTTCAATTCAAGGGTAAGCAAACAAGTATTAATGGAATGGGTGTTGAGAGTGTTGATCAATACAAGTATTTCTGTACTGTTTTAGTCATTAAATTGTCCTTTTCTGTTAATACTAATATTTTGTGTAAGAAGGGGCAGCAAAGATTGTACTGCTTACAGAAATTAAAATTATTTAATGTAGATAAATCACTCATGTGCATGTTTTACAGTTCGAACATTCAGTCACTTATCTTTTTTTCTTGCTTTGTTGGTTTTCTAATTCTCTAAGTGTGAAAAATAAGAGTTGTTTGGAGAAAATTGTGAACCTATGAGGAAAAACAACAGGGAGAAAACAGATGAATATGGCTGAGTTATACCATAGACAAGTTTTAAGTAAAGCTCAGAGTATTCTATCAGATGATTCCCATCCTATTCACCACGAGTTTCAGCTTCTCCCTTCTGGTATTCGACGCAGAACTCCTATTAGTAAAACAAATCAGTTCAAACTTTCTTTTCTCTCCTCAGCTGTAAAGTTTTAGAATTTAGGGTAGACTTGTATGTGTTTTTGTGTATTATGTGTGACATGCTTGTATGCTGCAACCAACTTGCTTTCGGGAAATGAATATAGACTGACTGAGTCTGACTGACTGATTTCAATTGATCATATTTTATAGCACATGCTCATTTTGGAGCTTGACCTTAGTATCAGTTGCACAGAAAAGTGCAGTGTTATCTTGTATCTACTAAACAGCTCTCAACGGGAGAAAAAAGAAAACATGTTTTGAATAATTTGAGCGTAACTGCTTGAGTCCAGTCCATATCTTATGTTTTCTGTTTGTAAGACACACATACCTTATGCTGATCTGTCTGCCTTAAGGCGGTTGGGCGTTCAGTTATCTGGTTATCAGTTAGGTTGAGCCAGCATGTCTCATCACTGGCTTATTTCTGTGATATGACTATAAACACACACATTCTCTAAAACACACGCACACCTGACCGGGAGAGATAAAGGAGGCACTGAAAAGTGGTGCCCGACCACAAACTGTTCGTAGCCAAAAGAGGAGCCAAGGGGCCAAAAAGCAGAGAAGACACACACACACACACACACACACACACACACACACACACACACTGACAGGGTCCGGAAGCCAGCACCTCCCTGTGGTGATGCTTCTAACCATCGGCATCTCTCAGTTAAAACCGCATTCACGTACCCATACAGATGCACACCCCCCTGTGTGAGTGTCGGTTGTCTGAGCAGGAAGTAGACAGTTGCTGTTAGGTTTAACCGTAAGGGTCACAAGACCCCTGGGTCTGACTAAGGAAACCCCCATATCAGCCCCTAAAAAACAGTGAAGATCCAACAGTCGACCATCCTTACTTCCCTATAAAATCCCATCACAATGATGCTCATTTCCTTGCCCCCTTTTCGTTTTGCTTTTAAGGTAATTCACTAAATTGCCGACAGACATTACAGCAGCATCCTCATAAAGTTAATGAATATTAATTAACAATTTCCAGGACCGCACAGGAGATCCAATCAACGAACGCTTTTCTCTCCTGTCCTCCGCCTTTCACCCCCCTGGCCTAATGGGTCAGGTGTGGCGTCACATCATCGGTAGCTGGACCGTCTCCAGGGGAACAGGGCTGGGGTAATTGCATGGTTCGTTTTGATGACATGCTTTTTATGCAAATGAAGGAGGGAGCGCAGGGACGCGGCTGGGGGGGAAACGGAGCCGGCCAATCAGCAGCCTGGAGGGGCTAAGCACAATTAAAGACTGATTCGGATAATGAGCTCTTATCATCACGATGGGGCCGTTTGCATCATTATAGACACATTCTGTTATTAATATTATTGTTATTAGTTCTATTATTATTATTTTTATGGTGATAATCAGAAGCATCATCATTACAGCTAGGATGATTATTATTGTAGAGTTATTGATGGTTTATATAAAGCTCCGCGCGCTGCAGAATAAGCGCTAGGTCGGCGCTCTATTTTTTCTCTCTCTCTCTCTCTCTCTCTCCCTCTAACTCTCTCGTTCTGTCTCGCACGCGCAGATTTGTTCAGTCATTCAGTTACAGTAGCGCTGGGTGCCAGCAGTAACACCACTGTGTTCGCTGCCAACCACAATTACTGTTCCATTCTGCCAGCTGCCAAGAGCTCCGCAGATACAGAGCAGTTAACCCGCACTGATACACACACACACACACACACACACACACACACACATACACTTGTACGCGGTTGTACACGGATCTGTGAAAATACCAATAGCAAGTGCTCAGCTGTGCATGCTATTTAAAAAGAACAAGCATGTGCATGCTAACAAAAATAGACACTACACTTACACACTAACACACACACTCAAGGCGTAAACATTTATATAAAAATCTATAAACATTTAAAAGAACATATTGCACATTATGGGCATTCTATATTCAAATATAAGCACACCAAGTGCACATAAGACTTGTGTATAGGAATTAGAAATGAAGACAACGGTGAACTAATATAGACCAGCACGCTGAAGGTATACAAGTGAGTGCTTGTTTGTGTATTCGAAAGTATTGGTTTTATAAAAGAATCGTGCAGTAGAATGATGAACAGAACAATAGAGAGACAGAAATACAGAATGGTATAACAGATATAACATTAGATAAATGAACTAATAGAATGCTTAGAATGACAGATAGAACAATACCTAGAAAGACAGAAGTATACATAGAACCATACACTGTAAAACCCAACAGTCAACTTTTTTAAATGAAATGAGTGTAGTTAACTCAAAATTGACTGAAAGTTAATTCTACTCATTTGAAAAGAGTTTTGAACTCAGTGTTGAAGGTTAATGAGTTAATTAAATACCTCATTACTTCAACTTAAATGGAGTAAGTTCACAGTACTCATATAGATTAGTTTAACTCAAATGGTTTGTAGCAATCGTTTTCCTCAAACGGTTTGAGTTGCCTTAAGTTATTGGGTTTTACAGTACTCAGTTGGTTTGAGTTCTCTCCATTTATTGGGGTTTACTTTGCTCAAAATGCTTAATTTACTCAATTGGATTAAGTTCACAGTACTCATTAGGATTCGTTTTTGAACTTAAACGGTTTGTTGCATTTAACTTATTGTCTTTTACAGTGTAGATAGAATGATTGATAATTGGAACAATAGCCTGAAAGATTGCAAGACATACATACATGGATTACAGATGGAGTAACAGAATAACCATAATCACCAGTAATTCATTTAATAATTAGAATAATAATTAGAAATGGCCAAATTGAAATTCTTGAACTGCTCTAATGGACACCATTATACACTCTCAGAAAAAAAAGTACACGGTGGTTTCTTAAGGAACAGTTTTGTACCTTTGTAAAAATTTTTACCTTATATACAGTTAAAATCAGAATTATTAAACCCCCTTTGAATTTTTCCCAAATGATGTTTACTAGAGCAAGGAAATTTTCACGGTATGTCTGATATTTTTTCTTCTGGAGAAAGTCTTATTTGTTTCATTTCGGCTAGAATAAAAGCAGTTTTTCATTTTTTAAAAACCATTTTAAGGTCAAAATTATTAGCCCCTTTAAGCTATATATTTTTTGACCATCTACAGAACAAACCATCATTATACAATAACTTGCCTAATTACCCTAACCTGCCTAGTTAACCTAATTACCCTAGTTAAGCCTTTAAATGTCACTTTAAGCTGTATAGAAGTGTCTTGAATAAATAACCAGGGGGGGCTAATAATTCAGGGGGGTTAAAAATTCTAACTTCAACTGTAGTACAGAAAATACCTCATATGATACTGTTCTGTACCTTTTGTGGTACATTTGAAATGGAGGTTCAAAATTATTGGAGGTACAAAAAGGTACAAAAGTGTCAGACAACTCTTTCTTTATTACAATATCTATGAAAATAAATATTACTGAAAAGGCAAAGTGATTTATGAATAATTCCCATATTAAAACATGAATCATCATTTAAAAGCATATGTTTAAAGAAACTCATAAACATTAATTATTCATTTCTATAATACAAAACAACTGTTAAAACAAAACTATAGGTATTGTAAAGCATTTTTAACAAACATTTGGTAAGCATTTTCTAATAGATACATTTTCATTATTGATATCCACTATCAATTTGCTTTCCACTACGCACGTGAAGTCCCGCATATGCAAAGTGTTCATGCAGACATTTTAGTATTGTAAAGCTAATCAAACATTGTGCATATCTTGTTACAATACTTTTGCATAATTCTATTTCTATTTTAAAATTAAGTAGATTAAATTAACTTTTAAGTGATTACAAAGGTATTGTGTGAAAATTGGAGTTTTTTTTATAATGTACATGAGAGAATGTACTGCTGTAACATTTTTGTAAAAAGTGTTGTGAAATGTTTAGAAAAAATAAATCTTTTGATTTGTTAAAGTATTTTTTATTTTTTATTGTAAATTGAAAAAAAGAAACATTTTTTTGTAAACTAAAACATTGTTTATAAATGTACTTGATGTTTTTTATTTAATGAAAAAAATTTGACACATTTTGGATATAGCAAAATGCCTTTAAATAGTTCTTGAAGGAACACATTTGACACTGTTAAGGTACAAAGTATCTTGTCACTGTAGTGGGGGATCAGGTTCATGGATCAGATTTGTACCTTTGATGTACAATATTGTATCTGCAGGTTTTAAAAACCAAAGGTACATTTTGGTTTCCCGTGGTACAAATCATGTCCTCAAAGGTACAAACTGCAATGGTACAAATTAGTTTATTTGTCTTAAGGTACAATTCTGTTCCATCAAAAGGTACTGCCCCAGTGACAAGGGTTTGGACCTTCTTTGGTACAAGATTGTACCATTTTTTCTGAGAGTGTACAGCACTCACTTGTTTGGATGACAAGTTTACATTTTAAGGCTGGTCTGCAGTGCATGTCAATGTCAAAATAACTAAGATGACCAGTCAAATATAAGTAGGGAGGATTTAATGTTCACATAAGAAGAATGCAAACTCCACACAGAAATGCCAACTGACCCAGCAGAGGCTCGAACCAGCAATCTTCTTGCTGTGAGGCAATCGTTATACCCACTGCACCACCATGATGCCCCAGAGAGATAGATAGACAAACCAAAAAAAAAAGAATAACAGATAGATAATGATATCTCACCTTCATGTGAGTGGGGGAACCAGATCTGTGACGGGGCTGTAGAGTGAGGTCCAGAGCGATAGGGTGGAGAAGAAGGGGATGATGGGGGTCCGCTGGGGTGGGACGGAGGAGATCCCAGACTGCTGGCCAGAAACGTCCCCATGAATGAGGCAGACGAGTTCCCTATCAGTCCACTGCCTGAAAAAATACAATTAAAAAAATGGTTAACATCTTCAAAATGACAAAATTAATTGAATTATTAAAAATTTAAATGTTTAAACCTCAACTGTTAAATGAAGATTTGATAAAGGCACCAAATTCTGCCTAAAATAATAGTTCTGATTAGGGCTGCATGATATTGGAAAAAACAAACATTGCAATATTTTATTATTCTTCGATTATATATATAGCAAGATGAATATAATTTCACCAGATGACTTGAATATCTCTATTTGGAAAGAATTGATCATTTTAGATTGATTGGGGTGATTCAGTTGGGAAGTTCATTTGCATAAAATCTAATAACCAATCTACAAGCATAGATAAATAGAATAAAACAAAAGATACAAGAATAAACAGTTTTATTGTTTTCCGAGTCTAACTGTATTCATGTACAGTAATTGAATAAAAATAATTCAATGATACAATTTCTTATGCCTGCATGCTTTAAAAAACTTCAAACAGTCATAGGCCTCAAAAACACATGCAAAAATTATTACAAACTCAACATTGCGTATCCTGCGATGTGAATATTGCGAATGATCACATTGAGATATTGATGCTGAAATGGTTTATATAGTGCAGCCCGCCCTGCAGGCACATGACGTCAACATGATGTCATATTGACGTTGTACCCCAACGTCGGGGGGACATTGGATTTTGTTTGGAGATGAAAATCGGGTTGACATCAGAACCCAACGTCTAACCTAAAATCAACCTAAAGTCAACCAAATATCAAAGTCTAATCATGACGTTGTGTGGACGTTACCACTATGACATCTATCAGACGTTGGATTTTGGTCACTTTCCAACACAACATAAAATCAAACAAATATCAACGTAATTCGACTTCGTTATTGGACGTCAAAATAACGTTGTCCTTAGATGCTGGCTAGACATTGAATTTTGGTCACCTGATGTCATGACCTAAATCTAACCTAATATTAACGTCTTATGATGTTGTGTGCCTGCTGGGCTAGTTCTGATCATTCTTAAATAAATAAAGGGCAAATGTTAGACAGCAAAACGTTAATAATAAGAGTGAAGGCAATACAGAAAGTAGGATTAAAAAAAGAGAGTGTGTAGAAGGTAAGTATAAGACAGAGTTCCCATAATGAAGTCCCTGTGATCTCTGAGCTGTAACCTCTCTCACACACACAATTTGTGACAAGACCTACAAAGCAGAGTAAGAAACTGGGCTTAATTCATTCTCATTCATGTAATCATTACCACAGGACTGCTAAAGTTACTCCTATCTGTCTGTCTGTCTGTCTGTCCTGACCCAAAATAACACTAAACGCAAATAAAACACTGCACCAAACCACAGTATGTACAGAAAAAAACAATAGATGTTTCAAATCAACTCAATGTCCAAATATAAAAGCATAGTCCTGAAGCAAAACCATGTTGAAAACCACTGACCCACATCACCCAAGCACACAGAGAGAGGGTGATGGAATGATAATGAGGAAACCCAGGATCGAAGCGCATCAAAGAGCTGCAACTTTATTCATCCCTGAAGGAAAATGAGAAAGACTTTATACATGCAAGCCAACAAGGGTTAAATCAAATCCATTACACATGCACGGAACACACAAAGCATGCGGACGGTCATTACGTTTCCACACACATCGTCTGTCTTTTGTTTTGCTCAACACTGAAGGAAACAAAGCAAATTTGCAACGCTCCAATAAGCTTGATTAACCTATATGCTACAGAGGCACGGCTTTAATAAACTTACGACATAATATAATTTAAAGATAAGGCAGCTCACCGGAAACGATTCATCGTTTGTGTGATGCAGTACATACACAGCCATCAAATCGCTCTATTAAACAATTTGCGCTTAAGACGATGCCTGTACAACAGATTAACAACAACTGAATTCAGTGCAGATGAACACATTGTGTTGTTAGTTTCATCGCATACCGCTGTGGTTTCCTGTGTGTCTCCCCTGACAAAGCCCCTGCCCTCGTGTCCTCTAAAACAACCAACACCACCAATTAAAAAGCGAGGTGAAGGCGAGTGCGGTTTCATTTCCTAAACTGATAAAAGTTAATTAACGTGGGTGAGAGGGATGAGGTTAAGGAAGACGTTTATGGGTGTGAAATTACTAAATGAGTGCTCTCACAAGATAAACAGGGCACCAGGCCACAGCTCGAGCCCCGGGCTGAAAAAAAAAAACAAGTCGAGACCGCTGGAAAAGACCAACGGAATTACAGGTCTGGAAAGACGCTAGGCCGCTGGAGCCGGGGTGGATGCTGGGATCACAGTCGTCAAGACACTTCGTCTCCTCGCACCCACTCACTCGCTTCAGGATGAAAGTAGTCTTTCTGTGCTGGTCTAGGAACAGTTTCCTGCTACATGAAACTGTATAATCGAAGTTGCAGAATTGCCCACATACATTACAGCCGTCTTCTCCTCCCAAATGTCCTTACCACTTTCTATGGGCTCCACTACTGAAATGAAAGGCCTGTGTTCTGCAAGAGTGCAAAAGTCACTGGTGTTCACCAATGCATTATGGGTGTGGTCTCCTAAATTCTAGAGGGGGAAAATCCCTTTTAAATACAGTTGTTAAAGCTTTTTCCTGTTAGTTATGGCAAGAGCCAGACCATAATACAGACTTTTAGAGAAAACAGTTTTTTTTTAAGTCATACAGTTGTTTATGCAAATATTCTTAAAATTGGCATTTTTATGAATTGGAGATAATTAATTAAACAGTTAATATAATTAATACTTCAATTCATAAACAATGTAATTACATATAACGCTTAGGGGGCGTCACGGTGGCATAGAGGGTAGCACGATTACCTCACAGCAAGTTCGCTGAGTCCATGAGGTATAAGTGAATTGAATAAGCTAAACTGGCTGTAGTGTATGTGTGTGAATGCAAGAGTGTATGGGTGCTTCCCAGTGTTGGGTTGCGGCTGAAAGGGCATTCGCTGCATAAAACATATGCTGGATAAGTTGGGGGTTCATTCCACTGTGGCGACCCCTGATTAATAAAGGGACTAAGCTGAGAAGAAAATGAATGAATGACACTTAGGTTTACAGTTTTGTGTGTGTGTGTGTGGGGGGGGGGGGGGGGGGGGGGATAGGGGCATTGGGGGTGTGGAGTGGCACGACTGCTCAGACTGACACCGACACAAACACAAGGAGTCATTCATGGTGTTAATTTGTTTCTTTTAATGACAGCAGTAAATAACTGAACAATTATTTGAACTGTACAAGCTAAAAATTCACCTTTACTTTTAGCTATTTTTTTATCCACAAAGTGTGCAGCTTTTGTCACTGCAGTGTATCTTTATGGGCTTCTGGAAGAACATTTCCAGGGCTTCTTAGTATGGAAAGTCGGAAATGTCTTATTATTGTACTAAATGTATTATTACACAAGTACACTACTACTATATTGATATTAGTATACTTACTATGACCAAGTGTGTGCGCGAGAGAGACAGAACGGGCGAGGTAGTCCAGATGCAGGCGACAGAGTTCTCGCGCGCGCATTTAGTCTCTCTGCGTTTACTTGACATTTGACCAGTCTGCCACCAAATTTTTTTTAACTTGTTCAAACTATTTAATTAAAATGAGCTGAAAAAACACAATTCTGGAGATTTCATTGGGACAACTTAAATTTTGTTTATGTTCAATCCACATAAATTTGTTAAAAGTGTTAAGTTAACTTAATCAATTTGTGTTGGGACAACATGAATGAATTGTGTGGAACCCTGCATTTTTTGCAGTGTGTCAAGGATGAAACTCCAGTGCGGGGAGGTGTCACGGACTCTCTGGGGGCCCCAAAACGGTGTGGGCCCTTAGAATCGTCTTAACACCCCCCTTGCGGCGCCCCTGACTCTGGCTGCTACATGCAGAAAAAAGAGAGTGCTGCCATCGTCACTACACTGGGAGCGTTTAAAGAATTCAAAAATCCAAGGGTGTTACGTAACGGCAATGTAATCTTATCAAAACAACATTGTTATTGCTGTCAGATGACATTCTGCAGACAAAAGTGAAAAGTGGAGGGGGGGGGTGCATTTAGTGTCACAAATGAAACTCGAGAACGGGGGGGTGTTGCGGACCCTAGTAGTATCTCTGGAGGCCCCAAAACGGCATGGGCCCTTAGAATCGTCCTAACCTAGCTCAGAAAGAATTCTGATGTTGAAGCGACATCCTAGCCAGTCAAAATCCATGGGTGTTACGTAACGTCAACGTAATCTTATCAAAACAACGTTGTTATTGCTGTCAGACGACATTCTGTAAGACTATAAGTACAAAAAAAAATTTCATTTATTTTTTTTTTTTTACAAGAATTAAATGACAATTGTGAAAATACAGCGATTAACGTATGAGAACTATCGGTCCTGTCAGATATGGCATGCACTCTCATTCCCATACAGCAGAGAGTGGCTGTGTGGAACTCCACCATGCGCAATTCAGAGAGCAGAAATTTGTAAACGCGTGACCATGTAGATACAGAAATGACATGCCATTGTGTAAATAAGATATTATTTAAACCTATTTAGCTTGTTTATTAAAAGAAGTTGTCATCTGGCGCTATATAGAAAATAAAATCTTGACTTCAAGGGGGCAGGGTGCTACCCTAACACAGTATAATGGTAGGGGAAACACTGACTTTTTATAGTAAATTCAATGATTTCAGCATATTTATAGTAGCATTCAAAACAAAAACAAAATCATTAAAAGAAAAAAATTTGATCTATGAATAATATAGTCAAAATTAATGAAATCAGAAGGGAAAAAAGAAAGCTTATCCAGATTGAAGACCACACATTAACCTAAATACTCCTGCATTATTCAACTATGCCAGTTGCCATGGCCACAGACAGCAAACCGACACTGACTGTCTAATGGACACTAAAGTCAAAAGTGGAAAGCACTTCCGAAACTCACAGCAACATCAAAAGTTCCGTTCACACAGGATCATCCTGGAGCGAAACAAAATAGTGTTTACAAGGCTCAAAGATAATATTATGAAAGCTTTGGAGGAAGAACTAAGCACTGGATTTGCATCAAAGAGCTTATTCACACTTGTAGTTTGGTTCACTCGGTTTGTTAGTACCAGATCAAAACAAAAACTAATGCATTTAGACCTGGTTCACTAAGCATTCACACTATAATTTAATGTCAAACCTGAAGATTCACAGCAAAATTGGCTTTTATGACACATTTTGTAACAGATCCAAAACAATGTTGTGTGCTTACTGAGCTTCATGTATGAGTGTGTGATGGTCAGTCAAGACTTAATGAAGAAATACTTCTGCCTCATATGCACATAGACCAATAAAAAGACCAATGCTCATTTTGAACTACAAAATGCAATGTAGCTCCTAAACTCACAGAAACAAAAAGGATAAACTGCCTGTCCAAAAAAGTCAACACCTGATATAGCTAAGCAAATAGGTGAGCCTCCCATTGGATAATTGCAGCATGGATGATTATGTTTCAGCTGGTAACAAGTTGTTTAACCCCAGAGAGTAACTTCTCATTCTTAAACAACCTTGTCAGCATCACATGCTATGGTCATGGAAGATGTTAATCTATATCAGAAGGGTCAAATTATTGGCATGCATCAAGCAAAGAAAACATTTAAAGAGATTGCTGAACCTACTAAACTTGGGTTTAGTAAACTAGCATACAAGGCTGTGGGGGCAGTGCTGTGATCTTGGGATGCTGCAATTTGTCAGGTCAAAGTTCAATATTATTATATGGCCAAAGAATTAGGTCAGAGAATATACCTAATGACCAGGATATTCCACCAATGGATTTTTTTCTTTCCTGATAAATTGGGCACCGTAGAGTCCAGAGTCCAGTCTTAACCCTATTGAGAATGCTTGATATGTGCTGTTTGAGCAATGGTCCGACTCTCCGATCACTGATACAAGGTAAGATCTTGTATCAGACAGGAGATGTTGTATCAGACGGGAGTCTTGATGGGAGTAAATGTTGTGACATTGCAGAAAAATACTGAAACGATGCCAGAGCAAATGTGTGGCGTAATCAAAATTAAAGTTATCCAACGAAAAGTTCAAGTGACTTTCTTTAACAGTGTATATTGACACCTTAAAAACACAAATTAGTACCTAAGATATACATATTGTTACTTATAAACTACAAACAGAGATGAGAAGTAACGAAGTACAAATACTTCGTTACTGTACTTAAGTAGATTTTTCTGGTATCCATACTGTACTCCACTATTTATTTTTCTGACAACTTTTTACTTTTACTCCTTACATTTTTACACAAATATCTGTACTTTCTACTCCTTACATTTTTAAATCGGGCTCGTTACTTTCATTTTAATATGTTTTGTGGCACGATCTATATTATTTCTTGCCATTATTAACATTTAAGGGACTTCATTCATTAAATAAAATATACACAATACTCTGAAAACAAATATACAAAACAAAAAACAATTGTGAGCTGCAAGAGTGTGCTATTTGCAGAAAATAAAGCAGCTTTGGCAAAATGCAAAACAAAATAATTGTAGTCAAATACATTCATTTTGTTTATTTTATCAAAAGAAAAAAAAATGAAATATGTTTTGGACAAAATAAAGTGTTAAATTTAAGACATTTATTAGTTATGATGACTATATAAACCTACAGAATTATGTTTTAGAGTATATGAACCATTATGGCAGCTGTTGTTCTTAAACAAGTTAAGTTTTGTGTCCAGGTGATGACACACAGGGCAACTTTTTGAGCAGTGTTGTTGGACAATATTGTAGAGTGATGTTGCTTGGCTAGTTTGCAGTTGAAAATACAAAATAACATATAGAAATGTAAGTTATTTTGTATAGATATATACATTATGTGCGGTGTAGTTACCACCATGAAACTAAAACAAGTAGTAGTAATGAATACCTTTTACTTAAGTACATATTTCAGGCCGTACTTCTTTATTTTTACTTGAATACAAAAGTGTAGTGAGTAGGCATGGGCCGGTATAAGATTCTCATGGTATGATAACCTTGGATAAAAATATCACAGTTTCACAGTATTACGGTATTGTGATTACTGCTCTAAAATATATTCTTTTTAAATGTCTGGGTAAAAAACAAAAACCTTTTTTCCCCTTTAAAATTGAAATTTGATATTTTGGCGCACTAAACATGTCAGGCTAAATAATTCCAATGAATAATTGACTTCTGCTGTCTTCATTAGTTTCTAAAACACAGATTTCTTTACATCTTAAAACGACATCTTTAGATATTTTTTTTTTCTGCTGGAGGTACTGTTGTCTTAAAAATCAACAACAAAAAAAAGTAAATAAAAAATATTAGACATACCTTAGAAACGGTATAACAGAAAATTTTGACGGTTTTAAAACCTTGACTTTTCCAAACCGCGGTATACCTTAAAAACGGTTATCGTCCCATGCCTAGTAGTGAGTACTTCAACTTTTACCAGAGTCGGTTTAAACACGAGTATCTGTACTTCTACTTGAGTAAAGGATGTGCGTACTTTGCCATCTCTGACTACAAAAGGCTACCTTGTCAAAAGTTACCTTTGGCAAAATCTTTTGTACCTTTATTTCTGAGAGTGAATGATTAGATCCTAGACCATTCATTGCTTATCATTGTCACATCATGTCCAGTTTTTGGCTTCGTTTAGATATTATTGTCTGTTTTGAATTCATTTTTGTTCATATTTCAGTAGAGCCACAAAATAATTAATTTCGAAATGGATTGCGACCCATCTTTTTTTGTCCAAAATATGCAGCAAAACGGACTAGACTTTTCCCCCGAAAGTCAAGTCTGGATTGCGCGACCCCCACTGCACCAAACAACACAGAAAGCCCTCGCTCCTCCTCTCCTCTACGCCTTCCACCAACTTCCCTTTAATAAAACGTTTCCTCTTGTTTGCTTTGCTTTATTGACTTTTTTCTCTCTTTTTTTCCCCTCCGTCTCGAGCATGCCGTGGGCCGAGCGTCAGCTGCAAAGGCTGAAATTATTGCCTGCGCCCATCCTACTAACTTCCCCCTCCTTCCAGCACCTCTAATAAACCACACTGCAGAAATGAAACGCTGTTGATGCACGAACAGAGAGATTGGAGGAAAGGAAAGGATGGCGGGAGGTCTAAAAAAGAAGCATAGCTGCCAAGCGGCGCGTGTGTGTGGCAGGCAGCACACTGAACCTGGGGAAGCCCGGTCAGGGTGGAAAAACAGCGGCAGAGTCATTACGGTGGGAATACAGTGAGCTATAAAGGATGATGCTGTCTTGTCAGGCGGATCCCCAAAGGGAATGTGTGTTTATTTACGTCTGTGGTGCGAAACGCGGCTGAACGAGAGAGAGTGACTCTTGTGCGAGCGCTTAAGGAAATCGGGTCATGTGCATACTAATCGCCTGATTCCAGGCTCAGAGCGACATTAATCCAATTAAGGAATTAAAAGGAAGAATCCTGAAGAGTGGGAGTCCCGAGTGTGTCTGCCACACACAAACACACACACACACGCTCACGTAACTGCCAGTTGCACAAGTGCATGTTCAGCCTTGTCATCAAATGAGAGTCCCTCAGCGCTGCCCTTCAGAGGAACAAGCCAGACAGACGGAGAGAGAGAGAAGAGAGACGGAGAGCATGATGTGGGGAAAAAAAAAAGTCAAGTCAGAGGTTTGGATTATGTGTTACTTGTTTAAGTCGGAGATCCAAATGAAGTGCAATCCATCAGCACACACAACAGCTCGGGGTTCTAATGGGTCTGTGTGTGTACATTACAGCAGCTGTCTTCTCCCTCTCTTTCTGTGGGTCTCGCTCTCTTCACAGGAGGATGTTTATGTCTGCTGGTGCTGAGCACTCAGTTCAGCGGAGAGACAGAGATAACACAAGTGCTGCTCCAGTGCAACAATGGAGAAGAAAATGAAGAAGAAAGAGGAACAGGAACAGACAATGCTGTAAAATATTGTTTTATATTGTTGTCGTTAAAAAAAATTATACATATATAATATAGCTAATCTAAATTATTATTAAAATGGAATAATTTTTTATAATTTATACTATTTGAATATTAAGCTTTATGCGTTATTTATTTGTAAAAGTAATCTGAAGTTTCACTGAAACCTTTTTAAAAGTGTATTCAAGTATAAACTTGATTTTCATACAATTCAGCTACTTTCTAACGTTTTTCCAACGAGTTTTTTATGTTTCAATGCATTTATATTATTATATAGTGGTATTAGGATATATAAATATCTTCAACATTGGTCAAGAATTATTAGCCCCCCTGAATTATTAGCCCCCTGTTTATTTTTTTCCCCAATTTCTGTTTAACGGAGAGAAGATTTTCTTAACACATTTCTAAGCATAATAGTTTTAATAACTCATCCCTAATAACTGATTTAATTTATCTTTGTCATGATGACAGTAAATAATATTTTACTAGATATTTTTAAAGACACTTCTATACAGCTTTAAGTGGTATTTAAAGGCTTAACTAGGTTAATTATGTTTACTAAGCAGGTTAGGGTAATTAAGCAAGTTATTGTATAATAATGGTTTGTTCTGTAGACTATCAGAAAAAAATATAGCTTAAAGGGGCTAATAATTTTGTCCTTAAAATGATGTTTAAAAAATTTAAAACTGCTTTTACTCTGACCGAAATAAAACAAATAAGACTTTCTCCAGAAGAAAAAATATTATCAGACATACTGTGAAAATTTCCTTGCTCTGTTAAACATCATTTGGGAAATATTTAAAAAAGAAAAAAAAAATCAAAGTAGGGTTAATAATTCTGACTTCAACTGTATGTAAAACAAAATAAAATAAAATAAAATTAAGTTAAATAAACTAAACTAAAAAAATAATAAAAAAAATAAAAATAAAAAAAAATATATATATAATTAAGTTAAAAAAATAAAATAAAAATAATGAAAAAAATTATAAAATAAAAATTAAATTAAATTAAATTAAATTAAATTAAATTAAATTCAATTCAATCTTCAACTTTGGTCAAAATATGTAAAATAAAAAAAATAAAAACTAAAATAAAACTAAATTTAATTTAATTAAATCTTCAACTGGTCAAGATATGTACAATTAAATTAAATTAAATCTTCAACTTTGGTCAAGATATGTAAAATTAAATTAAATCTTCAACTTTGGTCAAGATATGTAAAATAAAATAAAATAAAATAAAATAAAATAAAATAAAATAAAATAAAATAAAATAAAATAAAATAAAATAAAATAAAATAAAATAAAAACTAAACTAAACTAAACTAAACTAAACTAAATTAAATTAAATTAAATTAAATTAAATCTTTAACTTTGGTCAAGATATGTAAAATTAAATTAAGTTAAATTAAGTTAAACAAACTAAACTAAAAAATATTAAAATCAAATCAAATCAAATTTTGTTAAATTTAATTAAATTAAATAAAACATTGTAAAATAATATCTGATCGAGCAGTGCAAAAAACAAAAGTACTGCACTAAACAAAGATCATTCATTCATTCATTCATTTTCTTGTCGGCTTTGTCCCTTGCGGGGTCGCCACAGCGGAATGAACCGCCAACTTATCCAGCACGATTTTACGCAGCGGATGCCCTTCCAGCCGCAACCCATCTCTGGGAACTTCCACACACACATTCACACTCATACACTATGGACAATTTAGCTTACCCAATTCACCTGTACTGCATGTCTTTGGACTGTGGGGGAAACCGGAGCACCCGGAGGAAACCCACGCGAACCCAGGGAGAACATGCAAACTCCACACAGAAACGCCAACTGACCCAGCCCAGCCGAGGTTCGAACCTACGACCCAGCGACGTTCTTGCTGTGAGGCAACAGCACTACCCACTGCGCCACTGGGTTGCCCACAAAGATCATTTAAACAATGAAAGATCTCTCTTTAAACACACAAGTGTACAAGCAAGCTCTACAAAATCACAAATACAAGTCCAACAATACACATCACATACAGAGAGACATTTTGACTCCTTCAGGGAGTCCTGGAGTATGTCATAGATGGCAGAGCTCATGCAGGAGGGCCATCACAGACTTAATATTAAAGGTTTTGTCAGGGGACTGTGCGTGTGTGAATGTGTGTGTGTGTGTGAAGCAGGGGAGTGTGAGACTGTTTACACAGCTGGGTTCCACGCTCTCACACAACCCCACATCTCACTGTCCCCCAAAACATGTGCCACTCCAGAAACCCCAATATTTTCTCTATTCACAGTCATAATAAATAGGCTCTGGGAGGATGGGAGGGAGGGAGTTTGGGCAGGGTCTGTAGACACAGCGCACTTCTCTCATTGCCTGTTTGTTTTGCGTCTCTATGCCATGACTCAGTCAGTTTGGGACCGTGTCGTACGAGAGGATATTTTTGAAGCCGTTTTGGTTTTGGCCCGATTGCTTGTGCGACTGACATGGGAGTATTTAGGGTAATCCACGTGTAAAAGTAGCATTAGTCATTAATCATTTCTGTAGCTAAACACAGAAATGGCAGGGACAGGAAGGATTTAAATGAACATGAAGCTGAATGTAGAAACACCGCTGCCGCTGGAGGCCAGTCCCCCAGGTTGAGCTCTAAAATTACATTGGACTTGGATGCTGCTGGAAGAAATAGTTATTTGATAGTTTTGCTTGATGATGAACAGAGAGAAATTTAAGTCGTTCAGTGATAATCTTCCCCTCCACTGAGCTGTTAACTCTTGCGACCAGATCATGGAGTCAGTAAGTTTAATTCAAGAACCAGATCAGTCCAGCTGATTCAACTGGAACAAATGATTCATTCAAAACATTGGTACATTGGTGGCTCCTATGAACTTTCCAAGAAACACTATGGCAGAGGTCAAGGATTCAAGCACTAAAAACATACATTTCAGTCAGTTTGTCTATTTTTGTAATCTCAATTAAAAATGTATTAATTAATAAAACAAAATAAAGATCATTTAAAAAGATCAGTTTAATAAATTTACCTATACTTTCCTCTTCAATAGCTAGTTTCAACCGAACAGGGTTTTAGAAAAATTATGAATAAAAATCAAAACAATATCTGTGAAGCCTTTTTTCATTGACTAAAAACTTCAGTCAGTTTGACTATTTTTGTAATTCAATAAAGAAATGTATTAATTAATAAAACAAAATAAAGATCATTAAAAAATCTGAAGAGGGCTTTAGAGAGATTGTTATTAAAAATCATAACACAATTCAACCTTTTTTCTTCATTGACTAAAAATTCATATTTCAGTCACACATGATTTCTTACACATGATTTTTGGTCATTTACACACATTTACAACACATTCACATTGGCCAAGAAGTGTTACAGTGTAAAATTAAATAAAATTAAATAAATTTGGTTAAAAATTTAATTAAATAAATAATAAAAAATTAATTAAAAATAAATGTAATTTAATTAAATTAAAGTTAAAAATAAATAAAAATAAAATAAAAATAAAAACAAAATAAAAATTTAATTAATGTAAATTACATTAATTTAAAATAAATATATTAAATGAAATGAAATTAAAAAAATGTTTTTAATTAAATAAAAATGTAATAAATAAAAATAAATAAATGAAATAAAACAAAATTAAATTAAATAAAAATTAAATTAATTAAATTAAAATACAAATAATTAAAAATATAAATTAAATTTAATTTAATTAAATTAAATTAAAGTTAAATTAAATTAAAAACAAAAAAATAAATGAAATTAATTTAAATAAATAAAAATAATTTAAAAATTAAATAAAAATAAAAACAAAAATTAAAATTAAAGTAAAATAAATTAAATTGAAAATAAATCAAAATAAATGAAATGAAATGAAATTAAATAAAGTTCCCCAGAGACGGGTTGCAGCTGGAAGGGCATCTGCTGCGTAAAACATGTGCTGGATAAATTGGCGGTTCACGCTGTGCCGACCCCAGATTAATAAAGGGACTAAGCCGAAAAGAAAATGAATGAATGAATGAAAATGAAATAAAATAAATTAAATGTAATTAAATTAAAAATATAAATAAATGAAAAATAAAACAAAACAAAATAAAACGAAAATAAAAAAAGTAATTAATTAAATTAAAAAATAAATAAAATAAAAATAAATTAAACTAACTTTTAATTAAAATAAATAAAATAAAAATGAATTAAATAATTTAATAATTTAATTTAATTAAATCACAAGCATACTTAATCTTCTCAACAATAACTAGTTTTAACCGAACAGGGCATTAGAAAGTTCCACTTAATCACATCAAACTCCACATTGCAGTCTATGAATCAAGAATCAAGGTCAGCTTACACCTACAATGAATGACTGCTACATACTTGCACTTTTTTTTCCAAAACTTGGAGCAAACGCTGAAGCAGACAGGAAATAAAAAGACAATTAACAACCGCAGCTCAAACTGTGAAGAACAAACTCCATTTTTCCAAGAACCTCCAGAGATGAGCTGCTTTTGTGGAATTTCCTCCCGATGATGTCACTCATGAATAACGTCCCAAAAAAACCTAGATAGGCTATTTTAGTGTTTCAATTAGTTTCATTTGTCAGTGTTGTGTGCATAAACGCTTTTAGCTCCCACTGCAATGTGTGTGCCATCAACCGTATTCCCTGATCACAAATTCAATTATTTCTCAGAGGAAGCATCTTCCTCCTGGGAATCGGGACGAAGCCGTACCAGTGAGTGTGTGGTCTTGTATGTGAGAGAGCGAGTGAATGTGTGTGTAATTCTGCATGTGTGTATTTTAAAACAGGAGGTCAGACTGGAAGTGAGTTAATTCCCAGAGGATTGGGACTCGCCACACCCCAAAACAGCCACAAACTTTTGGCAACAAGCATTGGCAGAAGTCACAATGGTGTATGTGTGTGTGTCACGTGTGGGTCGTCCTATGACAGGATCATTAAACAAAGCTATGCAGCTTCTCAGGATGAGGAACGTCAAACCGCACTAAATAACTCACACAGAGGCATGAAATAATATGTTGCAGAGGAGTAAAGGCGATTTGAGAAAAAGACAAATAGGAGAAGGGGGAATTTTGAACCGACAATGAAAGAAAAGAGTAGACAGAAAGCGCACGGCACGCAGCAGAAAAGCGGAGACCCAATGATCTATAGCTGAAGCCCGACAGCCAGGTCTGCGGGTCGGAGTGTTTGTGTAGGCACAGACAGCACAGCTGGCGGGAACAACGGAGCATCGTTTGCTGGACAGTAAAAGCGCATCATGCATGTAAAGCAACGGCGAACTGTACACCACCCAAAGAGAAAAAGAAAACAATGACGGATAGTCTACGAGCAACACCGTGAAGTGAATGAGTCATGTAAACGCAAGATACAGTTTTTTGCAAGATAAAGATTGAATCACACTCTATGCAAGTATGTAAATGAAAATCAAACTAGATTTCAAGATCAAATTTGGCCCAAAATGTAAAAGAACATGACGCCACAACACACACTATAGCTAGCATGAGCATACACTTTGGGTCAACTACTTTCTTTGTGGTAATGATTTATTATTATGTCATATTATGTCATATTTTGACTAGGCATGGGACGATAACCGACTTCAAGGTTTACCGTGGTTTGGAAAAGTCAAGGTATTAAAACTGCTAATATTTTCTGGTATACCGTTCCTAAGGTATATGTAAGGGTTTATCAATGGGTCTTTTTATGTGTTGTGAAGAAATCTGTGTTATTGAAACTAATGAAAACAGCAGAAGTCATAGTTTTTTCAAATTATTTAGCCTGACATGTTTACTGTTCCAAAATATTATAAATGTTTCCTAAAATAAAATATATTGTATTCCATGGGGGGAAACGTTGCAGCTTTTTGACATTTTAAAAGAACTTTTTTTAAAGCAGTAATTACAATATCGTGATACAGTGAAACCATGATATTTTATCAAAAGTTATCATACCATCAGAAACTTATACCGGCCCATGCCTAATTTTGATTACACAAATATTTGGCTGAGAAAGAAAAAAAAAAATTTGTCTAAAGTTTGGAGGCCATATTTGACTGAAACAGTTCCATTCTTTCATTGTTTCACATCAAAAAGCTTTTTAGATGGATTCACTTTGACCAAAAATTATGCTAGAGTTTCTGTATACACAAAATTTTCCCTTCTGAAATATTGAGAGGTTTAGATTTCAGGGTTATTGCACATGCAAAGCTCATTTTTTCAGAAGAATTCTTTACTACTATTTCTCACTGCTGTCATTTTTTAGCCGGCAGCTAACTCTCTGCAACTCTCACAGGGTGGACCAATGATGCTAAGAGGGCTGCGCCTGGTCGATACCTGGATGGGAGACCACATGGGAAAGCTAGGTTGCTGCCGGAAGTGGTGTAGTGAGACCAGCAGGGGGCGCTTTACCTGCAGTTTGTGTGGGTCCTAACGCTCCAGTATATTGATGGGGACTCTATACTGCTCAGTGAGTGTCGTTTTTTGGATGAGACATTAAAGCAAGGTTCTGACTCTCTGTTGTCGTTAAAAGTCCCAAATTTGCCCACTGGCCTCCTAACAATCCCCATATCATACTTGGCTTCATCACTCTGTCTCCTCTCCAACAATCAGCTGGTGTGTGGTGTGCATTCATGTGCAATATGGCTGCTGTCGGGCCATCCAGATGGATGCTGCACACTGGTGGTGTATATGAACGTGAGGAATTATCATTATAATTAATTAATTTAGGGGGTCAGTGGGTCGTTTAAGCTTTCACAAAAATGACAGTTCTGTTATTAATTACTCACTCTCATGTTATTTGAATGCACAAAGCTCCTTCATCCTCCATATTCAGCAAGAATATGGTCCCAAGATGTTCAATGTCCAGAAAAGTAACCAAAAACAGTGTCAAAAAAATTCCATGTGAATTCAGTGGTTCAACTGTAATCGTACAAAGCTCCAAGAACACTTTTGGGTGCCAAAAAACTATAAAAATTACTCTGTTTGTC
The DNA here is from genome assembly GCA_903798195.1 of Danio kyathit. Lineage (NCBI taxonomy): Eukaryota > Metazoa > Chordata > Actinopteri > Cypriniformes > Danionidae > Danio > Danio kyathit. The sequence goes on from LR812530.1 coordinate 38,940,791, forward strand.
TTTGTCTTTTCTTCATCACCAGTCAGGGTGCACATTGACTACAACAATTCAACATATTCCTATATAAGGAACTATAAGGTCAGCAGTGCAACAAGCAAGCGTCATATTGCCTGTAGTAAATGCGCACCTTAATTTGATACAGAGGATGTAAGTAATTTTTACTGTTTTTTGGCACACAAAAGTGTTCTTGGAGCTTCATATGATTACAGTCGAACCACTAAACTTTCATGAAATGTCTTAAGACATTGCTGAATATGGGGGGCCATGAGGTATGAGTGATTAATAACAGAATTAAAATTATTGGGTGAACTAACCCTTTAAGAGGAAAATGAGCAGCATTTATTTACAGTTCATTTTCAGGTAAACATGGACGTGTCAGAATATTCATTAACACAATACTGCTGCTCATGTAGTTTAAACTTCAATTCACTGCTAACCTAAACAGAATAAAAAAGCATTTGCTGTTATTATTTTGAGGCTTTAAGCTATCTCTTTCAACTCAGCTACTAGCATGGCAGAGCAACAGCTTGATAATCACGTTACTTAAATTAAGTTCAACTGTAAACATATTAGCCGGCTACCTGAAAAATAGCCCGCTCAGTTTTAGGGCACAGACATGTGAAGGTAACTTGAGTTCTGGCCTGAGATTATTTTCAGAAAAATGGTTACAGTGTTTGGCAAGAACAATTTAGGCCTGGCAAGAAACTCATGATCTTATTTTCTGCTGAAAACCACAAGTACAAAACATTAATAAGCCGGCATGGCCACAAAACATTGGTGAAACTCAAAGGCTGTCACTCTTTTAAAAAAAAAATTAGTAGGTGCTATTCATCACCTCCAGATGTTGGATTTCAACTACATATAATTTTGGTTTGGAAAACCGGGTGGACGTGTCCAACCACATTTTCAAATATGACAAATAGCTCTTACGTCTCCATTGCGGATCAATTAAAAGCATTCCCACAAGCTAGCACTCACACGGGTATCACTTTAAATCAACAACAGGTTTTGTTAGCCTCCTTATTAAGAACCCAGTCAATTCAAACACCGGCTGTCAATCAAAAATCACACCCAGACTATTGTAGATACACATCCTGAGAGAGTGCGTATGTGTGTGGAAGCGCACTCAGAGAGTCAAACAGAGCAGACAAAACAATAGCGGTGATGAGCAGACGCACACACACTCCAGGACACAACACACACACAGCTCCCCGCTGGCACCGCCGCCCTTCCATTTCCATGTATGAATGTTTGAATCAACCCCCTGGGTGTCAAAACACCCCTCTATGATCAGCAGGTCTCTAAAAATCATTCCACCTTCAGAACAAAACAGAGCGAGAGGGAATAAACAGCAGTACAAGGTCAAACATTAAACCCACATACACACATAAAAATCACACACACACAGAGTGCTTTACAACGCAAACATGGCAGTCTGGGTCAACTCAGGGTTCGCAGATAGGACAACACAGACAGAGTGTTGTCCAAAAATGAGTTTGCACAGACAGCAATAAAGTCCTTCATTTCTAACCATTGCATGGAAGGAACACTGGGTCAGGAGGGGCAAAGCCGTCTCCTCTGCTCTCATGCTAGTCATGCTTACCTACCGCTGTTAAAATGACCAGCATATGTGGCATTTGTGATGCTGCGCTCACCAGGTTTCTAAACTAGTATTTTTAAACCTCGGCCATTAAAGTCAAGGTCTTTTTCATATCTGACTTGAGCCATTTTCCCAAGCTTCTCTCCTTCACACCTTCTCTGTCCAATCTATGAAAGCTTATTTACTTGGAGTTAAAATGAAAGGATAACGTATAAACTCTTTGTGATACATACTTTTAAATAAGCAGGATATAATAAAGATACATTGTGAAATATAAGTAGGGTCTGCGGACATTTTTTGCTATTTCTGCGCAGAATTTTGTTAAAAATCTGCGAATTTATGCGGAATGATTTTATGATCACTAAAACCTTAATATATGAAATAAAAAGTAATAAATTTTTTATGTGTATTTAAGGTTTACAATGCAAGTCTCTTATAATATATCTACTAAAAGACAGAAAATATTACTTTACAAACTGTATTGTAAATAAATCATATAAATATTTTCATATTAGTCAGTAATATTACTGAAATTAATTTAAAAACTGAATAAATATAAACGTATACACATTTACACAAGTAAATAAACAGAATCAATGATTGGCTAAAAATCTGTGGAATTCTGCGGAATTCTGCGTGCGCAGAATCCGTGTGGGCCTAGATATTATAGCATATACAGTCATAATAATGACATTTAAAGTCACACATACATGAAAAAATGCTGCAAACGTGATATATAAAGTCATACTGTGCCATATGCTGTTGTAAATATAAGAATAAAAGTGACAGTTACAAAATATAGTTATATCTATTGTATAATATCACAGTCCCTTTGAGGCAAGTCATTTCACTCGGTGGCCATCTTTGAAACGCCTCTCATGCAGTATGCTCAGGCATTCTGTCTGAATGGGGAAACATCAAATCCTTCAAAACTGTTTGTCAAGCTTGCGATTACATTACATATTTGGAACCACCATTAAAAATTAAACGACAACTATCTTACAGGTTTCATTCCTAAATGTTCAAATAAAAAAAAATTGGCATATTTTCAGGTTGCCCGAGCTAATGCACATGCCAACCTCTTTTATGGCCGTTCTACGCATTATCATCCTCCGGATAATGCTTTGTCTCATCGTGCTGCTCTTCTAAAGTAATGCACAACTTGGTTTTGATGGTGAATCTCCTCATGAAATGACAGCGACTCTTTGTTTACAAGTTTGTGGGTGTTTGAGTAGCTGCTGTCATGTGATGTGCGTTTGACAGGACGGACTGTACCTCGCGTATGTTTCATACAGATTACAAAACCAAAAAACGTTTGTTTTCAAGTGTAGTTGGTTCATTTAAAAGCACAGATTTCATGCTTTGTGTGGATATATTTCTTATGTCTGTGTAGCAAGTATTCGCTAAGATTCCTGTCTGTTTGTTGACCACCAAACTTTCATAAAAGCACACATCTGGTCCGAGCTTTTCCACGAGAGAAACGTCAGTCTATAACGATCAATCATCGGCTCCTGCACAAGTAGGCAGGGTTTCATTCGCCATATTGACCGTTACACTTTTCCCCATTCAAAACTATACGAGTGACATGTCTTGTGTATTCTATAGTCTTTAGTAATGTCCGGTTGCATATACAAGAAACAGTTGCAATTACACAATAATAAGTGGCACTGCAAATAAGAAAACTAAAGTTATAATTAGGCAATCTAAACTTAAATTATGCAATATGAACTTGAAAATACGCTAAACAAATAAACATTTGCATATTGCATTCTGTGATATAAAAGTTGTAAATATGAGGAAACAATCTATGAGGAAAAAAGCTGCAATTATCTAAAAAAGTGTTACTGTACAATATAAAACTGCAAATATATATGAGGAACAAAGCCACAGTTCTGCAAGATAATGTTATATTACGCAATATAAAAGTAAAAAAAATTGATAAAGGTGTTATTATGCAATATAATGTCACATTTTATGACATAAAGTTGTAAATATGAGAAACAAAGCTGCACTGTAAAGTACTATAAAATAACATTGAACATTGCAAACCTCCAAATATGAGAAGCAAATATATTTATGAAATATAAAATCACATTATGCAACAAAGTTGAAAATACCCCAAACAAATAAGTAAACATAAAGTCACATTGTAATTATGAAGTATGAAAAATATTTTGAAGAACATTGGAAACCGGTGGCTATTGGCATCCATATTACAAAAAATTGAAAGTCAAACTTTCTTGAGAATATGTTTTTTGGGTTTAACAGATTTTTGAGTGAAATTTCCCTATAAGTACCCATATTATGCTATTAAACAGCTCATTTAACTAGGATAATAAGACTAGCAAAAAAAAATATAACAAGGTAGGGTCTGTCACTTACATTCACATGAAAACAACCCAGGCTCATTCTGATTACGTACCCCTATATACATTTCTGGAGAGAGCAAAATAAATCCTAGGAGGTACGTTTTTTTTGCAGTTTTTTTTTATGAATCCACTAGAGGCCGCTGTGTACGCTTTTTCAGATCTCAAAATTCTCTTGCGAGTGCCATTTGCGCCTGCTCTTCTCATGTAAATCCACCAGAGGCCGCTGTCGACTGACTGACTGACTGACCAACTGACCGATACCCCCACCCTTCCCCTTCTCTAAACACAACCAATAGTGTTTTAACCCACCTATCCACTTCCTCAAACCCAACCGACAGTGTTTTAAAAAGAAAACCAAAAAAAGAAAAGCCCTCGCCTAATTTTTACCACGTTTTCAGATTTTACCACATTCTCATCCTGTTATTTACTTGTTTATTTTATTATTTACCCTTTGTTTTATGTCTTACCCACTTTCTGGAACCATATTTCACCAGACTTGAACCCTGTTGTCGTGGTCAACTCCTCTCTGCATCTCAAGTCTGCTGACGTACATTTTAAGCTACTGGACAAACTGGTAACAGGAGGAAACCCGTCCATACGTAAATAAGCGATCAGCTGGTAAGCGCAAAAGGAAGGGTGTCATACCACCCCGTAGCATTCATTTTAAAGATGAAATGCAGCCATACGTCATTCTGGCTACATAATGTATGATCTCCAGAAATGTATATAGGTCTACGTTTTCAAATTGAGTCTTTGTTGCATGAAAAAGTGATGTCAGGTGCTGAATATTTAAATGACATCTTTGCTAACTAGCATAACATTCACGCCAGGTACATGTTCTTTCTCTCCTCCTACATCATGTTCCTCTTATAACTCTATTTAATTCTCTGACACATCAATCTCATCTTCAGTAGCTGTATTTTCAACATGGATTTCCACCTGGCCAGATCACAGCTTCTCCTGCCAGTGCACTTTAATGAGGAAAACCTGCCCTGGTTCCCCTGGGATCAGCATCTTGCTGTCGCCATCACTGCATTGTGTTATCTTAGCAAACAGCAGCTATGTTGAATTGTCATTTTTCGTGCTCTCTACCTCATTAAATCTCTCTTCCTCCCTTTGCCGCTTCCTGCAGCTCCTCTCCTGCTAAAAATGCTGCGCTAGTGGCTAGCGCTCTACGCTCCAGCGCTTACGGTAAACTCACACACGCTCTCGCACCCTCTCAGACATATGGATGCTGTCAGCTCGCCTCGGCTAGGCTAATTACATGCAACAAGCAAAGCCACCATTTGTTCCAAACAGGGAACGATTCAATTGTCTGCTACGAGCATTTGTTTTCATGCTAATCGGCCTGTTGTCACAAGAGCACTTTGGCTCAGGGGCCGAATATCATTCCATGTCCCCCCGATCCACCCTCTGCTCTATCCTGAGTGTCGGCATGGGAAGAGAGGAAGGACTTATCCAGGGAATATCAGATGGAGCTCTCAGTATTAACTAATGACAGGACGCCGTCCAAAACCTGGGGCTCAGCAAGAGCCACTTTCCAACCCGAGGGGCGAGAGCGGAGCATCCAGGAGAGCAGGAGGAATTAACATGGACTCAAGCCCTTTCTGGACCAAGCTGGAGGCAAAGGCCGAGGCTTAATAGATCTCGGCGGGCTACTAGAAGAGCCAAACGGGTTCTGGACAGATGACTAAATGATGGTTTGTGTGTTTTCTAACCAGCTACGGCTGTCCCAGTACGAGATTCCTGATGTAAAGAACAGCAAGTGTCTCTCTCGTTCTCTTTCCAAGCATTCTTCTCTCATTTTGATTCGAGTTCTTCTTTTCCATTGGCACTGTATGGAGAAAATCACATTCCCTTTCCCACTGGGCTCATGCAATTGCACTGATATGGAAAATTATTTCAGAGGCAGCCTGAACCGTAAACGCTATTTTGTTTTCTTTCTTTTTTTTCTCTCTCTCTTTCTCACACACACATTCACGCCCCTCATTTTTTCCTGCCTCTCTTTCAGACTCTCCATTTCTTTCATTCTCAGTAGGGAGGATATATTCCAAGGCCTTGAGAGCCCACTCAGCGAGGGCGATTTGGCCAGTCTGTCCATTCCACAAAGAGCGAGAGGTGAGAAATCCATTTAGCATGTACAATACCCTCCACACACACCTGAATCACACCAGGTGCATGCTTTCAAATTGACCGGCTCGGCTAACACTCCTCCATTCAGTCCATTCACAGGGGCGAAGTCAGACTCGCTGCGCCTCTCCTTTCTGGATTATGTTTTGTATCATCCACACCGCTGGTGGAGAATTTGACCCACTGTAAGCAGAGATTCTTTGCCAGGTCAGAGCCGTCTCCCGTGGGCAGCGACTTTCTGTGAGCTGAGTCTGGGGGAAGAAAGCCGCTCTATTTCATGGGTGGAAATTCACAAGGCATCCAGCGAGACTGGAAAACAGGCCCAGTGTGAGACTGATTCCTGTAATAGATGACTAATACATTGCTTATCCTCACGCCACTGTGTGTTTGTGCATGTTGGCGGCGTCTCTTTGGTTTTACCTTCAGCGCGTGCATGCGTCCCCCCACTGCTTTTTTGAGCATCCTTTCTCCAGTGCAACCTTGACAACAAGTTGCCACGTAGCACGGGACAGAAAATTTGCAAATGTGATATCAAGTGTGTTAGACTCCAGGCTGGTTTCTCTCAAGGTTTTTTTTCTTCCACTTTTGTCAATTAGTGAAGTTTGTTCCTCGCCACTGTCGCAACTGGCTTGCTTGGTTTTGGACTTGTTGAGCTGTGCATCATTGGATTTGTTTTTCAGTGTTTGGACTTCCAGCTGTGAAATTTAAACCACACTGAACTGAACTAAACTAAACTCTGAATTCTGGACTGACGCAGTTTCAATTTACTAGAACTTCTATGTTAAGCTGCTTTGACACAATCTACATTGTAAACGCTATATATAAATAAACATGAATTGAATTGAATGTCTCCTGCTTTTCAGGTTTTTCTCCTTGAATTCCAAAAAGAGTTTCTAAAAAGATCCCAACTTACTCACTGCTCAATTTTTTTTGACAGTCTGTTCTCAAAAGAGATTTATTTTTATTTTTTTATAATTATTTTTTTGGGATTTTTTTTCACCTTTAATAGACAGGATAGTAGAGAGTATTGACAGGAAAGTGTGCGGAGGAGATAGAGGAAAGGATCGGCATAGGACCTCGAGGCGGGATTTGAACTCGGGTCGCCGTGAGCACCGGAGTGCATGTGTTGACGCACTAACCACTACACCACTGGCGCCGACCTCAAAAGAGATTTTGATAAAGTTTTATTTTTGACGTGCACAGTAAAATACACGTTTGATAGTGTGCACTCAACACGTGCACATAAGCTCCACATGTTCCATCACATGTTAAAATCATATATGAAACACATATGGAACACACATTAAAAATCTTTTGCATAATATTCATGATCATAATCATGTGATTACACATGTTTCAGGTGAAAGTGTTCCTAAACCACATGTGTATGGGGAAAAAGAGGAATTCCAAACTACAACTACAAGCCATACACGATAAATGCGCTATATAAATACACACATTACAATTGGTATAATTTAGGGAAAATAAACATGTAGATCAGGGGTGCCCAAACTTTTTAATATAAAGAGCCAATAACTAAACTTGATTGAGGCCTGTGGGCCGAAGTTACATATACCATTTGTATTACATTAAATTGGCCGTGGGTAATTTACTTGCTAATATTTCAAAATAACTAAAAAACGTTGCTTTAAAACATATTAATTAATGATGCAGTATAATTTTTTTGAAGTTTAACAACAAACTTACTGTAGTAAAAATATAATCCCATTTATAACACAACAGAGTTCAATGCTGAATACACTAGTCGAGCTGCTCCTACATTTTAAAAGTCTGATTCATTTGCATTATATCATTAACATTTAATTTAAACATTTAATTTTTTGTAGCTCCTTAATTGAACAAAGAAACTAAAGGTTAGGCATTCGCCCCAACCAACTCCCCATCATTCTCCCTCTCTTTTCAGATTGGATGGTGTGCCAAATCAAAGGTTTCCATGGGCTAACTTTGGTCCTCAACCTCTCATCTGGAAGTTTCCTTGTTTTTTAGCAGTTAAGTCTTTTAAATAAAATCAGTTGACCACATGATTGTTTTCAGAATCAGCTAAAAAAAAATTATATCAAGACTTGATATTATTTGGCCAATATGTATATTATCAGTTATCGGCTTCCAAAAATAAAGAGTTGTCAGTTGTCATTATTGGACAGAACTTCAATATCAGTGCTTCCCCTTAAATAATAATACATATATGACAAATGCATTCCAACATGAGCCACCACTGATGTATCTGAAGAATCCTGGGATCAGGTGGCTGGGTGGTCTGACTGGGGAAGATGGGACACTGGGCTGGGCTAGACCGTCAGCTGGGTGGGCTCCCAGCATGAAGCCTCAGGGGCCACTCAGACAGTACACACACATACACACACACTCACAGTATGTCCGGTGCACTGGACTTAATTCTCCCTAAGGAACAACACATTTCAAAAGCAAGGACACACACACACTGTCTGAAAAGAAAGGGTGAGAAAGAAAAAAAAGTGATGTGAAGGGAAAAAAAAGAGGAGAGCTGGAGCAAATTATGCGATGTAAAAGTGTTTTGGTGTTGGCAGGTTACAGTTGGAGAGCGCTACTTATCCATCCATCTTTCACTCCCTTTCTTCCTAATTCCCAGATCCTGTCTTTTTCATTATCATTTCAATCTTTCATTTCATCCCTTCTTTCCCAGAAGCCCTTGCCCTTCCCATCAGGCTGATTCTTACGCACACAGCACATCATCATTGTTTTTAATCAATGTCCATCTTGATTATTTTCAATGTCTTCAACGGTCCTACCCAGAGCATTTGGTGCAGAAGCTCATTATAGGCCCACGTGGATTCTGCGGACATTCTCTCGCATTTTCTGCACTGTAGGATTCTGGAGGACGTTTTTAAAAATGGCAAAAATGCTAAACTGAGCTGAAAGTACTTTTATTGTTAGCCAAAGACGCAGTCAAATGTACTCTGTAGTGAATAAAATAAGTATTGATAAAAAAATGTGCACTAAAATATTTACAAAATTGCGGATATTTCTATGAAGTTATGCGGTTGCAGATTTCTTGTTATTGCAATTACAATGAGCGCCTATATGTCAACATAACATTCACAAGAAATTACAATACATCTGTAACTTTGAAAGTTTTATGAATCATATACTGTATAATAGTAGACACATACAGTAGATTATCATCTATTCATTTATTTTCTTTTTGGCTTAGTCCCTTTATTAATCAGGGGTCGCCACAGCGGAATGAACCGCCAACTTATCCAGCACATGTTTTACGCAGCGGATGCCCTTCCAGCTGCAACCCATCTCTGGGAAACATCCACACACACTCATTCACACTCATACACTACGAACAATTTAGCCTACCCAATTCACCTGTACCGCATGTCTTTGGACTGTGGGGGAAACCGGAGCACTCAGAGGAAACCCAAGCGAACGCATGAAGAACATGCAACACAGAAATGCCAACTGACCCAGCTGAGGCTCGAACCAGCGACCTTCTTGCTGTGAGGCGACAGCACTACCTACTGCGCCACTACGTCACCTACAGTAGATTATGAAATTAATTTTAATTTGGCATTAAATATACATATATTTGCATAGATTATTAAATAATTACCTCCCAGCAAGCATTTTTTGTTTTTAAAAGATGTTTAATAGATGTCTAATAGATGTCTAAACATAGTCGTCTTGGCTAAAACAAGGCTAAATTTGGGGGCTGTCAGTGAAAATCTAATAGACGTCTAAGAATAGGCCAAAACTAGACTTGTCATCATATAAACAGAAATGAATGACTATACATATAAAGTGTGTCTAATCTGTCTATTTGATGACTAGGTTAGGGCTATTCTTAAGGTGCTTTCACATCTGTGGTTCGGTTCATTTGGTCCAGACCAAGGGCCACAAATGATACATTGTAGCATTTTCTGCCGTTTTGGGTCCTTTTCACACCACACGGGCTGCTTTGGTCCGAACCAGTTGAAAAGAACCAAAAATCCACATCACACATTGGCCAGATGTTATTGAACGTATTTCCTAAACTGCTTTTCACTTGGTCAGAATTAACATGCAGGAAAATGCCAATGGAACTCCCTCAAGTAAACAAACCAGCAGACACAAAATGTCGCTTTTTACTATGGAGGGACGTCACGTTAGACAAACTATACATTTCAAAAATGAAGTGTGGCTGCTGCTGGAAAACAATGTTTTAATGCATTGCAAATGGCGAAGGCGCATCGCAAGTCACTTCAGGAGGAGGCGTAAATTAATTTAGCTAAACTGCGACATGGTCATCTTCCGGAAATATAACCAACGATCCATCAGGTAATGTTTTTCCCTCTCTCTCTCTCTCTCTCTCTCTTTTTAAAATTGACGGTAAAGCGCTGTCAACAAATATTTTTCCTCCACACCCCATAAGATGGGACAGCGCATCGAAATACAGCAGCTGGATTAGTCCAAAAAGGTGCAGTACTTTTTGCGGTTGGGTCTGTTTTAGTTCGGATCATGTTTTCACCACAAACGAACCACTCTAGGGTTCGTTTGAAAGCATACCGAGACCACCTCTTCAAGGAGGTCTCAGTATGCTCTTTTGGTCTGCTTTTGGTGCGCACTCTAGTGCGATTGCTACATTCACACCTGCCCAAACGAACCGCACCAAGAGGGAAAACGAACTCTAGTGCAATTCAACCGAACTCAATAAGGCAGGTGTGAAAACACCCTTAGATGTCTATTAGATGTTCACTGACAGCCCAATTTAGCCTTGTTTTAGCCAAGCTGTTTACATTTAGATGTCTATTAGACATCTATTAAACACAAAATTGTTTGCTGGGCTTCTTTTAACACCTTACCAAAATTATGTCAGGTTAAAATTTGATCTATCAAAAAAATCTCTAATATTCTGCAGACAGATGTTAATATAGTGAAATAATAAGCTGATAATTTGTTAATGTTATAACAGTATATTGTGCATCCATATTTTAAAGAGCCAGCAGATACATAATGTCAAAGTCCACATGAGAGATGATTTGTAAAACACATTTTAATCAAAGTTAGGGTCTATTCCATACTTCTCCAGTTTCCCAGGCCTCTTTTCTCTGACCCTGGGCCACGTCATCACTCCAGAGGCCTTTTTGCAAGACTGCAGCCTCACAGAGGAGCCAGAGATCCCACACAACACTGACAGCTCACTGAGAAGTCATTCCTGCCCTTGACTCACAAGACCTTCCAAAACTTTCCATAAGGCTGTAAAAAGTAAAGCAGGTCAAAAGGAATCTAGAGGGAGTCGGTACGCCCAAGGTTCAGCTCTTGACAAATCATCATCAGCGGTCAGTATTTACACAAAATGCATGTCATAGATTTCAGGCAGATGCAAGATTGCACGGTCACTTCCAATAAGCCAGATGAAATGTATGATGAAGTAAACAGGACATGAAAGAACTTTACTTATTGAGTGCGTTTACATGAATACTCGAAACCAAATTAGGCCCTAAAATAAGCTGGCAATGTACATGGTCATGGAAACGCATTATTAACCAATTTTTCATTATCAGAGTAAGGTCATGAGTGGCTTCAGCTAAACCGATCACCACAGCTAGATTTTTGCACCATGAGCTGATTTTGAACTGCATGTAAATGCATTAACCTGCTTTCTGTTATTTTATTGGACTGCACATGTGTGATATGTGACAGGAACGTTTTCTTACTTCAGATTTAAGCACATTCAGACACAGCAAATGATTTGCAGTAGGGAAAGAGGAAATAGCCTACAAACTCAGACACTTTCTTGACCCAAATAATTGTAGAAATTATAGAAAAAAATTCAACATCTTTCAGGATAATTCATAAGCTGTTCAGTGTTTAATGCTTTATTTAACATGACAATTGATATTAAGTAAATACTCAAAGATAGATACATGAGTTATTATGTATTGACTTCAATAAGTTTTAAAAAAATCTTGCAAATTACTTGTATTGCTGTGTTATTAGCAGAAACCACATGGAATCTGCGACCACAGAAAATGCTACAGATTTTTGAGCCTATGGTTATTTATATTCATTCATTCATTCATTTTCTTTTTGGCTTAAGTCTGGTTTATACTTCTGCTTATGAGTGATCGGCGTGACTGAATGCCTTGCGCATTGTCGTGCATTTATACTTCTGCGCACTGTTTGTGTTGCTCTGCAATAACACTTCCGAAACGCTAGCTGGCAGTAGGTTTTTATGTTCCTCTGTGACGAATTTCTTCGCCGGTGTTTTGTTTTTTCTGAAGGCTACCTTAATTTACAAGTGGCTCAAACTCGCTCATTTTGAGGCGGAAACTGGTGGACGCGCAACAACTTTAATCAGAAGGAGAAGCCAAAACATCAGTTTCCATCTAGAGCTACTTCACGCGACTCGACACTTGTAAACACTCACTCTAACGGGTTCCCGCAGCTCTCGATCCCATCCACACTCGTCAGCGCTACTAAGCCAACCAATCACAGAGCTTGCGATACGTGTCGTTGCGACGTGTAGCTTGAGACTTGCGTGTCAGCATCGGCGACGGCCACAGCAAGGACTATGCAACCACGCCCGTTATTTATATATTTACTATATATATTATACTATACTATATATATTTATTTACTTTTATATTAGTTTCAGTAATATTGTTGAATAACATGCACGTTTAGATGATTTGTGTACAATGCAAATTGTAAAGTAACATTTTTATCTATATTTTACTGAATGTCATATGAAAAGACCTGCTGCAGTTTTCTTTTGGCAAAATATGTGGTTCTAATTGGATTGGCATTCTAAACCTTGAAAGTTAAGAGCATATTTTTATTTTACTTCTTAAATTTTCAGCTCCAGCGGTTCATTCCACTGTGGCAACCCCAGATTACTAAAGGGACTAAGCTGAAAAGAAAATGAATGAATGAATTTTCAGCTCCTACACTCTCAAACGAATTACGCATAAATCCACATATTTTTTGCTAAATTCTGGGCAGAAAGAGCAAAAAAGTTTACAGATACTGTCTGGCACTATTTATTGGTTTCCATAGCAGGTTATTTGAATAGATTTAACGGAGTTAATGGCGTTTAAAAGAGCTATCAGCGTATTGGTGTGCACATAAAAGTGCTCATTGAGAGAATTTTGCCCACACACTGATCATTCCCTTCAACACAGTCCTAACATTTATACAACTTTGAAGCATGAGCCAAATCTGTTTTGGACCAACAGCAAGCATTGGTTTGGATGCCCCATGCTGGTATCAAGAACTGAGCTTTCTCAGGGCCGCACTCCCACTCCTGCCAGTGAGAAGATCCAGAGCAGGCCAGCAGACGCAAGACAGAGCTGACCAGGACTCGACACCCGTCTGCATCTGCTCTGGGTGGAATCTCCCTGGGGTGAGAGAGAGAGAGCTCAGATTGAAAGCAGAGCCGAGAAGATAAGCCTGCCGGCTGCTCCGGCCAAGGACTCTCCGCCCCACGGTGCAAGGTCTAGTGCTGGCGTGTACTCTGGGGGAGGCGAGGGAAGATTCTTTTGGGGATGGAGAAAGAAAGACAGGAAGAACAGAAAAGGAAGAGCGAGATGGGAGAGGTTAGAAAGAGAGAGGAAGGGAGTAAAGGTAGCCAGAGGATGAGGATGATAAGGCGCAGGAGTGACCACTACTTTCTAAACCTAATTACGCTTTTGTTTGAATTCTCTAGTTAAATGTGTTTCCATAGGAGGACAAAACAAAGCAAAACAAGTCATAGCTCTGAAATATTTGAACTGTTTCTTCAAATACACTACCTGACAAAAGTCTTGTCGCCTATCCAAGTTTTAGGAACAACAAATAATAGCTTGACATCTAGTTGATCATTTGACATTAGAAGTGGTTTATAAAAAAGACAAAGACCTCTATATTACACTTATTTTACCAAAATAAAACATGATCATGCCTTGACTTTTAATTATTAACTTAGACAAAATTCTTGTCACTTAACAGAAATAATGTACAGTATAGAATATAAAGTCATGGTGCAGTAGAAAAATAATTAATATTGTGTATGACTCCCATGAGCTTGTAGGACTGCATCCATACATCTCTGCAATGACTCAAATAACTTATTAATAAAGTCATCTGGAATGGCAAAGAAAGCGTTCTTGTAGGACTCCCTGAGTTCTTCAGGATTCTTTGAATTCATCTTCAATGCCTCCTCCTACATCTTACCCCAGACATGCTTAATAAGGTTCATATCTGGAGATTGGGCTGGCCAATTCTGGAGCACCTTGACCTTCTTTGCTTTCAAGAGCTTTGATGTGGAGGCTGAAGTATGAGAAGGAGTGCTATCCTGCTGAAGAATTTGCCCTCTCCTGTAGTTTGTAATGTAATGGGCAGCACAAATGTATTGATACCTCAGGCTGTCAAGTTAGTATTTGTTGCTCTTATAACTGGGATCGACAACAAGACTTTTGTCAGGTAGTGCAGTATTTATCCTACTACTATTATAACAATGGCTTTGAAATTACTTTTAAATGGATACTTCACCCAAAAAAATATATATAAATCCAAAACTTTATGAGTTTCTTTTCTCTGTTAAACACAAAAGATGACATTTTCAAGATAGCTGGAACCATTTGTCATCCAAGATAGAAAAAAAAGTTAATAGATACAGGTTTCCAGCTTTCTTCAAAATATCTAGTAAATAGTGACAGAATTATCACTTTTGGGTAAACTGTCCCTTTAAGAATTTTTTCCTCCAGCTGAAGAATGATAAAAATATTAAGAGCCAATCAGAACATAACTTTATTTGGTTCAGAGTATTTAAAGCAGCAATAACATAGTGATTATTGTGGGCTGGTGTGGACAATGTTTTATTGCTATCCTTATTAACTTTCTCAAAGTGAATTGTCAAGTAAATTTAGGAATTTTTAAGGAATAACCTGCAGAATTTGCTAAATGAACTAGGTAAAACTTTTGTATTTTTATTGAAAAAGACTTTAAGACTCAAATATTAGTTGCGAAATCGAACAATAAACTGATGTGACTAAATTTCAAACAAAATCAGGCCTTCGGTGTAGCGCTGGGTAATTAATCGAAAAGTAATGGAAATCGACATGCAGAACCTATAATCGATCTAATTTTTCCAGAACGCTTTTTTCAATTACTTTCCCTACGTGTCACGTGACCCCGCTCTGTTAAAGGCTGAGGCTGAGTTCTACTTCTGTGGCCACTTTGCAGCCACATCTGATCTCTGGTCCAGTAGGACGATGGACTCATTCTTGAGCCTTACTTGCACTACATTGACGATGATTAGAAGCTGTACCAGAGATGCCTTTAGACACATATAAAACTTGTCAGTGAACTATAAGGGCAAAAACATTTAATAAATAAATAAAATAATCGTTTATTAATCATAATCAAGTTAAAATGTACAATTAATCAAGATTTTGTTTTTGGGGGAAATCGCCCAGCCCTAATTCACTGTTATTATAACGGGGTCTTCGGGAATCAAGCGAGATTCAGAAAAGTCACAGACATGTATGTCAACTACTTACTCATTGCTAGAAACCTCATAGACAAAATTTCATTAATTCGAAGAAGGTTCCTGAGCTCCGAAAGAGCCACCTCGGAGCAATCATTTCCTCCGCTTGTGTTTGCGTGTGACAGCAGGTGTGTTTGCAAACCACACGAGTTAAACACATGCAGATGAAAAGGTTCATATACAGAGATCAGACAGTCGTCTCATCTTCCTGTCCTCATCATTGCTCTACCGAGGCCTAAAGATTACCTCCTTATTCCTTACAGTAAAGCTGCCCAGGGGCCTCTTTCATGTTTTTCCAGCCTCTAGACTCCACCAGTCAGGGGGCGAAACCGAGAGTCGGAGGCTGGTAAAGCATTACCAGAGACACATCTGAATTTGACTTGCACTAAAGTTGAATTACGCCTTCCATCACCCAGCCGCATTCATCCGTGGCGTTCAGATGTCTGCTGGACATCTGGTGAAATAAAGCAGCAAGCTTTCCCAGCTGGGAAGTAAAATTAGGGAGCACTTCCTGCAATCTGTACATTCACAGCAAAGGTCATCTTCACAGGGGAGCGCACGCAGACAGAGGCGTCATTTGACCCTGTGACGTTACTGCCAGTACCTGCAAGGCTCAGTCAGAGATATAATGGAGCTTAAAGCGATAGTTCACCCAATAATTAAAATTCTGTCATCCTTCATGTCATTTCCTGACTGCATTTCCTTCTTCTACAGAACACAAAAGTGGAATGTTGACTACCATTTTCAGTTCCCATTGACAGTGTCTTTTATGCACATACAATGGAGGTCAGTAGGAACAAATCATGTTTGGTCGCCAGCATTTCTCAAAATATTCACTTTTATTTTTATCAAACAGTACATCACATACAGTAAGTTTGGATTGAGGTGAAGATGAGTTATGACAGGTTATAAATTTTTGGGTAAATTATACCTTTAAATTTTTACCTTCAATTTCAGATAACCCTAAAAGGTAACGTGAAATGTTTGTAACAATGTTTTTTTAAACAAAGATATTTTTCTCAATTAAAAAAAGCAAATTACTACAGTTTATTCCAAAAAGCTATTTTCTGATTTTAAATTAGACTTATTTTCCAGTAAAATAAAACACCAAAATAAAAACATATTCAATTAAATTAAAAATATCATTGCATAAAAAACCTGATCTAAATTCCTTTATGTCCTGGATTATGCATGAAGACAGTTGTACTTACTAAAGAAAGAAAATTGATTGACATTGTATTGCTTAAATGTTAATCACCCCTTCATTTGTCTTTGGTTGAGAAACCTAATAACATGTACATTAGCTCACATATGTAATAAGAAAACATAACTTTGTGATATCTGAGGTGTTTTTGAACTTTGTGAAAAATGGAAATATTGAAGAACCTTTGGAAGACTGATGTAATGTAAATTGATGTTTTAAAGATTTTTTTTGATGATTATTATTTAATTTTGGGGTAAGTTTTAGGTATTGGGGTTTGACTTATTGTAAAACCTTGCTAAACTTAATAAAAGCATGTTATACAAAAAACTTATCTAAATGAATTTACTAACAATGCCATACAACATTTATTCACAAACTTTATTCACATTTTGTGACTTAAAAAACAGTCTATTTCATTTACTTATATATCACACTATCTTGTCATGTTGGTCATCAAGTAAAATGGTATTGCATTAAGCATTTTGACACACACAAAAAATGAAAATCTTCCTTTTGTCAGGAAAGAAAATAAAATCCCAATTTAATCTTAATTGCTATATGGGAACAATTAAGACAATAAATACTTATCCTGCAGGCTGAAACCATTTTCACTCATTTAAACCAACACTGTAAAACTCAAAAAGTTACTCAAACTGTTTGAGGAACTGTTTTGCTACAAACCATTTAAGTTAAAAAAATAATCCTAATGAGTACTGTGAAATTAATCCATTTGAGAAAACAAAGCAATTTGAGTATAGTAAAACCCAATAAATGAAGAGAACTCAAACCAACTGAGTACTGTAAAACACAATAAGTTAAGGCAACTCAAACCATTTGAGGAAACCGATTGCTACAAACCATTTGAGTAAAAAAACTAATCTATATGAGTACTGTGAACTTGATCCATTTAAGTTGAAGTAATGAGGTATTGAATGAACTCATTGCCTTCAACTCTGAGTTCAAAACTCTTTTCAAATGAGTAGAATTAACTTTCAGTAGATTTTGAGTTAACTACACTCATTTCATTTGATAAAGGTGACTGTTTTCACTGTTTTACAGTGAATGAAAGTACGTTTACAGGTCACATTCACACACACACACACACACATGTGCTCCCAGTGTGTTCAGTCCTGATGAGGAGTAATACTCTGCATATTCGATCCGTGACCAATCTGCAATCAATAACTGCCAGTGTTCTATTGTCACAAATGCCAATTAACAGGCTCTCTACAAATGCTGACTTGTTGATTCGGCGCTTCGTCTCATTCGCGCATTCTCTCCCTGTCTCTTCCGTTCAGTCTCATTGGCTCTTTTTTTCACACATAAACACACGGCGCGCTCACACACTACCTGTGCTGAATTACTGCATGCTTCCAGGCTTGTGAGGTAAATAAATCTGTTGAAATAAAGTGGGAGGATCTGAGCCGCTCGTCGTAATGGAGAGAAACTGCTGCCATATTTCAGCAGAACAAAATCTCTGAATCTCCTTTACAGCATATAAAAAGTCAGTTAAGAACACAATAAAATGGTATAAGGCTTTCCTTATGTACCTGGCCCAAGCTGTGCCAAAATATCATGGCTCCAAAAGCTGGAAAAACCTGCCTCTGCTGACACCATAGGAAGAAGCACACCAAGAAAGGTATGTCCACATCCAATGATCATGTCACATCCTAACTGGGTACTATTCGTAAGGGCTCATCCCTATGCCCTAAACCACAGGTGTCAAAGCCAGTTCCTGCAGGGCCGCAGCTCTGCACAATTTAGTTCAAACCCTGTTTCAACACACTTACCTGTAGATTTCAAACAAGTCTGAAGGACTCGATTAGTTTGATCAGGTGTGTTTAATTAGGGTGGAAACTAAACTGTGCAGAGCTGCAGCCCTCCAGGAACTGGCTTTGACACCTGTGCCCTAAACCCTTTGGAGGGTCCCTCTGTAAGGACTAGAGCAGTGGTCCTCAACCTTTTTATCAACACTTGACAATTTTACCATGGACCGGGGTGAGGGGTTGTTGGGAGTGTTTCGTAGGTTGTGGGTTGCTAGACGACTATCAACCGTTTTCTCAAAGGATGACAAGCTGACAAAACATTGCTGTAACTCTGGTACAAGTTTTATTTATGGAGAAATTTACAAAGCACTGCAGTGTTTTGGTGTTCTGTGTTTGTAAATTGGATCATTTGTCTTAGCGAAATGTGTACATTCCATACAAGCTGAAGCTGATCGGTCAGTTCTTGTCACGTAACTCGCGGTGCGCGATTCATTCAACTGTGTGCGTCTAAAAGGCGCGAGCGCGTCATGCCGCTTGTGCACGCAAGCTGATCACCTCCATTGCAAACAACGAACTTGTGCAAACTCTAAAAAAGACGAGATATGCGAACGGCCCCTAAAAGTCCACCGTCATTTGAGATCTCCATTAGTTGATCTTCTTGCACAGCCATGGTGGATTCACCTGATTTGTTGACAAATGGGTTACGGATCCATTCCTTGGCAGTTTATGGGTCGTTCAATGGGCCTTTCCTCTTAGCAAAAAAACTTTTCAAAGACATCTGTTTCTTACTCATTTTGCTGCTTGTGGGTTAAATTTGGGTGCTCAACTGACTGAAATGTAAGCAAGAGAATACAGTCATTTTTTAAAATAAAAAATTTTTCAAAAAAAAAGATCATTCAGACTCAGATAATAAATAAAACTGAAATAATTAATGATTTCTTGTGCGGCCCGGTACCAATTGATCCACGGACCGGTACTGGTCCGCGGCCCAGTGGTTGAGGACCACTGGACTAGAGCATAAGGATGAGTCCTTCCTAACTGAGTGTAGTGTGTGACACCAAGCAACTTCTCTGCTCAAAGGAAGTGTCTATTAATTGTATTTTTCAAAATCCTTCATTCCAAAGGGCCCTTCGAAGTGGCCTGTTTTGAGCACTTTGGTTTGGAAAACATTTCAATATGGCGGCCATCATTTTTTTCACTCAGATGTGCCCTTCAAAGGGCAATATTTCCCATTTGCAATGCACTATCTGTCTAACGATGATTTTTTTCTTTGCAGTTTTACAAATTTTTGCATACAAACATCAACAATGTAAAAAAAATAAATACAAGCACATACCTACAGACTAACCACCCCATACACAAGTCCATATGTTCATAAAATTTAAATCAGTTAAACTAATTGGCATTTGCTTGTAGCACTTACATTTTATTGCTCTGTTGTTGATTTTGATTGTTTCTATTGACTTTCCTGTGTAACTCATAAAGACTCATCTTTTTCATCAACATTTCACCTTCTGTTACTCAAACTCTCTATTCTATTTCATTTAAAAATCCTCTGATACTTACTACTTTCTATTATATTTACTATTCTATATTTTCATTAGGGTTGCACGGTCGATTGGGTTTGAATGCGGAAAATCGCCATGAAAACGCTAACGATAAAAGCAAACGAAAAGTGTCCCGATGTGTACAAGCCTTTAGCCAAAGGAAAATAAATGAACGAATATTTTCATTTAAAAAAATAGCTTCCTGTGAAATCCCACGATCAGAAAATCACTGTTGAGTTACTAAGTAAAGATTGGAACTGAACGTTGCGGCATAATAACTGGTATGTATAAATCTAGTTTGTTTTTTACCAACTTTAGACACATCTGATGTCATTTCTATTAATTAATTGGTATTGTTTTAATGAAATATTCTTTTAATTATTCTTTTAATTAATGACCAAAGCTCTGTCTATTTTTATTAAACCTTTAAGTTGCTGCTGAAATCTGTCTGAAATCAGTTTTCTGAGGTGTCTTTCACTGCAAAGTCATTGTTTTCGGACAGCAGTCGCAAGCAATTCTGAGATTGCCTTTTCTTTAAAGGCTAGATGGAAAATGGCCAAAATGAGATATCTTAAGAGGCAGCTTATTAAAATTGGATCATTTTAATAAGCTCTGGGATTGCACTTATGATCACTTAAAATGCAGCCTACGTAGGCAGCTCGCTAGTGTTAATACAGAATGTGTGTGTGTTGCAGGCTGACAGAAGTGTAGAGGGCCTCTGCACGGTGCGCTCAGATCAGCACCTTCCCAAGAGTTCAACCTTTTAACAGGTTGAGCTCTGTAACCACCCAGAGACTTGGCAGCATGCTGCGTACCGACAGAAAGTGTGTGTGTGTGTGTGTGTGTGTGTGTGTGTGTGTGTGTGTGTGTGTGTGTGTGTGTGTGTGTGTGTGTGTGTGTGTGTGTGTGTGTGTGTGTGTGTGTTAAGAGTCAGAGCGCAGTCCCTGCTTTGAGATGTTTTGACATAAAGCAACAACACAAGTGACAAGGGTACTTACTCAGACAGGAAGCCTGATCTCATATGCTTACACACATACGCAAACATCGCGTAAGCACACACACACACACACACACACACACATATATATATATATATATATATATATACATATATATATATATATATATATATATATATATATATATATATATATATATATATATATATATATATATATATATATATATATATATATATATATATATATATATATATATACATATATATATATATATATATATATATATATATATATATATATATATATATATATATATATATATATATATATATGCAATAGGCTCATTAACGCAGAACTGAATTCCTATTAACACCAGCGGATCCCTCTGTTAAACGTAATTAGGAAAGAAATTGTTCATTTTCACTTTTTGTTTCCTGGAAGCGAAACAAAAAAAGCGTTAGAAGAATAATGTGGTATAAAAACTACGTGGCCACAATGGGTATTAATTCACTAATAATTACTTACATGTTGAAAGGGTTTAAATAATATGTCTGCTAGATTCACTACTTACGCCAGAGACCCGGGTTCTATCCCCAACTCTGACAGATGAAGAAGAAGAACAAGATGAAGACAACTAAGAAGACCACAAAGACGAAGACCAAGCAGACAATCAAGACCAAGAATAGGTGAATATGAAGACCAAAAAGATGACTACCCAGAAGAAGAAGAGGAAGACTAAGAAGACTAATACCAAGATGACATCCAAGACGAAGAATATGACGACCAAGAAGACAAAGACCAAGTCCAAGATGACGAAGACCAAGACAAAGAAGGTGACGGCCAAAAAGATGAAGATGACGACCAAGAAGATGACGACGAAGACAAAGAAGACGACGATTAAGAACAAGAAGACAAACACGTAGACGATGTCCAAGATGAAGACGATGACGGAGACCAAGACCAAGAAGACGACTACGAAGACAAAGACGAAGAAGAAGAAGAAGAACAACAGCAACGTGTCAAGGTTTTGTTTGGGGTCTGTGACTTTGAAACCAGACGGTTTGAAACCAAGATATTCCCATAATACCAATGTGCTGTTTTTCTTTGATATTAATTAGTCTATTAATGCTTCTGAAGTGGCAGACGCCATCAACCCACTTGTCTGTGCTTTCCTGTTTGTTTTTTATTGTGGGCATTCCGCATAGTTCGGTTGCGCAATTTTGATTGGGCACAACGAAAGTGTGCTCACTCAATTGGCTAGTAAGACGGGGGTTACGCATTTTCTCTGGGTGGGTGAAGTTAAATAATTTACATTTCTTATCACAGCCTCTTGCGATTAGCTAATCGCAACATTAAAAATGAAGATTGTTATTCGATTTTGATTAATTGCACAGCCCTACTTCATGGGGCTATTCACATATTGTGTCCAAAGCCACGTTGAAAACTCAATGCGTGCTTCTTCCATTACAGTTCAACTTTTGCCACTGTGTGACTTAATACTGAATGTTTGTCATTGTTATTATTGGAGTTAGCGTTAAGACCAATCACAACAGACTGGGTCATCGGTCCAATCAGCTAAGATTAGCTTCGCACTAAGGAGGGGTTTGGGAACAAATGAATCGCTGAACGAATCATATGGGAGTCGCTGGGATAATTAGGTAAAAATAAATGCATATTATAAGACAATGAAAGTGTTTTTTGACCTTGCATGCATATCAGCCTGTTGTTGGAGACCCCCAAAACCAAAATATGACCTTTTATAATGCAAAATAGGGGCTTTTTAAAATAAATGCATATAACTTTAGGGAAAAATCTATAAAGTACAAACTTACTGACACAGGTTTGCACAGGACACCCATCATCGCAACAACATCAAGAGCCACACGTGGAGCTTTACAGCCATCACAATGTGATAAAAGAGCTGGTTCTGGTCCAGCGTGGTTCTGATCTGTGTAATGTTTGTTATGTGGAGCTACAGTATTTGAAGGGATGAGGCTGTGGTATCAGTGTGTTGCAGGTTCAGACTATGCGGATCTGGCTGCGTTGGCTTTGGCCTGCAGCCCTGAACGCTCGGCTAGATCATTAACGTGTTGTTTTAAACCTGCATGTGACTGTGCTGGCTGTAGTAGCATGCTTTAAGCATTATATGGACAAGTTAAAATCAGCATTTCCTCATTAGAGTTCGGCGCATACATATACACACACACATATGCACACACACACACACACATGCACGCACTCATGCACACAAAGGACTCCTGTGTTAGGAATGTTTATTCAGGGCTGACCGTGTGCTGCTCGCTCTGATAAGAGAGCAGTTAAGTCAACAGTGGACAGCGGGTCCGCTGGTGAGCATGTTAGCCGCTGTTTGTTCAACAATCTGTTTACAGTAAACACTTTGACCGCAAGTCTGACCCGCTTCACACCTTGCTACCTACAGCGCCCTCTAGCAGAGTGTTGCCCCCTACTGATAGCAGGCTGGTTTTGACAGTCAAATTAAGGAAAAATGCAGTTGACTACACTGTAAAAAATATCTGTTAATTACCAGTTTCCATATTTTGTGATTCACAAGTGTTTTCCATTTATTTACAGTTGTGAATTGCATTATGGGGTATTGATCTCTGCTCTGTCGACTTTTGATGTTGAAAATTCAACTACAGTTTAACAAAGTGATTTTTATAGACATTTAAGTAGTTTGAAATAATATAATGTGTAAGAAATATAAGTCAATCTAGGGCCATATATTCTTGCAAAATAAAAGAAAGTTTTGCAAACAAAAAATAAAGTATTGAGCAAAAAATAAAGAAATGCAAATCTCCCAAATGTTTTTTTTATTTTAATTAATTTAAAACCAGCCTCCATTTAAGTGACGTCATCACCTGAAGACACAGTATCACCGAGGTGGTCTTACAGCCCAATAGGTCCAGACCTGCTGTTAATGCCCAAGAACCCTTGACTCCGCCCCCTTGTCAAATCAGTGCCACAAAGTGAAACGGTCAGAAACGTGAAGTGCAACGAGAAAACAGCATCGCAAACTCACGGTTGACTAAAAAGCCAATCAAAATGAGCATTGCAATCGACTGGATGGGTTTTGTAAAAGCAATGCTATAAAAAAATGTTTTGCAAATATATATATATAGTTTTTTTTTTGCATTTATTTATTTATTTGTTTTTGCTCAATACTTTATTTTTTGTTTGAAAAACTTTCTTTTATTTTGCAAGTATATATGGCCCTAGATTGAGTCCATAGTATGTACAAGGTTTTTGTACTGTTAATATACAACACCAACCCGGACAATATATCATTTTAAACTATTCAAAATGTTCATAAGTCACTTTTCGAACTTTGCAATCACAAGGGGGGTCTCTCCACACCACCACCAGTGTGTAGCATCCACTTGGATGATGCGACGGCAGCCAAAGGTGCACCAGCTATAGATGAAGTGGAGAGTCAGTGGTACAGCCAATTCGGTGGATGAGGATGATTGGTAGGCCATGATGGTCAGGGCCGATGGAGGAAATTTGGCCAGGACACTGGGGTTACACCCCTACTCTTTACGAGAAGTGCCATGGGATTTTTAATGACCACAGAGAGTCAGGACATTGGTTTAATGTCTCATCCGAAAGACAGAAATAAAACAGTGTACAGTGTAGAAATCTATATACAATGTCAGAGAAACTGGACTGGACTGTTTGTATATTTTATAATATCATTATAAAAATACTAATGACATATAAATAAAAAATACATATATGAATTACTATTATGGTGGCGCGGTGGCTCAGTGGGTAGCGCTGTCGCCCCACAGCAAGAAGGTAGCTGGTTCGAGCCTCGGCTGGGCCAGTTGGCTTTCTGTGTGGAGTTTCCATGTTCTCCCTGTGTTGTGTGGGTTTCCTCCAGGTGCTTCGGTTTCCTTCCGGTAAGCTAAATTGTCCGTAGTGTATGTGTGTGTGTAGATGTTTCCCAGTGATGGGTTGTGGCTGGAAAGGCATCCGCTGCGTAAAACATATGCTGGATAAGTTGGCATTTGATTCCGCTGTGGTGACCCCTGATTAATAAAGGGACTAAGCCAACACGAAAATGAATGAATGAATGAATTACTATTATATTACTCATTCATTCATTCATTCATTCATTCATTCATTTTCTTTTCGGCTTAGTCCCTTTATTAATCTGGGGTCGCCACAGCGGAATGTACCGCCAACTTATCCAGCATGTTTTTACGCAGCGGATGCCCTTCCAGCCGCAACCTATCTCTGGGAAACATACACACACACTCATACACTACAGACAATTTTAGCCTACCCAATTCACCTGTACCGCATGTCTTTGGACTGTGGGGGAAACCAGAGCACCCGGAGGAAACCCACGCAAACGCAGGGAGAACATGCAAAGTCCACACAGAAAAGCCAACTGACCCAGCCGAGGCT
Organism: Danio kyathit; assembly: GCA_903798195.1. Taxonomy (NCBI): domain Eukaryota; kingdom Metazoa; phylum Chordata; class Actinopteri; order Cypriniformes; family Danionidae; genus Danio; species Danio kyathit. The sequence continues at coordinate 38,966,314 of LR812530.1, forward strand.
CGAACCAGCAACCTTCTTGCTGTGAGGCGACAGCACTACCTACTGCGTCGCCTATTATATTACTATAATCCTAAAAAAATTGAAAATATAAGTAAATAACCAGCTTTCAAACAGTATTATATAGGTCTACCTGTGTTTTATGACATGTTGATAGAACTACGATTTGTGAGACAAGTTTATAGATGATCATGATTCATACGAGTTATTTTTTAAGCTAACCAAAACCATTTGGCGCAACCAGCAAAGACAAATTCGCCAGTGAATGACTCCCATTATTCAGTTCTTTTAGTGAATCAAACACATTCAGCTTGACAACTGTAGACTCAATGTCTAAATGAGTGGCTATTATTTCTAATTATTTTAGTGGATCAGAAACAGATAAAGCACAACCACTGTATGATTACCCACTGAATGGCTTTAAATGAGTCGGTTCTTTGTAGTGAATCAAAAACATACTGCGCAATTAGAAGAGACTCCAAAATGAATGACTCATGTGAGCCAGTTCTTATTAGTGAATCAAAACCATATACCGCAACCAGCGTAAACCGATTCCCCAATGAATGACTGATGTGAGTCAGTTCTTATTAGTGCATCAAAAACATCCCGTGCAACCAGTGAAGACTTCCCAAATCAATGGCTATTATAATTCAGCTCTTTATAATGAATTAAAACCACAGAGCTCAATCAGTGTAGACCAGTCACCTAATGAATGACTCATGTGAGTGAGTTCTTAGTAGTAAATCAAAACCATATAGCACAAGCGCTGTAGCATAATTCCCCAATGAACAACTCAGTCGGGTCTTTTTTGTGATTATTAAACATAGACCTCTTCCTGATTGCCAAACAAATTATTGTTATAAGCAAGTTCTTTTACTAATGCATCAAAAACATTTACCACAACCAACAAGAGCAGAGAGATTCCCCAATGAATGACATAAATGAGTTTGTCCTTTTAGTGAATCAAAAACACACAGCGCAACCAGTGTGGACCAGCAGCAGAACGAATGACTCTTATTAACTGGCTCTTTTTAGTAAATCAAAAACATAAAGAGCAACCACTGACACACCGAATGACAATTGTTCATTTAAGTGAACCATAAACATACAGTTGACAAATAAAACAAACAAATAATGGGTTTTATAAACAGTGGAAACTGAAAGCAGTTGACACAACGAGGGTCAATGGAAATGTGTGCCAAAACTCTGCCACTCAGTTCAGGCTGAAGGACTTGAGATTCACATTAACACAAACTGATGCCACGGTGACTGCAAATGTGAGTGGAAAATACAGTTGACGTCAAAATTATTAGCAATCCTGTGAATTTTTTCTTTCTTTTTCAAATATTTTCCAAATGATGTTTAAGCAGAGCAAGACATATTTCACATTATTTCCTATTATATTTTTTCTTCTGGCGAAAGTCTTATTTGTTTTATTTCGGCTAGAATGAAAGCAGTTTTTAATTTTATAAAAAACATTTTAAGGTCAACAATATTAGCCCCCTTAAGCATAATTTTTTTTGATTGTCTTCAGAACAAACCACTGTTATACAATAATTTGCCTAATTACCCTAACTTACCTAATTAACCTAGTTATATCTAGGACTGGATGATTTGGCCTAAAATCAAAATCTCGATTAATTGAACATTTTAACTCGATTACGATTAATGAGCGACTATTTTATTTATTTTATTTTTTGGCCTCATAGTTCACGGACAAGTTTTGTACAGTAAATATGCTCACATATTTGTGAGAGATTTTTGAATGAATTACTTCATAAAATGTTAAAATAATTGAATGAAACACACACTATCTACTATGTGTGATTATTTATTGACGTTAATCAATGTTGAACAACTAAAACCAACAGTTACTTTTTTTCTTATAAAAAAAATGAAGATAAATAACTTGCACTTTTGGAAACAAGTTACTTTCAATGTTTTTCATATTAAAAGTTGAATATAATCAGTATAAATCTTGTATATCCTGTAAATAATATAAAAAATTTTTGCGTCTTCTGTAAACAAATATTTTAATTTAAATAATAATTTTAATGGAATGGAAAATATGCTATCTCAAGGCATCTCTGGCGCAGCTTCCAATCATCGTCAATGTAGTGCAAAGTAACAGAGCGGAGGGTCACGTGACTCAAAACACGGTAGGGAAAGTAATTGAAAAAAATCGACCTAGAAAAATTTGATCGATTATAGGTTTTCAATGTCTATTTCGATTACTTTTCGATTAATTGCCCAGCCCTGGTTATGTCTTTAAATTGCATTTTAAGCTGAATACTAGCATCTTGAAAAATATCTTGCAAATTATTATGTACTGTCATTATGGCAAAGATAAAAGAAATCAGTTTTTAAAAACTACTATGCGTCACAATCACTAGCCCAAGCAGATCGCTGGAGAACAGCAAATCTGCCAGCAAAAGAACTACAAGTTCCAGTCATGCACCACTCACATGCACCTGTTCCTCATTCAGTAGATTACACACACTCACGGCTGGGAGCTGCTCATGAACTGATTACATGGACTACTGTATATACACAGCACACACGCACACCTATTAGCTGAGTCTTGTTATACTGAACTGTGAACATTAGGACGCATTTTTCTTCGCCTTGCTTTGTCATGTTTTGACCCTCTCCTTGCTTGTTTGTTTACGTTGTATGCTGCCTGCCGATTGACCATTCGCCAGTGTATTGACCATGACTCTGGATTGCCTGTATACATCTGTTTGCTCCTGTGTTGCCTGTCCATTCTCTGCATAATAAACCCTGCATTTGGATCCGCACTTCCTTGTCAGCATCACTTCACATTACACTATGATTAAAAATGTGTTTAAAAAATCTTCTTTCCGTTAAACAGAAATTGGGGAAACCTTTATACAGGGAGCTAAAATTCAGAAGGGCTAATAATTCTGACTTCAACTGTACATAAAAAGCTCTATATGTTCAGTTATGTAGAGACAGATAAAAATAAGAAACCTGAACAGGTCGGTCTCAATCACATCTTCATCCTGCGTGTTTACTGAAACGGGATCAAAAAAACCTGGACACCTTTTTTCTCATTTCCATCAGGACTATTTCTGCATACTCTCTCGCTCTTGTCTTTCATCTCCTAATGTTTCTCACCCTGCTTTCACATTCTTCTTCGGTCTCGCAGTCAGTGAGAGAATAAAAACGAGAAAAGGGAACGAGGCAGAGAGCAGATCACCCAAGAGAACCAAACCAAGTGATCTGAATCATCTTAAAGGAGCTGCAAAAGGGAAGAAGAACGAGAATGGAAAATAAATGCAAGGAGGAAAGGAGGATAAACCACTGCAAATGACAGATTTCCATGGCATAATTCAAGAGAGGGATGAAGGATAGAGGCTCCTTAGAATTCGCTTTTGACCACCACTTTAAAACACACACAAAGAACAAGCCAACGGGAACGCTGCTGGCCCAGGGATGAGTGTTCATAAAAATCAAATCACTGCATAAATCAGAATTCAGTTTCAAATCAGTGAATTATATAAACTAGCATGGGCCACCATAAACAAGCAGTATGTTCAAGTTAAACAGAAAGTTACCACAGTAAGCTGATGTGTTTTTAAATCCCAAACTGAAATATATTACACATTTTGGGCCCAGTTACACCTAATATTAAAGGGATAGTTGACCCAAAACTGAAACTTTCCACTCGTCCTAATGTGATTTTAAAACATTATGAGACTCTGTTGAAGATTTTAGGAAAAATGCTAGTTGATGGAACACTCTGACTTCCAAAGGACAAGAAATTACTATGGGAGTTAATATCATGGGTACCAACCTTATATATGTCCTTTTCAGAGGAAATAAACGTTTGAATGACTAATTTTTAGGTGAACAATCCCTTTAAGATGTGTTTTGACCAATCAGATAAGAGAACTTACCAATGGAAGAAAAAACAATAGTAAAACAGCAAGTTTGGACCAAGACATAATGTTATGTTGGTGATCTTATCTTCTTTTGATGGTTAATAACAGCACAGTGTTTTACACATTATGAATAATGTCAACAGCATTTTAGAAAAACTTTACATATTGCCAAATATGTGTTCTTCAGTCTCTATTTCTAAACTATTTAGGATATATTTGACCAACCAAGGATCTTTTGCAACCCAGGTTCATTCTGAAAACGTACCACTATATACATTACTGGAGAGTGCCAAATACATCCCTGGAGATATGTTTTTTTGCAGTTTTTGTTTTTGCTAATCCACCAGAGGCCGCTGTGTATGTTTTTTGAGATCTCAAATTTCTCTCACGAGTGCCATTCGCGCCTTCTCTTCTCGCGTAAATTCACCAGAGGCTGCTGTCGACTGACTGACTGATCGACTGACCCACCCTCCTCCTTCCCTAAACCCAACCAATAGTGTTTTCAAAAGCACCGATTGACCCACCCAACCCCTTCCCTAAACCCAAACGTGTTTTAAAAAGCAATCCAGAAAAAGAAAAGCCCCCTGATTTTTACCACAGTATCACTGTTTTTGTCTTAACTGCTTTCTGGAACCGTTCTTGCCGGACCTAAACCCCGTTGTCGTGGTCAACTTTTCATCTCAAGTCCGCAGACATGGCGAGCTACTGGACAAACTGGTAACAGCGGGAAAGCTGTCCATACAGAGGTAAGCAGTTAGCTGGTAAGCGCAAGAAGGAACGACGTCATACTGCCCCGTAGTATTCATTTTAAATACGAAATGCAGCCATACGTACTTCTGGCTACATAATTCACGATCTCCAGAAATGTCAACATAGGCTCATTCTGAAAACGTAGCCCTATATACGTTTCTGGAGATCGTAAATTATGTAGCCAGAACTATGTATGGCTGCACTTCATCTTTAAAACAAACGATACGGGCAGTATGACGCTGTTTCTTTTCTCGCTAACCAGCGGACCGCCTACCTCCAGATGGACGGCTTTCCCGCCTTTTCCCATTACCAGTCTGTTCGGTACACGTATGTCAGTGGACTTGAGGTGCACATCGGAGTTGACCACGACGATGGGGTTCGAGTCCGGTGAAGAACGATTCCAGAAAGCAGGTAAGACAAAAACAAATGCCAAAAAATAAACAAGTAAATAAGGGTGAGAATGTGGGTAAATCTGAAAACATGGTAAAAATCAGGGGGCTTTTCTTTTTTTGGATTGCTTTTCAAAACACTGCGGTTGGGTTTAGGGAAGAGGGTGGGCAGGTCAATTGGTGCTTTTCAAAATACTGTTGGCTGGGTTTAGGGAAGGAAGAGGGTGGGGATATCGGTCGGTTGGTCAGTCAGTCAGTGAGTTAGTCAACAGCGGCCTCTGGTGAATTTATGTAAGAACAGCAGACAAGAATGGCACTCGCGAGAGAAATTTGAGATCTTAAAAAGCATACACAGTGGCCTCTGGTGTATTCGCGAAAACAAAAACTGCAACAAAAAAAAAAACGTAGCTCCTGGGACGTATATTGCTCTCTCCAGAAATGTATATAGGGGTATGTAATCAGAATGAGCCTGGGTTGAGAAATGTATATAGGGCTACGTTTTCATAATCAGCCTATGTTGGCCATTTCATTTCTGAAACAGCCTTTAGTTTTGCAACTCTGTCTGGTGGTGCTTTAGTGAAGCAAAAAAAATGACACACTTCACCTTTAGCGCTACATCTTTTACAGTTCTTTGTTTCCACATTTACAGCACTCCAAGAGTTCCCGCTTTTTCCACCAAGATTTGTATAGGTTCGGCAGCTGTCAGTCAAATCTTTCTGACACCAGACTGGAGGTTTCTGAGAGTTCACTCCAGGTATCCGCCCCTGTACTCTCACACACTGCCACCGAAATCACGTAGCAGTCCTTCAAGCGCTCATCTGTCTGCCTGTCAAGAGACTGAAAGACACCCCAGACTATAGAAGCTCAGAATCCCCCAGAGGAGAGAATGACAGAAGAGACAAAGAGAGAGAGATGAGTGTAGAGGAAGGGAGGAGCAGAGGGTGGATGAGTGTGTCTGGGGAACTGGGGGACGCTCTCACATCATCAAGGGCAGAAGTGCATGCTGCACAGACTGGAAGGTGGCTGTGCATCTAGACACACACACTCAAGCATCTCCATTTACACAACATACAAATGCAAAGTTATGCACTTACAAAGATGTTACTATGCTGGAAAACAGGCATGCAATACACCTCTCTATACAAACATAATAAATGTGGCTTGTGCAAAAAATAAAGTTTTTCCAATGGCCTGAAACAGAGCTGAGCTGATGATTGGCTGACAAGCCAGCTGGGGTTTGTCTGTTTCCTGTGATGGTGGAAAAGAGGAACCAATCAAAGGCAGCCGCAGGGGTCCAGGTACCAGGCTGATTAGATTCACCAAAATGCCACTTAACACATGGATTTAATCATGCACCATCAACACCACAAGATTCACTTATATCAGCACACCCATATAGAAACAGTGTGGCTGAGGTTAAAGAAATTGAAACTGATTGCACTTCAATTGATTCTGTTGTCTTGATGATATTATGTCTTTAAAAATGTCAAACTTACACTGTAAGTAAGTTTAATATATGATGTTTGACAAAAGCTCTCTCACTCACTCTCCTTCTGCTTATTCCATGTACAGTGCTCAGCATATACTGTATAAGTAGATCCCTCACAAATCTTTTAAATTCATATTTTTAATAGGAAGCTATACGATATTATATTTGTGCATATACATTACATTAGTCAGTACTGAAGCCAAATCTGGAGCTTATCTAACAAAATAACTTACGATAACAGTCAAAAAACTAGTACACCCAAATTTATGTTATAGAAAAATATTAAATACAAATTTATAAAAGAGGGAAATTCAAGAGAAGCAAAAAAAAAGAAAAGAAAAATGTAGTTTTTTTTTTTTAAATTTGAAAATCTTTTTTGCAATATTTTGGTTTAATTTAATTCTATTATCTTTTAATTTCTAAATATTTTTGGTGACTTAATTTAATAAATCTGTTTTGTTTAAATCCACCAAAATACATTGCCTATATTCACTGAGAAATGGATAAAAAGATTCATTTTCAAAATGGGGTGTACTCAATAATCCTGAGCACTGTATTTTTGGGGTTGCCACAGCAGAATGAACCACTTATTACTGGGAAACAGCAACCCACTCACATTCACACACAATGGATACATTGGACAATTTAGTTTATCCAATTCTGCCAAAGCCCATTATACAGATTTTTTTATTTATTAGAATTTCATAGAATTCTACCACTGTTCACAGGTTCTGGATCAGTGATTAGTGTTACAAAAAATTGTATATGAAATAAATGCTGCTTTATTCACCTTAAAAGCACACACTTTACTTGCATTCAGTATCTTCTGTGCATATAAATCACTTTTGTGAATTTGATTTGATTTATCGTGGTTTTCACAGAAATAGTCATATTATTATTTAAAAGAAACCGCAAACATTTGAGCGCTGCTGAGGACGTTCACCATTATGTTCACGTGCTCAACAGAAATGACTGTGATTGGCCATTAAGGTCATCAGTTGAATGAATTAATGAATTAATGAATTTATTTATTTAACAGGGACAATGCACAAAAATTACATTAACCTCAAAAAGGAAAGATGCATTGTGTGTGAGTTCACCAAACTCATCACAGTTTACTGAGTGTAACCACAGATACAGGGACACTGGAGCGTTTTAAAGCTGCGATTCATCAGCGGATCGCTTATATGTCAGCTTATAGACAAAGCAGCTGATCGACATGACTTTGAATCGCTCCAGTGTCCCTGTATCTGTGGTTACACTCAGTAAACAGCGGTGAGTTCTGTGAACTGATGACCTGCACGGCCAATCACAGTCATTTCTGTTAAGCATGTGAACACAATAGCAAATCAACGCTGTTTAAGAATGCATAGCAGGAAATGGACGTTTTTAAAATTTCAGTACCGACTGGTACGGAATTCTTTTTGTCGAGTGATTTCTTTTGTCGAGACATTACCTTCTTTGTATTTCTTCTCTTTTTTCTTTTATTACTTAGCATAATTTTTTTTTCGTATTTTTTGTTTGTGGGGTCGATATAGGTCTGGAACACATAACTGTATTCCAGAGATGTCCAAACTAGGCCCTGCGGGCCAAAGTTGGCCCATAGTAACCTTTGATTTGGCCCACCATTCCATCTGAGAAGAGAAGAGAACGATGGGGAGCATTGGGGAGAATGCCTTTAACAGTCATTTAGAATTTAATGTAACCTTTTTTTGTTTGTTTTATTGTTGAGTTGAGCTACAAAAAGCAAACTGAAATTAAACATCTTAATTAAATGTTGTAAATTAATCAGATTTTTTTTTTAAGTAAATACTGTCTCTCGACAGATAGAGGATAATGCACAAAACATCGCGAGCAAATCAATGCAAAAGCTCGACTTGTGTAATAAATGGGATTTTTTTGTTGTTTTTACTGTAATACAATTGTTATTTTTATATTATTTTCTATTTTTTTTCTATTTCTAAGAAAAGACTCATGGTAACTTTAACGTAATACAGTTTACTGTATTAATAAATACTGTATTTACCTTCAGCCCTCAGCCCACAATGAAGTTTGGATTTTGGCCCTTTATAAGAAAAAGTTTGGCCACCCCTACTGAATTCCAATATTATTCTGTAAGTTCAAAACCAGCAAATAATACTATGTATTTCACATTATTTACTGTAATTCAAGTATCTGCTTAATAAATAAAAAAACCAAAGAAAACACCAAATCGTATTACACAAATTTCAAAAAAGGATCACGTGACACTAAATTCAGCTTCGTCATTACAGGTATTACAGAAGCATTTAAAGAATAACATTGATTAATGTTGTTTGTTGCTGTAGCATCACTAAACCGGCTGCCAGAAACAGCAGTTACGCATTCTAACTTTAATCACAGATGCTGGATATGTAGGAGAACCGCACGCCTCCTTCCTGAAGGAGAGAGCCTGGTATAATCCAGCAGCCTAATTACACTGACTCGTCTGAACATGCCACCAGAATCAACTAACGGTATTTATACCAGCACAAACAGACACTGGCATCTGTCACGGTGCTGGAACAGACGACCAATGAAAGCACGACTCATATTTGAAGGGAATGTGGACCCTGAGGAGACGCACCTACAACTCATTAGTTCCTTGTACAGAGACTGCAGGAACAACCCAAACTGTGGGAGAAGCCATGTTCAGCATGCATGCGTTTGTGTGTCTGTGTGTGTGTGTGTATATGTGTATGTATGTGTGTGTGTGTGTGTGTGTGTGTGTGTGTGTTATGATAAGGCTCTGACGGTGCTGGAGGCGAACAGGGGTCAGACACCTCATTAAGCCAAGAGGAGGAGGAGGAGGAGAAGGAGAGGGCAATTAACCATGATGGGGGAGAGAAAAGCAAACACACTTCATTCACTATACTCACACACAAATATGCACACACACACACATGCACAGAAACCAAACAAAACAGGAGTGGCTGGATGGGCCCTGATCATTAATGAGTAATCACAGAGACAAATGACTTTTTCCGCTGTTCTAGGTACGTGTCCACTTACACACACACACACATTCGCAGCTTGTGCAAACAGGCATGCGGAGACCTGCAGATGAATTACTCAAGCTATTCTCTTCTGGGCTACTTCACTCACACATGCTAATTCCTTCAGGTTGTTCTTTTTCGGTGTCTTTTTTTTTTGGTCTACCCGTAATGATATTTCTGTTCCCCGGCATTGTGAAAGTGTGTATACTGTACATGTGGTTGAGCTGCTGTTGTGTGTTTCTCAGTTTGCTTAATCTGCTTAGGTTTTTCTTGGGTTGTTTGGATAATGGGCTTCTTGGTGATTTGTGTGTGTGTGTGTGTGTGTGCGTGTGCGTGTGCGTGTGCGTGTGTGTGTGTGTGTGTGAGTTTGCATACTTTCTAGGCTCATTTTGTGTCCATAAAGGTAAACAAATTATGACAAAGCTTTCTATTATGAATGTCTGGGGTTGTGCCAGAAGGTAAAACTGATTGTTGAACATAAAAACAACATAGACTCATTGGAAATCAGCCGACATTTTTGAGAAACCACAAAAACGTACTTAAACATACGTTTGACTGCGGTGTCTAGATTAAAAGAATGCTACGGGCCCGTATGATGCCAACAACTTTTGTCCCATTTCACACTAATGATATTTACAAGGAGAATAAGAAAGAGATTTGGATTATAAGGATTATTTTCATGCAGTTCTTTGCATAACAAATATATAACAGTAAACAACTTAACTTTGTCTGTGATTCGTAATTGAATCAACATAGGCTCATTCTGAAAACGTAGCTCTTACATTTCTGGAGATCGCGAATTATGCAGCCCGAGGAACTGGCTGCATTTCGTCTTTAAAATGAATGCTATGGGGTGGTATGACACCGTTCCTTTCGTGCTTACCAGCTGACGATTACCTCCGTATGGACGGCTTTTCCGCTGTTACCAGTTTGCCAGCGGACTTGAGACGCAGAGCGACGGGGTTCGAGTCCGATGAAGAACGGTTCCAGAAAGCAGGTAAGACAAAACAAAAGCCAAAAAATTAAATAAACAAGTAAATAACAGGGTGAGAATGTGGTCAAATCTGAAAACATGGTAAAAATCAGGCTGCTACGAAGGCTTTTCTTTTTCTGGATTGCTTTTTAAAACATTATTGGTTGGGTTTAGGGAAGGAGGAGGGTGGGTCAGTTGATTGGTCAGTCAGTCGACAGCGGCCTCTGGTAGATTTACTCAAGAAGAGCAGGCACGAATAGCACTCGCGAGAGAAATTTGAGATCTCCAAAAGCATACACCATCAGCGTCTGGTGGATTCGTGAAAACTAAAACTGCAAAATAACGTAGCTCCTGGGACCTATTTTGCTGTCTCCAGAAATGTATATAGCGGTACGTAATCAAAATGAGCCTGGGTTGAATTGAATACGTTGGCTTCACCGATATGTACAACTTTTCTGGCATGGTCAGTTTGGACAGTAGCTCACTTTGAATGGTGCTGTACTTCAAGCAACCCAGGCTCATTTTCAATTTGTACCACTATATACATTTTTGGAGAGATCCAAATACATCCTAGGAGCTAAATTTTTGCAGTTTTTGTTTTTGCGAATCCACCAGAGGCCGGTGTGAACGCTTTTTCAGATCTCAAATTTCTCTTGCGAGTGCCATTCTTGCCTGCTGTTCTCGCGTAAATCCACCAGAGGTCGCTGTCGACTGACTGATTTACTGACTGACCAACCAACCGAACTCCCGCCAACCTCCCCCTTCACTAAACCCAACCAATGGGGTTTTAAAAAGCACCAATTGACCCGCCCACACACTTCCCTAAACCCAACCGCAGCTGTGTTTTAGAAGCAATCCAGAAAAAGAAAAGCCTCCTGATTTTTACCACATTTTCAGATTTTACCACATTCTCACCCTGTTATTTACTTGTTCATTTCATTTTTTAGCTATTGTTTTTGTCTTACCGGCTTTCTGGAAGCGTTCATCATTGGACTCGAACCACGTCGTCATGGTCAACTCCTCTCTGCGTCTCAAGTCCGCAGACGTACGTGTTGAGCTATTGAACAAACTGGTAACAGTGGAAAAGCCATCCATATGGAGGTAAGCGGTCAGCTGGTAAACCAGAAAAGAAACGGTGTCACATCGCCCCGTAGCATTCATTTTAAAGATGACATGCAGCCATACGTAGCTCTGGGTACATAATTTGCAATCTCCAGAAACGTGTATAGGGCTACGTTTTCAGAATGACCCTATGTTGGGTTCAAGTCTAGTGAAGAATGGTTCCACAAGATGTAAAACTACATGGCTGCAGTGCACTCTTACGTTTGCTTTTGAAAACACTATTGATTGGGTTTAGGGATATCACTTTCTAGTGGATTTGTCATCTGAAATGTGCAACAAAACACTGTCACATGTTTACAATGAGCCTGGGCTGCAAATACTTTTGTTACTCAAGAAACATTTATAATTATTTTTATTTTTTTTTATGTGTTTTGACATTTATTAATTTTTAGTTCTTCAGGAAGTTTTTATGAATAATTTGTGCTTTAATCAAAATAACAGCGTGTACAATTACCTTGGATCAATCTAACACATGCTTGCTGAATAAAAGTATTAACTCCTTCAGGAAAAAAACAACAACAACCGTGTATACTGTGGGGACCAAAAGACCTCACAGATATAGTAAAACCTGAAAAACACCTACAATGTGTGCACAACAAAAAAAATGTCAACAGAGTGCAGAAATATTTGTGAGAGCTAGGGTTAGGGACTGAAAGAAAAGAATTATATCAGTATAAAACAATAGAGGAGAGAGGAAAGTCCCAACAATGGTGTGCTAAGTGTGTGTGTGTGTGTGTGTGTGTGTATGTGTGTGTGTGTGTGTGTGCTATCAGCACAATATCAGTACACATTAAATGCTGAACAGAGATATTAAATTGCCCTTTATACAACCACAAGCGCAACTAAACAATGGTCGTTTCTGCAGCTTTGCAAACAATGACGCTCTATTGTAAGAGCAAATGAGGAGGAGTGAGAAATGAGGATGAAAGTAGATACAGAGGAGCACAGAAGGTGAAGCTACACACACCAATGCTCGTTCTCTCCAACATGAGATTACCCCAGCCTGTACATCCTTACTTTCTCTTCCACACACATACAAACTCAAAAAGCCATTGCTAAGCTAAAGCCACACAGCTGGTTTCCTGTTGGAAAGTGGAAATAGCAGCACTTGTTGCGGAGGGGTCTAGTCTGGTCAGGTCTGGCTGTGTCTTGCACCCACACTGGAACAAGTCTCTATATTTGGCCTCTGTAAGAGAGCGTGAAGCACGCCTGAAACCCCAAAGCTGAGGAACAGCAAAAACCCTAGCCCTCCCATCTTCAAAATAAGTGATGGGAGGGAGAAGAAACAGCAGCTTCCTTTGGGGGGTTTTAACAGAAGTGTAACCAAAAACCACATCTGCTTGGCTTGAACACACATGCAGACTCAAATCAAATGGTAAGGGCTGCTTCTAGAGGGAATTGTTCACAATTGCTTGGGCTAAAAAGAGATATGGAGAGAGACAATGAGAGAGGGACATGTTCACGCCGCAAACCAAAGAGCCCGAATACTGATTTTCAGCTCAAATTTCAGCAAAAATCTAGTTTCATTTCAGGTTTTTCATGAGCTTGCTAATGTTTTTTTTTAAATAAGGTTTGATTCCTAAAACACTTACAGTCTTAAAACACTTAAAAGTGTGATTTTAAGTAGTTCTTAAATATTCATTGTTAACGATTTCTGTATATTATACAATGTGTAACTGTAATATGAACTGTATTGTACTGTAGGACACTTAAGCAGTATGTTACTGTCAGTGTTGGGCATGTTCCTTTAAAAAAAGTAATAGGCTCTATGCACAGCTAGAGTTTTAAAGCCAACGATAAATTTCCGGTGAAAGCTTAATGTGACTATTTTCAATTTCACAAGGTTGTTTTTACAGCATCAATGTTGTAATATAATTACAATGCATTCAGTTAAATAGACTTAAATATTCATTTAGTTGTTCAAGCGTAAAACGAGATGTAACCGCTAGCACCGTCAGTAGCAACAGCCTAGCGCAGAAATTCCATTGAAAATACTAGGGTAAAATAACCTGTGCTATTTTAAATACATGGCGGGGGGAAACGAAATTTAATGCAGTGCTTTTTGTCTGAGACCCACTTCATATCGTATATCTAACAGGCAGTGAAGATCGCTGATTTTTAAAGAAATCTTAAACGTGACAATTTTTTTATGGAAAGACACTTCACCCTTGGGCTGTCTGGCTGAAAATTAAAAGGCCATGTGCATATAGCCCATTAGTTATAGTTACTAGTTACTTCTCACAAATAGTAACTGGGTTACATAATTATAAAAGTAACTGATTACCAAGGAAAGTAACTATTGCGCTACTTTAAAAAAATCTAATTTGTCAAATGACTAAAACAAATAAAAAACATTGTTCACTAATCAACACTATTTTAATGTTGTTGTGGGACAATGTGAGAGAAAACGGCAGCATGTCCTCAACTATATATCTAGATATTATTTGTTTTAATGCTGTCTGAGTAATAAGTGTTTTCAATGGAGAAATATTAGGTTTTATTTGCTTTGACGTCACGGCTTCATCTCCTCCTTTGGTAGCATTTCACTTGCGTAGCCACTAATTTTGTGGTGGCATGTGACGACTTGAGGTGCTTCGTTAGATTAAAATTACTTGTCACCGCAGAAAGACTCTTTTTTTTTCCTGGCCATACGTTGCACGATACATAAACATTCTTGCCTTTCACCTCAACGAGGAAAAAGTAGTGCTTATATTTCCATTTGGAAACGCTACCTTTGAACTTGTTGGATTTGCCATTGTTCTGACTCCTGGTCGTTAGTGTGTGACTGTCACCTGCACTACTCTGCCTCAGATTGGCAAAAGATGGAAATGTACTCTATCTAAGCCAATTATCATGTTCTTGGTTACACCACATTCACGTACACGTTGATTATGTGGTCCTGTGGCTAGAGACGCTGCTTGCATGAAAACCGATTCAGTGTTCTCAATTATAGTAACGCGCATTTTATTGTCAGTAACGGTAACGGCGTTGTAACGGGGGAAACAGTAATTCAATTAAATACTTGTTAATGAAAAATGTATCGCCATTTATTTATAGCGTCGTTATTCCCATCTAAATACATATACAGCAAGATAAATGATGCTGCAAATTTACAGTATTTTTACTGTAATTGGTTTACAGTAAGTTACTGTCGAACTTCTACCAGTAAATTACAGTCGATTCTTCTGGAAATTGTTAACAGTGTTCATTTAAAGTTAATTTCTACTGTATAAAAAAACTCACTAAAGCTATATTCGACCCATAATACAGAGAAAACAGTCATATTGTGACTTCAACTTCAACTTGCAGGGTCATTAAAAGTAAATGTTGTGCAAAGACACATCAGACACATCACTGTAAGCACTGATTTCTTAATATTTCGAAACAATGACCCCAATGGTATTGCATTCTGATCATAAATAAAACATTTTCTAAAGGCATGAAGTAAAACCTTTTTAAAAAAAATTCAAATGCATGGAGATAGTTTTAAACAAGTAATCATGAATAGCTGGAAAGTTCACAGAGAGTGCAAGAACGTAAATGTGGTTTTGCTGTTCAGACTGTGTCAGATCTGTGTCACATGTGAGGAAAAGATTGAACTGCAGATTGAACCGCAGTGTGAAGAGAAAAAAGAGAGTCAGCAGTGTGGTGTGATCCACCCCTGATCATTCTATGTCCATGCTTCTCCTCTGTGAGTGTGTGTGTGTGTGTGTGTGTGTGTGTGTGTGTGTGTGTGTGTGTGTGTGTGTGTGTGTGTGTGTGTGTGTGTGTGTGTGTGTGTGTGTGTGTGTGTGTGTGTGTGTGTGTGTGTGTGTGTGTGTGTGTGTGTGTGTGTAGTGGTTAGTAAGGGTCAGGCTAAAGTTGAGTGCAGTCAGTGAAAAGGTGAGAGTTTACATGTTAGGCCATTGCTTCCTCTGACAACCCAACACCGTCCTCCTAATCAGACTTTTTCAGGTCACACACACACACACACACACATTCGTGCAGGTCACGTCACAGTTTTCACTGTCTAAAGCGACCTCTCACTCTAGCTTCCTCTCTGTCACATCTTCTGATTGTCCTTTAGTTGTTCACAAATATATCTGAAAATGAATGCAGGGGATATTGAACTTTTAATTAATTTAAAAATTTCTATGATTGTTTACTCATTCCAAAGACTTTTGCTCATCTTCAGAACCCAACTCGAGATATTTTTAATGAAATCTGACAGATTGCTGTTCCTCCCCTGAAGTAAATTCACCCAAAACTCAAACGATTGAAAACATTTACAAAGAGATCAAAAATGTATCTAAATGATGAAATTGTTTCGACTGAATTCCTCTGAAGAAGCACAATCACATTAATTGATTAACAGGTTTAACTTTTCCTTTTATTCACATACAAATATCAGAGAACAAACAAAAGCTCAATCTGCTTGATGTGCAACAGTTTTATGAGAATAGACTTGCAATTAAAATTTCAATTCTGTTTTCAAGATGAAGTAAGAGTGCCATTTTGGAGTGAACAAATCCTTTAAACCAGGGGTGCCCAAACCTTTCTTTTGAAAAGGGACAAAATCCAAACTTTATTAAGGCTAGTGGGCCAAAGTAAATATAGTTGCTATGGGTAATTTCCTAATTTATTTAATAATATTTAAAATAACTAAAAACATTGCTTTATAATAACTAATTCAGTATATATATTTTTTAATTTTATACTGAACTTATTACAGTTAAAAACAAAAAAAATATTAGTTACACTAGTTTTGCCTTGTTTTTCTCACCAATGTCTTTTGCATAGTCCTCTGTTTGTCGAGTGACAGTATTTATGTTTTAAAAACTCAGATTAATTTATATTTAACTGAAACATTTCAATTCAATTTGCTTTTTTGTGGTGAAATAAAACAAACAAACAAAAACAGGTTAAGTCAAATTAGAAATGACAATAATGTCAAACCAGAATCTGACAATCTGTTAAAGACATTGCACCAACCCCCTTTATCATTCTCAGATGGGATGGTGGGCCAAATCAAAGGTTACAATGGGCCAACTTTGGCCCGCAGGCCCTACTTTGGGCATCTCTGCTTTAAACTCTTAATATATTATTATATAATTTAATAACTTTCTTATCATAATCAGTCAGTTAATGAACACTGAACCGCAAGTTTGCATAATCTAAATAAATTTGACCAATAGAGAACCTAAACATCACAATTTGATAATTGATTAAAAATATATTCTGTTATTTCTTATTATTTCTAAATTGACAGGGAAAAATTTAGCAAAACTACTCTATTTTTCAGTGTGTGTGTATCACAATGTTCCCTTTCCTCCTCCATTCCTCCTTTATACCCTTCTGTTCATTCCCCTCGCTGTCGTCCACCTCCATCTATCTGCCTTCTAAATCAATGTGTCTAATAAAGCCATCAGCTGCGCTGAAATATTGGGCAAACATGCACTCAATCAATGCATGCAAATGCCAGCCATCCATTCAGGGCTCTTCTGAATATCGACGGCACTGCATGGGCGCATCGTTCCGGGGGTTTGTGTACATGTGTGTTCGACAAATAAAAGCAGAAGGAAGGACACGTGAAGGGTTGAGAGAAGAGGGAAACCCAAGATAAATGTGTTTCATTTTCTTCTCTCATGGCTCCAAAATGGAGAGAGAGTGAACGGCAGGAAAACAGACTTCCTCTCGATCCGACCTGGAGGCCACAGACATGCCCCTGTTTGAACTACTGCAGAAGAGACGCTCCCCATATGAGGAAAAGAAAGGCTGATCCCAAATCTGAGGTTAAACGCCTCTGAAAACGAGAAGATTGGAGCATTATTGTAGCGCTGTAACCTTGAGTGAATACAATGCAGCTAACCGCTAAAGAGGAGATTTCTCGCTCCAAATGTAAGCCAACTGTAAGGAGCAAAGGAAGATTCATTAGGAGAGCTCAGTTCAAGCCCTGTAGGAAAACCTGAATAAGCCACCTGCAGACTGTCCTCGCAGGCCTGGACAATTACACACACACACACACACACACAGAAAATAACATAAAAAGAGTAAACACAGCCAATTTACTGACCTCACCCTTACCCTTGCATCTCCCTGTTGTATGACAGAGGCAGTAGTAAAGACTCTGGGTTCAGTAACCCCATGGAAAACCATCAGCGAAGCAGCCAGTGTGAAAACTCTCCACTAAGAACCTGACCCAGAGTCAACAGCTGAGCATTTAGCGCTTTCACTCTCTAACCACATGTCCACACTAGAACTGATCACCAAAACACAATATTTAAATAAATAAAAGGACCTAACTCTACACAAACATGTAAAAATGGTGACTCAGTCCAGATTCATTTAACAGCAATTTGGGTCAACAGTGTGCTCAGCAACTTTCAGTAACAGTACACGGTTTTAAAAAACAAAATAAAATCAATTCATTGCTAAAGTTTTAAGCAGCCTTTATTACTCTCCTGATTGTCACATGGTCATATTTTTGTGGAAATCAGTACTTTAAGTACAGTAAAGTACTTTATCCAATTAAAAATGTATCTTTCATTTTAGTTTAATATTGTTTGTTTTATTTTTCAAGTAATATATTTTAAGTTCAAAACATAGTTAAATATAAATGTTTTTGATTAAGAGCTCAATTAAGAAATATTTGCTTTGACCAGTGTAAAATTTTAGTCTTACTCACACAGGCCAGTGTATGCCTACAATGTAAAACCCAAAAAGTTTTAGTAACTCAAACCGTTTGAGGAAACCGATTGCAACAAACCATTTAAGTTCAAAAACAATTTATGTGAGTCCTCTGAAGTTACTCCATTTAAGTTGAAGTAATGAGGTATTTAATTAACTCATTACCTTCAACACGGAGTTTAAAACTCTTTTCAAATGGGGAGAATTAACCTTCAGTCAATTTTGAGTTAACTACACTCATTTCATTTGATAAAGTTGACTGTTGGGTTTTATTAATCAGAAACTCAGTATCGTATTGACCTGGCCCACAGCACTATAGCCAGGTGCATCATGGGAAATGGTTTAGAGTTAGTTTATGTGTTATATTAGTTTAAATACATGGGTTGTTTTGTTATAAACTTTATGTGTGTTCATGTTTGAGATGGCTTTTGTGATTTAAGCCCAATATTTCATTTATTTATAAAATATTGGCCATCACCATCAATGAGGGTAGTGTGTAAAAGAAGCACCCCAGTGGTATGGTCCTGTTAAGGGCTGTTCATGTTCTGAGCTCAGAATAAAAATGTTAACTGACATGGCTGCCTCCTACATGCTTATTCTGCCAGATTGCTGACAACAGAGACACTCAGGGTTGTGGGGTGTATGGGACATGAGTGTTCTCGCTAACATGCTGTTAAGCGTAAAGTTAAGCGCCATAAATGCTAGCACCCTGCTAGTCATTTACATTAATTAAACAGTTTAGTTAGGTTATAGTAGCTTTAGTTGTCCATGTACAGCAATCATTACAATATGCTATGTACTTTCATGGACTTAAAAAAAAAATATTGTTTAAGGCAAATAATTTATTTTTTATTGGCTCAAGTGATCAAATTTAGATTTGAAACCATTACCCTAATGTTTTTTTTATTTGGATGAATGAACATTTTATGGGAATTGTTGTTTTGATTAAAGCTCTATCTTCTTGTTTAGAACAAAATAAGAATTTAAATTAATTGACTTTCTGCAACAAGACAAATATGCTTTTTACCAGGTTATATAAAATTGTTCTCATGGAGTTAGAAAATATTTTTTATTGGGTCAAGTGATAAAATTTAGATTTTGAATCATTACCCTAATTTTTTTTAATTGGATGAATGAAAGCTTTTCTCCAGCCTAGCAACAGCATTCAAAAAACAGCGACTGAAATTTTGAAATGGAAGTGATTAGCCCCTTTCACACATAAAGACTTTTGCGGAAAATAACCAGCAATTTTTTGGAAAGGTCTGTATATGTGAACAGACCCTTTTTGAAAATACCAGTAAATTAGTTCTGGAAAGAAAAGTTGCAACATTACCGGTAATTTGCCAGAATGCTGCACTGTGTGAACACAGAAGGAAAATTGCCAGAAAGTCTAGAACACGCTGACGTGAGACGTCTACTCCAGCCAATCAGAACATTCAGACGCATTCACATGCGCGCGGCTTATGAAAATAAAAGCCTTTGAATATTTTTCCAGACACATTTAGCTGCTAGATGTTAGTCAGAAAACGTTTCTGTATTCCTTCTTAATGCCAACTATGCTAAAATTATCGATAAAATGCTTATGATAAACCACCATTTGTTTACCTTCAAGCTCTGCTTGACACGTGTGCACATGAAGCAGCCGGTGAGCGCCAGCACACACACATAATATGAACATCTCGACATGTGAAAGTGTTCCTCCATATGTTTTCATATAAGTTGTTCATAAAACTTATCCATCCACAGAATTTGTAATGTAGTCAATTGTGTAAACATTTAGATGCGGTTCACGTTTCTGCCTTTAGATGTCTCACAAAGCAGCTGCATGAATGCTAAAGCTTTAAATAAAAGTGAAAACATCAAGAAAAGGCCGACCCCTTCTATGTTTACAAATACAAGTGAAGCTGTTTAGAGGTCATTTCTGGTTGATGATGTCAAAATTTACCGGTATTTTGGTATGGATGTGTGAATGGTCTTTTCCGGAAAAATTACTGAACGTCCGTGCCTGTGTGAACACCTTTTTATGAATTTACCGGTAAAGTCATTTCGGAAATTTTCAGAATAGTTACCGGTATCACTGTGTGAAAGGGGCTATTCTATCACTTTTAATCTACAAACTGCATTGTTACTGTATAAAGCAACACAGTCTCATGGAAATGTTTAGCAAAATTGTGACTAATTTACATGAATTCAAACCAAAGATTGTTATCGCTCACACAAAACAATGGTGGTTATGTTCAGCTGTACTTCCTTTTTAAAACTGTATTTGTACTAATGATATCAAATGAATACCTATTAATTAGCCACCAATTATCCAAAATGTGAAACTTAATTTTGCCATTAAATCAGGTTGTATTCAAGGCAATGATTTGTGATCTTTTTTTTTTTTTTTTTTTTTTTAAATAATTATTTTTTAGGGTTTTTTCACCTTTATTATGGCAGGACAGTACAGATTTCAAACAAGAAAGCATTGGGAGCAGAGAGAGGGGAAGGATCGGGAATCAAACTTGGGTCGCCATGAGCACATCAGTGCTATATGTCAGCGCACAGTACCGCTAGGCTATTGCGCCGACATGGGCAATGATTTCTAAAAAGAACCCAAAACCACAGATTTTTGTGTCTTCTGAACAAAATAATAGACAGAACAAGAAAAAGATATCACCTCAGTGACCCAATCACTTGGTAATCAATTCCCAATTTGACCAAAACATAATATTATAACAACAAACATGTTTGCATCAGCTGAAGAGTACATATAAATGACATGTGCTTGCTTGTTCTAACTAACATTTGTCATATTGGACATTCTCTAAGCGTGTGAGGTTGCGAAGGGGCTATGAAGGCATGACTTGCAGCTCCGATACTCCACAAAGAGGATAAAGAGTTACTGAAAGAGTATCAAAGATTGTCAACTCAAGGAGAGGTGTACTTAAAAATAAAGCCACAAAGAGAAGGAAGAGAAAAGAAGTGAAAGGCACAGATAGGAATAATGTTAGTAATATACAGAGGGGAGTGAATGCGTGACTTTAATGGAAATCAAACCACTTTTGCAGATTGTAGGTTATAGATCAAGGCTGTAATAGAAAGGCGTGTTTGTCTGCACATGTATTAAAGTGTACTAAAGGTGCTGTAAGCAGTTTTTAGAATAGGACACATCAAATGCTATTTGATTTTACTTAAAGTCTGTGAAGATTTTTTTATGTCTTCCTGTAAGTCATTGAGCACAATTAGGTTTTGAAGAGAGTGTGAGAATGAAGTTAGCAACCAGGCAGATATTAGCAAAACAGCACATGTACACAGAGTGTCAGATGGAAGTGACTGGAGCTACATGATTTTGGAAAATTGTAAGGTGTTTACACAGCAAAGATGTACCAAAACTAAAAAGAGTTCCCTTGCATTATTGAAAAATCTTGTAATGTTGGCAAACATTAAATGTCTATCAGGCCAGTAGATGGCACAGTTTTTGTAAAGAAACGAATGCTGTTTCTCAATTCAAAGATCGCAGAGAACGGACTAGCGTTCTTGTGAAGACCGGTCTTGCCAGGTCACCTCGGAAGAACGAACTAGAGAGACCATGAGAACACAAAAAACGACCTGTGAGAAATGAGATGCTGCGTTCTTCCTGATGGTCACATGACCCTTACGTGTTTTTAACTGAAAATTATTTAAACATTACAGCATTCATACAACGATTTATTGTTTTTCCCCTTTTCACAAAATATATTATGCATATAGACTTTACAAATATACGTTGCACAACACAAATAAAACAGATTTTAATATGAATTTCAGCAAATAAACAATCTTAATGTGTTTATGTCTCTATTAAGATTTGTATAGTAATGTTTACTTTCAAAGTCTCATTTAGGGAAACTCCTGAGATTAATAAGTGATATCTCTAAACTTTAATAATAAATCTATATAAAATGCTGAGCTTCCCACCTACAGTCGTAATGACTTCTGGGACTTCTAGAGCGAGTTCGGTGCTCAAGTCTGCATCGGTGTGTTCTCGATACCAAGAACACATCTGGGAATTTTCACGCGTCCTCCATACTTGCGGTCTTGAGTTTTGGAACAGAACTTTGGCAGTTGATGATGACGTTACACGAGAACACGAGGACGCAAGACTGCTGAAGAACGCATATTGAGAAACAGCCAAAGACTGCGCCATCTACTCGATTTTAATCTGTGAACAAACTTAGTGTTCCTTATCGTTGTTGTTTTTTTCCAGAATTATCACATTCCTGTCAACTAAGCATGTTATAAGCAAGAGCATGACGTTACTTTTTGCACAATTTTATTTTTGTAGTTAACAGACATGGTATAACAGTATCGTCTTCCCAAAATTAGCAATTTACAATCCAATTTCAAATGTTTACACACTCAAAAAATTACTTTTATGGCTTGTTTAAATTAATTATTTTTATTGAGTTGAAACATCACAATTGTTATACTAACTTAATCGATTTGTATTGGGACAACATGAGAGAATTGTGTGGAACCCAGCATTTTTTATAGTGCATTTTCAGACTTTCAATGTAAACGAGCAAGAAAAACGAAAGATTTTCCATGGTGAGTTAAAACATTTTTGTTTTGCGTAATACCCAGTCAGAGTATCGTTTCTCAATCTCAAGACATCCCATGACTCTGAACAGACAAGTCAGCAAGTTAACAAGCAGTCTATATAAATATATTTCGTTATTAAAACAAAAGGCGTTTTCCCAGTGATGGGTTGCAGCTGGAAGGGTATCCACTGCGTAAAACATATGCTGGATAAGTAGGCGGTTCATTCCACTGTGGTGACCCCAGATTAATAAAGGGACTAAGCCGAAAAGAAAATGAATGAATGAATTATAATAAAAGCTTTTGAATAATTTGAATGAATTATTTAAAGACTAACTCACTTGGCACACTTGCTTCCCTATTAGTAGAAGGACAATTCAGCATTTTTGAACAAATCTCTTGACTGAATAATTCAATGAAATATACACATTTAAAAGTCAATTGTAGTTAGGTAAACTATTGCTATAATAATGTTAGACCAGTAGGCTAATATTATTAGTCTTTACTGAATGCATCAGGTTTGAATGATTTGGGGAAAGACATTAAACATGAGTTTTAAGCTAAGAATAAAAGATTTCGATGCATTTCAACTGTTCATATACATTAGGGCTGCACAATATATCGTTACAGCATCAATATCGCAATGTGCATATCCGCTAAAGTCACACCGCAGTATGAGCAAAGTTAAAATCATATGTTGGGACTATAGTTGACCAGATCAAAGCACAAGAAATTTGTGCAGTCACCTCAAAATTTGCCCATGATGAAGTGAAAGTTTATTATAC
Source organism: Danio kyathit (assembly GCA_903798195.1). Lineage (NCBI taxonomy): Eukaryota > Metazoa > Chordata > Actinopteri > Cypriniformes > Danionidae > Danio > Danio kyathit. The sequence goes on from LR812530.1 coordinate 38,989,967, forward strand.
GCATATGTTTTTAATGTGACTGTGACAGTTTGAGCATTTCAGGAGTTTAAAAAATATATCAGAATATATTTGACCATTTGTAACTTTAAAAAAGATTTTATTGAATTATATAGAATTACACAATGTTATTTTACATTTGATTATTCAAACTGTGTACGTGAATACTGTTACGTCCCATTCACAAGGGGCGTCAGCGTCAACGCTTCTCATTCACTTTGAATGAGTGACGTCAAGAGTTGCCGAACTGAATTGTGGGTCAGTCAGCGCTGCTTCAGTGGTGTTGCTCACTGCAGAAGTTGGGAATTTCTGAACTTTTCAAGTGCCAATGGAAACGTCAGCTTGCTTTATGCATATAGCCCAGCCCAGACAGTAGCCGATTGCTGACTTATTTCATTGGCTGACGCTGCTATGATGATCACATCAACCTCAACTTCAGACACGCCCTCTGTCAAGCGTTGACGCTGAATCCCCGTGTGAATCGGGTGTTAGACTCCCCAGAATCCAGTACAGCACAGTTTATTTCACTTTTATCTTTGCTATATTGTATTTATATGCACTTGTAATTTGTTTTAATATATTTTATACATGATTCAATCCCATCCCAACCAATCCATATTTATAAGTTATCTTCCAAACTGAGCTATTTAAGCCATCTGGTGGAACTGAATTGATTTTGTAATATACTGTATATTGCAGAAAAACTAAATTTGCAATGTATTTCCAATATCGTGCAGCCCTAATTTACATGACAACATTTTAGGGGCCTTTTAAAAGATTTGATGTGTTAATTTGTTTATTTAATATGTTTAAGGGGCTTGATAATGCAAGCACAAAACTAATAATACTGGTTGAAAGGACAAAAATCTATCTGAAGCTGTTTGATAACTATACCTGGTCAGTCACTTTGCTTCAATCAGCAGAAATGTGATGCATATTTGAATGTGATCATACTTCTCAAAAGCCAAACAGACAACTTTATCTAGAAATGAGCCCACAATCTTTTAGCGATTCATCTTGTAGCTCATGAAGTGACAGAAAAGAAGTGAAAGAGAACAAGCATGAAGTGAGTGAAAGAGAAAATACAACTTCTAGAGTCACACGGAGAGCTGAATCAGAGCCAAAGGGAAGTGTGTATCAGCCAAAGTGTAATCATAGGCCAGTCTCTCGGCTATTAGGAGAATTAAAGCCTGATTGAATGGTCTTTACAGTGGAAACATAACATCGGCCCGCCTCGCCGTGTTTGTCTACTCGACGCAACAGCTGCTTCTCTTTTTTCGAGAAGCAAAAGCTATGAAGAGTGTTTAAATCGCTAAAAAGGTCTGAATCGCTAACTTTCATTTCATTCTATCCACAGACATCAGTCAAGGCGCAAGAGCGTTCCTGGCACCCGAGATGTGGAATCACTATAGCCTCGATTCACGCCTCACATCTTCCCCTCTTTCATCAGGCTGGACCGGCTCCATGTCCTGAGCGTATCTGTGTGTGTGTGTGTGAGGGCGAGATGATAGGGGAGGACTGTGGGACTTAGACTGCCTCTGTGTTGTGTCCACAGCTGTGTGTAAGGCTCCTGACCTCCAAACAAAGGCCTGCACAGAGGAGCCACTATCTGGCAGGCATGATAGAGGACAGGCCAGTGCCGCCAGACGTGCTGAGGGAACGACCGTAAAGCCAGAGAGACAACACAGCACCCGCAAGGCCCTTTGATAACCGCTGGCGACTGGAGCCAGCATGACACGAATACAATCATAGCGTTAATACAGACAGACGCACGCATACACACTGAGAGATATGTGTTTGGTTTATGGTCACATGTATAAGAAGTGAAAAGGTTTAGACAGGTTTAATATGCTGTCGGTTATGACCTGTAGGTACTTGTGAAACCCTTTCGAGGTTTGCTTAACATGTTTCTTTTGCTGAAAGTGAGGATGAAAATAGTATCTCTCATTTGCCGTTTTTTTTCTGAGGCTACACCTGAATTCAAAAGTTATGAGTAGGTCTGATTTGTTTCATAAAGAAATGTATGCTGTATGAATGCATTTAATTAATTATTGTTACAACAGATACATGCTGCTCTTTGATTTTTCAAAGAAGAATTAATGCATCATATAGGGCTGCACAATATTGAAAAAATATAACATTGTGATTTGTTTTTATTCTGCGATGTATTGCGATTTGAATACAATTTCACTAAATGAATTGAATAGCTATTTGGAAAGAATTGATCATTTTAGATTAACTGGGATGATTTTGGAGGGGAGTATGTATGCATAAAATATAAGAAACAATTTACAAGTGATGTTTTATAAACAAATTTCGGAAGGAGCACGCGCAGACGTTTTAGAATTTCATTACGTCATTGACAATCATTCTATTATCCAATTAGTATTTGACCAAACCCCTATAAATACCAAAATTGTCCCACCTGCATCATCTCACGACTTTAGCATCCCTCCACCATCCCAACACCTCACTTCTTAAACTTTATTTACCCGGGGGGAGCGTTCTGGGGCCAGGCTAGACACTTCGCTCGAACCCCAACTCCTCTCTATTGCCTGATACGGGGAATAACACGAGTTGGGGGCGTCTTCCCCGAGCTCAGAGCCCTCTCCCTGGACAGCACGCCAAATATGCTTTAATTCTTAAACTTCTGTAAGTGCGAACTCGTGAAACTTAGATAAATTCAATAAAGAAAAAGATACCAATTAAATAAACAGTGTTTGATTGGTCGAACTGTATTCAGGTGTACAGTAACTGAATAATCAAATTCAAAATAATACTGCGTAGTCTTCATTTTATTAAAAATTTAATCGTTATTTATTTGTCAAAGTTACAAACGGTACAATACCTTATGCCTGAATGCTTTTAAAACCCTCACACAGTCACAGGTCTTAAGAAACACTTTCTCAACAGACTCAACATTGCGTATACTTGCGATGTGACTAATGCAAATGATCACATTGTGATATCGATGCTGAAATGATATATTGTGCAGCCCTAGTATCAAAGTGTCAATAAAGAAACTGTTTTCAAGATTGAAAAACAAAATTTTTTAAAAAACACGTAATAAAATTATTTCTGTAGTGACAGTGAAAATATACAAAAATCAGCTATGTAATTAGAGGAATAAATTAAAAATATATATTGAAATATATAGAATGAGAAAATCTGCAATCTAGCTTACCCAATTCACTTATAGCGCATGTCTTTGAACTTGTGGAGGAAACCGGTGCACCCGGAGGAAACCCACGTGAACATGGGGAGAACATGCAAACACCACACAGGAATGGCAACTGACCAAGCCGAGGCTCGAAACAGCGACCTTCTTAATGTGAGGCGACAGCGCTACCCACTGCGCCGCTCTCAGAAAATTTATTATAAATGTATTTCATTTTAAGGGCGGCACATTGGCTAAGTGGTTAGCATGGTTTCCTCACAGCAAGAAGGTTGCTGGTTTCAGTCCCAGCTTGACCAGGAGATCTTTCTGTGTTTCCCCCACATTCAAAAGACATGCGGTATAAGTGAACTGGTGGACAATGAAATTGTCCATAGTCTGTGAATGGGAGAGTGTGTGGGTGTATCCCAACACTGAGGGCTACGCCTGGAAGGCCATCCGCTGGTAAAACATATGGCAGTCTAATTGTTGGTTTAATACGCTGTGGCGATCCCTGATTAAGCAGGGAATAAAGGCTGATTTATACTTCTGCTTTAAGCACATGCGTATGCTCCGTGGTCACATAGCCCTCGCTGTGGCTTACACCGATGCTGATGCGCACCTCTCAAAAAATGTAACTACATGTCACAGTGACGCATAGCAAAAGCTCTGTGACTGGTCGGCTTGGTAGCTGTGACGAGTGTGAACGGTGCTGAGAGCCACGAGCCCGATGGAGCGAGTGTTTTCAAGTGTCGAGTCTCGTGAAGGAGCTCCAGATGGAAACTTTTGTTTTGTGTTTACTTTATGATTAAAGTTGATGCATGTCCACCGGTTCCAACATAGGCTCAATCGGTCCTTTTGAAAACACTATTGATTAGGTTTAGGGAAGGAGTAGGGTGGGTCAGGCAATCGTCAGTCAGTCAGTCATTCAGTCAGTTGACAGTCAGTCGACAGCGGCCTCTGGTAGCTTTGCGAAAACAAAAACTGCAAAAAAACGTAGCTCCTAGGACGTATTTGGCGCTCTCCAGAAAAATATATAGCAGTACGTTTTCAGAATGAGCCTGAGTTGGCCGGTTTTAGCTACTTGTACATTAAGGTAGCATTCAGAAAAACCAAAACACCCGCGAAGAAACTCGATACAGAGGAACATAACATAACCTACTGTCAGCTAGCATTTCGGAAATGTTATTGCAGAGCAGCACAAACAGTGCCCAGAAGTATAAATGCATGGCTACGCGCAAGGCATGCGCCGTGGATCATGGTGATCGCTCGACGCAGAAGTATAAACCAGCCTTCAGCCATAGGAAAGTGAGGGATTTCACAATATTTTGGTTTTTACTATGAACAAGGCACATGCTTTTTTCCACTGTTTGTAACTTTCTCACTGTCTGTCCATCCCACCTCCTTTACACATAATTTCCATTTTCTCTTTCTTCCTTACTTCCTGTTCATCCTTTCTTCCTTGCTTTTCATTCATTGTATTAGCATAGGATATCCACATTTATTAAAGCAATATAACTTAGATCTATATTTAAAACAGTTATTAAACTTTTTTATTGAATTAATTAATCCATAAATTAATTAAAAAGTTAAAATAAACTAAAAGTAACTCAAATGTTCCTCTGGGATTGACCGAAGACAATACTGATATCATATAAATACAACAGGTAAACAGATTAGTAATTTTCCCTATATTTGCAAACACACGTTCACTGAACCCTAACAGCAAATTATTTACATGCCTATTTTATTTTCGCAAGATTTGCGTCAGCTCCCTGAAAAATGCTTATTTCCTCCATAATCAAATGCAGGATGTTGATTTGAAGGACAAGAATAGGAATACAAGAATTATCAAATCAAAATACGCCTGATGAATGTCATAATCTACGGCGCAGTGTGCAAAGCAGCGTTACACTGACATGTCTCACAGAAACGCATCGTATAATTACAGCACTGTAGTGAAAACAATGCAAATGCTCTGAAGAGAGAGATGAAGGAACGGCAAATTTGAGATCAGAGCTCCTCGCATTAATGAACATGCACTGCTGCTGATGTCATCATCGCCGTGAGCCATTTAGAGAGTCATTACACAACTTTCTCTTTCATTAATCAGACACTGTGCCTTTCGCTTCCTCTGCATCTCCAGCTTTCTCTTTTCCCCCCACACGCTCGTTTTCTGTTGCTCATTCTTGTTATTTCTATCTTTCTTTGTCACTCGCTCTGTCTTTCATTTACATCGTTCCCTGTACCCTGTCCCACCGTCTCTCTCTCTCTCTCTCACTCTGCAGTGTTTAATGTGCCGGCAGTGTTTACACCCCAGACAGCGGGTGCAGCACTTTAATCTTGGTAGTGTCTACATGACATCAGCACTCTCGCTGAAGCATAAACCATAGTGGAAAGAACACACACACACACGCACTCACATATACATTATATTCATGCATATATCACCTGCTGTCTTGTCTGTCTGTCTCTCCCTTCCTTCCTTTCTTTCTTATTTCCTTCCTTCCTGTCCAACATCCTTTCTGTCTTTCTTTTCATCCCACTATTATCTCCTAATATCCTTACTCTATTCCTTCATCTGTTCCTCCTTTCTTTCCTTCTCACTTCCTTCCTTCATGTTCATCATTCCTTTTCCTGTTCTGTCTTTCCTGCTTCCTTCCTGTTTGTCCTTTCCTGCTTGCTTGCTTCCTAGATTTTTTCTATCATACCGTGTAATGACGACCTATTCCTTCTGACTTCAGCTCTCCGCCATTTCTATAGGGACTCGTAAAACCACAAACTTGCAATGTAACAGTTTACTTTTTATTTGTCAGGATACAACAAAAATCCAAAAAACGAACCTAAGAACTATTTACACTTTTATAAGCTTCTATTTAATTATGGTTTCGAAGAACAGGCAAAAGACTGCCTACCATCAAGCCCCTTCTTTATCTTTTTTTCCGGGTTGCTTGCGCATACATATGACGTATGGCATTATAGTTAACATGAAACGTCATGCACGTAATATAATATCACAAAATATTAGGGCAGAGCGACTTGGCCTAAAATCAAGATCTCGATTAATTTAACATTTTAGCTCAATTACGATTTTTTTTTTTTTTGCCCCCTTATAGTTCACAGGTTTTATATTATTACATATTACAAGTGAGATTTTTTGGAATGAAGGGTGCATTACTAAAATAATTGAAGGAAGCACACACTTTATTCTATCTATGATGATTTTTTTTTATTCCCACGTTCTGCTTGTTGACGAATTTTCCTTGCCAATCTTAAGCCAATTGTAATGATTTATTTTGGTTCAATTTGGAATTTCCACAACCCTAGCAGAGCTTGGAGGATCAGAGTGAGCGCTCCTACTTGGCCCCACCCTGATGCTCTATCTATGATTATTGATTAAACATCAACGTTAAATTCTCATCACCGCTACCAAGCTGACCAAACACAGAGCTTCTGCTAGGCATCGACGTGACATGCAGATACATTTTTTGAGAGGTGCACAAGTATGCGACTGCGCCAGACCATATGCGTGCGCTCGACGCAGAAATATAAACCAGCCTTAACAGAGCAGGGTCAAGTGACTCCACACACGGTAAGGAAAATAATTGAAAAAAAATCAACCTGGATGTCCATTTCTGAATGTCGATTTTGATTACTTTTCAATTAATTGCCCAGCCCTACAAAATATGCAAATCAAATGCTGTATCAAATAACAATAACTGTATATCTCAGTACAAATAATATAATAATATAGAATAATATTACAAATCTCTTAGTGCTCTTAATGGCACTAACATACCTCCTTCCCACATTTTCTTCCTTTTTTCCTGGCCATCCACTCATTCATCCTTTCTTTCTTTGAAAGCATTTCTTTCTTCCTTATTTTAAAATTCCTATCCTTTAGTCTATACTTCTTTTGCTTTTCATATCCTTTCATTTTCCTATACATTTTTATCACTTTTTTTCTTTCTTCTGCCAATTTTCTGAATAATTTTTTTCTTTGATCTTTTCCTCCCTTCATTCCCTTACTCTTTCAATCTAATATTAGCTTGTCTATCGATTTATTCCAACGTTTTATTTGTCTCATCCCTTGATTTTTCTTGCTCTATTCCTTACTTTTGTCTAAATGTTTTTCATTTGTTCAGTTTCTCCTTTTTATTCCTCACTTTGTGCAGTTTATTTATAAACTAATTTCGAGAGGATCACGTGCTTATGATTGCTAGCAGCTGGACCCACATTATCCAAATTCACTATGCACCAAACAGACGATCCCTAAGCTACTACAAATACCCAGGTTACGCATCACCGCTATCTTCGCTTTGAAGAATCCCCCCTTCCACCCCTACACCTCCTCCTTCCTAGATGGGTGACACGGTGGCCCAGTGCTTAACGCTGTTGCCTCACAGCAAGAATGTCAATAGTTCTAGGCTTTACCAAACCAGCGGGCATTTCTGTGTGGAGTTTGCACGTTCTCCCGGTGCTCACGTGGGTTTCCTCCGAGTTCTCCGGTTTCCTCCCACCAATTAAAAACATGCAACCTAAGTTATTGACTAATCAGCACTATAAACTTGCTCCCTACCTAGTACCTATCTCGTTAAAGAGAACTACTATCTGCTCTTCACAAAAAAATTGTTTGAGATTGACGACGGCAGCCAGAAGAGAGAATAACGTCAAATTTACTCTCAGCCCCATAGACGCTACATTAGAAACACCTGGCATAAGCGGTAATTAGTTTTTAGTAATTTGATGCAAAGATGATATAATACATTCATAAATGCATGTAAATGTTCACACGTTTTTTTTTTTTAATCAAAACTTTCAAGTATTTGAAATTATGATGACCCTTAAATGCATCATAACAGTCTTGTGAAAAGGGTCCATTATTTACTGTCCTTTCTCTCTTTGTCATTTTTCCTTCATTTCACCTGCATTTTTAATTTCCTTTACTTTCCAATCATTAATTACATCTTTCATTCCTTATGTTTTTCACCTTCCTTTCATTCTTCTTTAGTTAGCTTCTCCTTTTTTCCCCCTTACGACCCTTCATTCTTCTTTTAACACAATCCTAGTCGTTTTCCTTCATACACTCCTTCCTTCCATCCTTCCTTCCTTCTTCTCACCCTCATCCATACCTCTATACTGGGGTCCAGTGAATGATGAAGTCCTCTAATCCTCCTCTAACCAGCCAGAAATCAAAGTGAGAGCAAGGCTCAGAAACGCAGAGCCCAGAGAGGGATTACCAGCAGCCCCGGGTCTCATTCTGCCGCCCTGCAAACTCTGACTCAGGAGAGACTTTTAACCACACATGCTCTCATAAGCCGCATCCTCTTTTAAAAAAAAAATTCACGTCACACAAACGAACTTGCTATATAATTGCTTACCTGTCAACAAGCTGACACTTCATATTCAAAGCAGTTTACAGTACATTAATTACAGGGACGTTCCCCTGGAGCAACCTCAGGTTAACAGCCCTGCCCAAGGGCACCATGATTCTCAGCTACGCTGCAGTTCGTGGGTCACCCCTATCTGGGATCGCACCTGTTTGGGTCGCCAGCCCAAAGCTATTATCACCAGGCTACCAATACCCGCGTATATGCGTGTGCATGATGGAGGGTGGGAGAGGGTTGAATGTGCATAAGTAATTAAATAAACAAGTCTACTGACGTTAGCCCATTCGCTTTCAAAGCTAGAGATCTGTTTATGCGCAACCAGCGATAATAAGGGTAAGCTCATATAGACTTTCACACAAACGCATCCACACACTGACAAGCCACTTTCCCTTGTCAACAGCCCCTCTGTATGTAGTCATGCATTCCTCTTCAATCCAAATCACAGTCATTATGTTGCCATGCTGATAGCCGCTGTGCATGTTTGTGTCCTAATTGAGCCGCACAGTACACCTGACCGGAGATCAGCTGCATGGGAACAAAGCAGGCCAGCCAGGCCGTACTGCTTTCCTTTAAGCAGTTAAGTGTTAAATCTGTGCATTTGGGGGCTGGGATGGGAGGACTCGTTCAGATTATTGGAATGAGACCCGCATGTTTTGACATGTCGTTCGCTTTGCAGAATTTGACTCGTGGGAGGAGTGAAGCTGAGAATTAGTGTGGTCAAATAAGGCTTCGTTTTTCTGTGCATTCTGGGTAAAAATGGCAAGGCCAAAGTCCAGAAATAGAACAGGGGCTATTATGGGATCCATGGAAGGCTGGCTCCGTGTTCAGGCATGACTGTGTGGTCACGGTGGTCACGGCACTGTCTTCCCCCACAGCTAGCCAACCTCCTGCTGAGTCTGAGAAACGCTAATCAGAACCAGAGAGAGAGAGAGAGAGAGAGAGACAGACAGAGAGAGAAAAGCAAAAAAATAATAGAATTGCAAACAAAAAGATTCAGGAAGACGATTAGGGAGGGATGAAAGTGAGCAAGGAAAACTCAACAAGCAATCAAAGCACGGGCCAAAGACAAAGGCGACGCGTCAACTAGAGTTTTGTTTTAATCAGAGAACATGAAAATATTCAGACATGCGGCTCGAAAGCAACAAGTCCCTCTCGAATTAAAGCTTTCGCTATAACGAGAGAGAGGAAAACAGAGAAAGAGAGAGAGAGAGAGACAGAGAGAGTGTGTGTGTGCGTCCCTCGAGACTGATTAATATTGAATTCCTGATGCTAATCTTTGTTTTGTGCTTTTTTTCTGTACTGGTGTGGAAGCCGACGTGTCCTTAAAAAGCATGCTTTATGTATATTTAATGAAGGCTCTGCATACATTTGGAGCACTCGTCTTGCTGTGTGGTATCCCACCCTTGTATGATCACATACTGCCACATACTGCTCAAGACACCCAAATATCGAAATATACAATGTGCTTTTTTAGAATAGTCACATGAATCTTGAGATACATTTTGTTTAATAATGTAAAACAGTGACAGGCATACACAAAAAAAACAAGGTACTAAATGATAACTGCATGGATATGATCTTCACTGGTGAGTGTGTGTGTGCGCACCTGGTATATACAGGTGTCAGATGCCACTGCAGCATAAAATCCTTGATGATATTGCCAGATATCATCTAAGTATCTGATGGTGATGAGCTCAGCACAGCTGTGAAATTATCTGTGCCTAGGCGGGACGATCTGACCTTGACGAGGACACACAGACTGATCGATTATTGATCGCTGTATGCACACACATGCACAAACACACTGAATTATACAGCATCTACCATTCAGAACACACTAGGGCTGGGCGATATGGCAAAACTGCAATCTCGATAATTATTTTACAAGTTGAATGATAGCAAAATATATTTAAAAGAGTACCCCAACAATGAATTCAGTGCATATCTAATATCAACACACTTCTAGATTCCCATTGTTGCACATTTCTGCTGTGTAATTGGCTCTTAGATCAATATAGAGTAAAAAATTCCAGAGCTTATCATTGTTACTGACATAAATTTTATCGTGATACGATATAATATTGTTTATCGGCCCAGCCCTAAAACACACACACAAACACACACACTTCCAAAAAAAAGAGAAGTGGATTTCCCAGTTCCTCCTAGCAAACACAGTCAGGACTGTCACCAGTTTCCTCGTCCAATCACACATCCTCACCACAGAATGGAAGCACTTTCAAGGTTTTGTTTTTGCAGCCTATTTAAAATGTCATTTCTCTCTCACTATCAGACATCAAAGCCATTGTGGAGGGCTTTTATTTTCTAAGCCAAATCCCAAAATTGTTTCTCATTTACAAAAGCTGGCTGCAGGCCGAGTCAAAGTTTGGACTTAATAATGACAGCGGAGCAAGAGACAGCGCGAGGGAACGAGTGCAGGAGGAGAGAGAGAGAGAGAGATTCCCCACATGGTTATAATATGCTGTGGTGGTTGAGTCCATCAGTCGAGGTGTCACAATGAAAAGTAGCTCGCAGGATGTAGCAAGCAGCATGCAAGCGCACACACATACACATGAAAGAAAGAACATAGTCTGCTCAAACCAAGAACAAAAACGGACACTTTACAGGGATCAACGAAAACAAAGATGGTCTGCTGGTCCTGGCCAGCGTGTTATGTGACAAATGTTTTTAGAAATGTTAGTATCTATCTTTTTTGACATACAAATGTTGCAAATTGTTAAATGAACTCATTTTAAGTATTCGATTCAATTTAATGACAAGCATATGCTTCTTATACTGGTATGTATAGGCTGGGCGATAAAATCGGTATCGGTATTTATTGACCAAACATCATTGTCAATATCAATTAAAAAAAAAGTTTCGACATGAAGCGCTATAGTTTTAGCAAAATGTGGTTGCCGAGTGCAACTTGCACAACGCGCATATGGGATGGATTTTCCATTTTCCAGGGGCACCTAGTGGGAAACATTTCATCTTTTCCGAATGGCGCAAACGCACCGCGATTTATGTAAGTAGAACTAACCGATGTGCTTCACACTTTGTATGGAATATACACTTTTCAGTAATAACAGCAGACTAATTACCTCAGACAAACACAGCGCATCAAAACACTGCAGTGCTTTTTACTTTTCTCCCTAAACTTGCATCAGAGCTGCAGCAATGGTTTGTCAGTTTACCATCTTCTGAGAAAACGGGTGATGTTCGCCTAGTCACTGAAATACACCAGGGGAGCACGAATGCAAAGTGCATTGAAAATGGCGAAGCAAACCACGTGCTCACGCTTGTCACTTCAGGTCAGAATAACAACACACACAAAAATGAGTGCCGTATAGCAGCAGTGAGGAAATTGTAAAAAAAGAAAAAAAGGATGCAAGAATGTCCCCAAAGTGGCTTTTTGGTTTCTTTTCTTGTGCATCCCAGCCACTAGCACCCCATCTGAAAGATGTTTTAGCTTAGGGGGTAATGTAGTCATCCAACTTCACAATTTGTAATGTTGCAGTATGAATAATGATGGTCAGTTCTTTGACTTGAAAGGTCAGATTTGATTATCATAATTTGTTTTGTTGACAGAGTTTGAGGTTTACTGTATCATTATTATTCACACCTTAAAGTTTGCTTTGATTGTTCAGCATTTATATTTTACCATTGCACACACTTTGTAACATTTTATTTATCAAGTTTAGGAGTCTCTTTAACACTTATGTTTATTTTATTCTAAAGAGATCAGATATTTTGATTAAATATTTAATTTGTTTTTGACTACTAAAAATTTTTGCCCTAGTAATGTTAGTAAATTAAAATAAAGTGGTTTAAAAAATCCTAATATTCCTAAATGGATTGTTAAAAAATATTAAATAATTATCGATATTGAATGATATGAAACATGATATTGTGATTTTTTTTTTGCAATATCGCCCATCCCTACTGTTATGTATTGTCAAAATTTAATATGTGAAGATGTTTTGAATTTATAATCTAAGCATAATCTGATTATTTAAAAAATGTATTAACATTAAATTAAATATACCTAATTTGATCAATAAATTTTTTAAATAGTAGTCATTTTTCTTAGGGAAGTTAATTCTGATCTGGCCAACTACTAGCAAAACAAAACCTAATTGTAGAGTCTTGATCTGAATCACATTTAAAGATCTTTTTATAGCTATTCACACAAACATTAGACACTTTGCTGTTTGTGCAACATTAACAAGAGCATACATCGCATTTTAATCTGCAGTCTAAACTCATTTTCAAAGCACTGAAGAAACCTATTACACATTTCAGAGAAGAAACGTGCAACTCCCTAAAGAAAATGTGTCAAAATGAGTGAGATAGCTGAAAGAATCATGCTAAACTAAACAATAATAAAATGGAAAAAGAAAAAAAAACCTGGGTGTTAAACTGATGAAATCCAAACAGCAATGTTGACGAGTCAGGAGGGCTGTTTTCTTGTGAAAATATGAGCCAGTAGGAAACAGAGAAGGAAGAGGAGGAGGAGATTGAGAAAGGGAGGGAGAGAGAGAGAGAGAGAGAGAGAGAGAGAGAAAGAAAGAGGGAGTCTGACAGCTGTATAAATGAGCTCTGTAGCTCATGGCGCCCCAGAGTACTGCCTCATTGTTGTGCTGATCCAATGTACAGCAGATGAACCCAGGGTTTAAAAGTTGAACTGTGTGTGTGTGTTTGTGTGTGTGTGTGTGTGTGTGTGTGTGTGTGTGTGTGTGTGTGTGTGTGTGTGTGTGTGTGTGTGTGTGTATGCATGCATGCACATCAGTGTCTATTTACCCTTTTTTGCTCGCATTCGTTATTAGAGTTAGCTTATGTGCTTTTCCAATTGTGTCTGTGTGCATATAACAACCTCTCCATTGAGCATATTTTAAACCCAGCCGCTTCTCAAGTATCAGTTGCAGAAGGGTGACAATTTTCAGATTTGATGTGAAAACACTGTATCATGTGTCAGGTGTGTAATAGGTGCATATTCATTTCTGAGTTGCCATGCATGCCGAGGAAGAGTGTCATTTAATCTCACTTCCTGATTTAAATCTTCCTGCTTTGCATTATATCTAGTTTGCAAATGTCTTGTCAGCAAAAAAAACAAGCATATTAATTTGATTAAGTGCACCAAAGCTAGATTTAATATGTGGTGTTTACATGATACAGCAGAGATGCCCAAACTAGGGCCCATAATAACCTTTGATTTGGCCCACCGAGGGAGAATGATGGGAATCCTTTTGAGATTGTCCATTAAAATTGAATGTAACCCTTTGTTTGTTTTATTGTTAAAAGCTAACTGAAATGGTCAATTAAATGGTGTAAATTAATCTGATTTAGTTTAAATGTACATACTGCCACCCGACAATGCAGAGACTTTGGTGAGCAAATCAAGCCAAAGGCAGATTCTGCTTGACTAGTGTATTCAGCATTGAACTCCACTGTGTTACAAATGTGACTGTGACTTTTATTGCAATACGTTATCATTTAAAGGGTTATACTGCATTAGTTCATACAATTTAAAGTAATGTTTTCTGTTTATTTTGCAATATTATTAAATAAATTAGGAAATTACCCATGGCAACTTTAATACAATATTTGGCATACAGTGCTCAGCATATATAAGTACACCCCTCACAAATCTATCTTTTAACTTCACTTATTTAATAGAAAGCTATACAATATTATATGTGTGCATATACATTAGATTAGTCAGTACTGAAGCCAAATCTGGAGCTTATCTAACAAAATAACTTATGATAACGATCCAAAAACAAGTACATCCAAATTTATGTTATAGAAAAATATTAAATACAAATTTTTCAAAAAAAGATAAAATCAAGAGAAGCAAAAAAATGGAAAAATGTTGTAGGTTGTAATTACTTTTTGCAATATTTTGCATGAATTTAATTTAAATATGTTTGGTGACTTTTTTTTTTAAAAATATGCCCTCTATAGAAGTGGTAGGGAATATGTCTCCAGCTGTCTCCCTTCAATAATATTTTACAGTTTAAAAAATTATAAACATCACTAGAAATTGAAAATACAATTACAATACCCTTTTAACTGTATTTTTTTACAGCAAAATTGATCAAAACTCAGTTAATAATAAAAGGAAGTTCGACCAAATGCACGTGTGCAGTGCTGTGGATAAACTTAAATCACAACACCTATAACATCTATAGACATGGGCTTGTATAGGATTCCAACGGTATGATAACCTTGAATAAAATATCATGGTTTCACAGTATTATGATTACGGTTTCAAAATATATTCTTTTAAAATGTCTGGGTAAAAAAACAAAAAAAAAATTCCCTTTGAACACAATATATTTTATTTTGAGAAACATTTAAAATATTTTGGAGCAGTAAACATGGATAAATATTTCAAATGAACCATTGACTTCTGCTGTCTTCATTAGTTAAAACAGTAGTTAGTAGTTAGTTAGTAAAAACTGATTTCTTCACAATTTAAAATGGCAACTTTGGAAATCTTTTTTGCTGGAGATACTGTTGTCCTAAAAATCTAAAAAAAAAATAATTAAACCACGGTATACCTTGAAAACAGTTATCATCCCATGCCTAGCCATCTAACACTCCTGCTCCTGAACTTCTCAGAAGTATTATTTTGAAGCACATTGTTGTCATAAATATAAAGAAGTAACATATAGGAACATTAGATTCCTTTTCTTTATGACGTTCCTTTTGTGAAACACAAAGAAAACATTTTGGAACTGTTCTCTGTCCATTCGAGAAAAGCAGCTAATTTAAATTATTTGAAAAACATATGACATATATATATAATTTCTTCTTCTTTTTTCCACTGAAGATAAAAGCCTTATATGATTGAAATTTCATAAATGCCGTAAATGATGACAGATTTGTCTCTTGGGTGAACTATCCGTTTAAGGTGGATACAGGTGAGTCGGTTTCAGCGTATTTTGGAAAGCACCATGTTGGCCTTCATGAGTGATCTCGTGACGCTAACGGCACAGCTGTGCTTTTGGGAAACGTGGCCCTGATCAATAGGCATCGAAAGTGATGATATTCCGAGCGCTGCAGCGGGTAATACATATTTTATAGGTGCACATAAAAAGGTGTACGTATCAATTATTAATAAATGATTTTCTGCCGGCATTGATGACGTGCAGATGCATTGTTTGAGGGGGCAGCGGTGATAGGTGCAGTCGGGCCAGGGCGTTGGGACTCTTTCAGTCTGCTGAGGCACATCAAACAGTGAAAGAAGAGACTGTGGGGTGGAGGAGAGGGGGCTACGATGTCGCTTCTGCCAACGGGGCTCTGCTGAATCACACACACACACACAGAGAGAGAGAGACAAACGGAGCGTCGTACACTCGCGCACAGCACTCAGCTGGCAGGCATAGTGAGTGGCGATGGAACACGCCAGGCTCTGTGCTACCAAGCAGAGGTAATTGGGCCAGATTACCAACCAGGTGGAAACATTCAGTCGCTCTTTTTCCTCTTCTCCCTCTCACTCTCTCTCTCTCTCTTTTAGTCACTTTCTCTCTATTTGGAGCAGCGGAGAAAACGCATGCTATTTCGGAAGTTTTAGGACGAAGGTGGAATCACGTTCATTCCTAAATCAATTGATTTACCATCTATCACAGATGATCTATTAGAAGACACGGAGACAGGTGAAACAGAGAGAGAAAGAATGAGAGATACTAACTAGACTCGAGCGAACGCACTAATTTAAACTACAAGCCCTATCAAAGGCGAATGGCCTGGGGGCAGCAGTACCTCAGTGCAGAGCAGGGAGCGCCGCAGAGGAACGAGTGGACGGGGAGGTTGAGACAGGTTAAGATCAACAGTAGCGCAGACACTGCATTGTTAAATCAGGACTCAAGGCACAGAGAAGCGAGAAAGGAAGAAGTGATATGAAAGAAGGCCGACCGAGGTTTGACAGGGCAGACCAGTGCTTTTGCAGGAACAAGACTGCTGTGGCACAAAACTACAAAATAACTCTTTGTAACGCCAAGGGTGAGGGCAACCACCACGTGGATGACTGTGGCCGACGGGTTCCACTTAAGTGAACTACGGGTTGATTTTGGTTGCATCTGAGAATAACTAAACTATTGCTTTTCTTATTCCATCTAAAGATCTGTATTTTGTCTGACTTGGATTTGTTTGATTTGTTTATAGTAGACCAATGACTTTTAATCGGTTCTCCTTAACGTGTATGGTACTCGTTTAAGTGTGAATGAGCGAAATAGTATGTTTTAGTATATAATTAAATAAACAGGTGATTGGAGGAAAATGAATTAACAAAATGTAACAATTTTCTAATTTATGCACAAACAAAATGGACAAAACCAGTCGGTGAGCACACACAGACATAGGCCTACATAAACATACACAATATTCCATGTAAACAAAAAGTGCAAGGTCTAAAACTTAAATATAAACTACTTTTATCCTAGTATATCATGTAAAATAATACACACAGTATTATAATGCCTATACTGTATGAGCAAAGAAGACACCTGTGTTGATTAAAAAGCCATAGCGGAAGAACAAGAAATTGATACGAGCGCACACACATAGTTATACACACACACACACACACGTAATGATGCACCTGTATGGCATGAGCTGGCGTCCGCCTTGAGGCAGACGTTACAGACATCTGCTGAGGATATGGAGGAAAGAAAAGAAAGAGAGAGAGAGGGGGAAAGAAAGAAGAAAAGGAGATCCTACTGTACACATTACCCGCGCGCGCTGCCGGAGCAGCATTTGATGTGCACGCGAGACCTGAGCAGCACAACAAAATCCATCAATCTACCGGCGGTGCGGCTTTTAAATGTATTCAACTCGACGACAGTCGTCGAAGAAAGAGACAATGAACTGATTCTACATTAGAGATGAAAAATAACGACAGCAAGATATGCATTCACCCGAAAGCAGATATCTTGTGGACTTTCGTGGTCCGTCTCTGCGTGAAGCGCTGGCATAAAGTTATTTGTGTAAAGAATAAAAAAATAATACTTTTAAAAAGACAGCGGGTGAGGAGGGTGTAGCAGCGGGAGGCCTGAGAGAAGGACAGTCGCTAACGACCCCATCAGTACCCGCGCGCATTCACCGTGCGCCGGGGACCATCAGGGTCAGCGAGCGCTACGATAGATCTCGCTTTCTGAAATTTCCTACAACACAGCGAACGTCATGTGTCGAATTCGAGTGAAAATACATAAGCTGAGCCTAAAGTACAGCAAATGTAATGTCTCGAATTTAAGTGGAAATAATTTAGTCTAAAACACAGCAAGACATTGTGCCCTAATTGGAAATACACTTATATGAATTACACTACATGGAAACTACAAATAAATTATTACATTTATATATATATATATATATATATATATATATATATATATATATATATATATATATATATATATGTGTGTGTGTGTGTGTGTGTGTGTGTTTGTGTGTGTGTGTGTGTGTGTAATTACGTATGATACACACGTATGTATAATTTAAAAAAATGTTTACAATAAAATACTTTATTAAAATTGTAAATATGCACACCAACTACAACAACGCCAAGGGACGTTTAATTTATAGTTTGAAACCGCTGAGCACAATGAATAAAAACAATAGGCATCAGTCAAAGGGGTGTCTATCTCAACCATATGTTTGGTTGTTAGATATAATATAAAATGACAAATAATGAAAATTTTGTACATTTTCTGATTTGTTTTTTGATTAATAACAAAAAGCTAAAGCATTCACTGATTGACGCATTCATATGCCCGAATACTAAGTTATATCTCATTAATAACCAAAATGCAAAGTGTACCTCTATCCCAAAGGTACTTTGAATGCTGGAGACACTTGTTAAATCTAATGCATGCACTGTCAACTCATTCGCACCCCGTCACATCACCGCTCAATATAGAAACCGGATTTTCTGGTATTACAGACGCCTCTTTTAGCACACACACACACATACACACAGAGAGCTACTGACCCTAATCTTGGAGACTTTTCGAACCACAGCGCTGACACACACACACACACACACACACACACACACACACACACACACACACACACACATACACACATACACACTAAAGCTTGTGTTATTAACTTAAAGCAGCTGTGGAAGCAAACCACTCAAAGATGCACCCTAATAATTAACAGAAAATCACAGGGCTTTACTACAATAGATTCTACCAAACAACTTACTTAAAAAAAGATGTCTCAATGAACGTAAAACAAAGATGACAATCCAGCTTTAAAGTAAAATAAAAACTCTATATTATTTATTATTCAACAATAAATATCAAATATAATATCCAGCTCCCTATAAATAATCTACAACCTATAAGGAAATTTTCCCATCTGCTTTTATGAAACGCAAAAATTACCAACCTTTGGATACAAAAAATGTTTCCGTAGCTCATGTCAGACATGTTCAAATGTTAAATAAAACACTGTAATTAACACAAATGTGACTATATTGAGTCCATGGCAAAAGCGTATTTCCAGTAAGACCTTAATTTCCCAATTAAAACAAATAAATAATTGTAACATCGCGCTATAAAGTTGGACTACTTAATTGTGCTTAAAGTGTTTTAAACGCGTCCACTTATCGACAGGAAAGCACACAGTCGTACCTGAATGTGGAGGCATCGGTATGTGTGAAGGGTAATATTTTCCAGGCTGAAAGTGACCGGGATGCTGCACTGTTGTGTGGCCGGCAGGAGTGATCCTCGAGGCGGCTCTGTGAACCAGCGCGCCTCGCTCTGCCAGAAGGTGCGGCGGAGGAGCGAAATCCCGGCCTTCCATCCCGATAAAAAACGATAAATCCGAAATCCAGAGCGGGAATCCACGAGAACCTATCCGAACGCCGCCCAGATGTTATAATCCCGTTAAGAGTTTCGCTTAGGTCTTGCATTCAGCACAGTTTTGGCTCTGACGGCCAAAAAAGTATGTCCCGGTCATGTTTTCTGCAACACAAAAATCAAAAAATATAGTTTAAATTACAAACCAGTTACACCGAGTGAGTGATACAAATCCACAAGATCGTATCATGTTAGTATCCTTTAATGGTAATCCTTCATTGAAAACACCAAGAGTGTACGTCCATTGCTGCGACTGCTGCATAAACACAAATTCTCCGCTCGACTCTCTCATCTCACCACAATTGAGCGAGCTTGCAGCACACCTCCACTTTTACACAGAAGACTCACTGCAGGCTATACACCATTCACAGAGACATGCCAGGATCAATACATTTTTTACAATATCATCACGCCTATATGGGAAAAAAAGAGCAAAATATACGCAAAAAAGAGAGAAAGTGGACAAAGCTAAATCAGTCTTCCTGTCATTCACTCGACGAGGTGAAAACATTAGGAAAATCTATACTCGCTGACGTTTGGTACGACGGACTCCATTACAAACGCTAATTTATTTAATGCATCAAACTATAAATGTATTTAATTCTGTCCATTTTGCCTAAATGAAACGGTTTGGTTCATCTGAACTGCATCAACCTCGTCTTTGGGGGTAACAACACAACGTATGATGGCGTCTATATTTCACCTTTGGCCTCTGGTCCTTATGTTTCCTAAATCATCGGTACAAGTAACATAGTATGATCTTACGATGTTGCAGATGGAGTCTTGTCACAGCAAAATGGTGCAATGAGAGAACTGTCATGCGCTGTTAGTAATATACGAGATTTGTTTCAAAACATCATCATAACATGTTTGCATAAAGTAGTCTACGTTTGCCAGACTATTAAAAATTGTAAGGCAGTATTAAGAAAGGCCAACAGAATTACAAAATGTCCAGCGAACGGTGCTCTCCTTATCATAATGAGTGAACAGATAATGCAACAAAGACATTTTGGTCAAGTTTGAATGTCCAGCTGTGCTTCCCATTCATTCTAAATTCCAACTCATAAACGAAAGCCATAGGTCATATATACAGATATTAGACGTTATATATTGACGTTCAAACTGGTGAGTATAGTGGATGTTTTACGCGTATTACTGAATGAGGCCTTAAAACGTTAGAAGTTCCAGTTTGGAGTGTGAGGGTGGTTGCGGTGGCAAATTGTTGTAGCTCTATGCTTTCATTAAAAACAAAACTGAGAGGTTGTAGTATAGTGAGTGGATTGGCGTGCACAACATTAGGCCTATAAACACCGATTCAAAATGAGCATACGCAAAAAAATTCCTAAAGAATAAGCTCTCTGAAGTGCAGAATTAAAAGCAGTGCACCATTTTTTTTGCGCTGACAAAGGACATTTTCTGCAAATATGTATCATTTCTGTGATATCATGAAAAGAAATTGGGCAGAAATTTTAAAGCATGAGTATTTCAACGCAGTAACCTCCCACTATTAACCAAAGCCGAACTTTTAACATTTATTGGGATCTGAGATCTATTAGATTTGGCTCGGAGGACGGATGGGAGGTGAGGAGGAGCACATGAAAGAACAGGTTTCCTAAAGAAGGATTTGAGTGGTAGGAAATGTCCTTTCAAGCTTTGATAAAAGCCAGACAATTGTATGCACCATTTTATTTCTAATTAAAACACGTCTTTATAATAAAAACATTTGAAAACTAAAATTTATTTAACAAGACGATGGTCAATTATAACTCCACAATGCCCAAAATTAATTTAGCACATAAACTATATAAAGGTTTAAACGCTTTTATCCTTTGATGTCGATTGCACATCAGATTCCAAATGCATGCTGGATTCAGTATTTCAAAGAATGTGTCATTGCACTTACACTTTATATACACTATTAGTCAATAAGACATTAATGTATTCGCTATAAATAAAATGTATTAATTATTATAAATTTCCATATTAATTCAGCCTTTCACAAATCAATTATTATAATAAGTGAGGGTTGTTATTATTAGGTTGTTGTTGTGTTTGCTGTTGTTTTTGTTGTTCAAAGAAAGCAACAAATTAGGATGAAAATTAATATTGTTCTTTCGCCCCTTTCAACATAAGCTCCGTAATTTTTCTATAACGCCAGATGTTCTTTAAAAAAAAAAGTAAGAGCAGCTCTTGAAGGCAAATGTTTATTGTTGCACGCATATAAATGTATACAATATAAACGAATTACTTACTGGTAAGTTATTCCTTGCAAAACAACAAATGGCTTTAAAAAAACATGATACAAAAAATACGCAAAGGAGAGCAGAAGCAGAATAAAAACATGGAAATGGTTACATCCTAGAGTCTGCTGATTGCAGTGCGTGTGCAGTGCAGAAGTTCGGAGATGCACCGTAGTAGTAAGAGCTTCTGCTGAATCGAGCCCCGTACAAGCAGTCAGAGGCTCTTTCCTGAATCTGCTAGTGCCACTCAAGAAGAAGAGGGGGAGGTGACTGGGGAAGCAGTCGCGCCCATTGGTCTAATACCTACATGTCAATAAGCTCGTGCAGCGCGCCCCAGGATAAACAGTGGCTCCGATTGGACGTCTCTCTGAGCCAATGGCGTGTCAGCTGGATCAACTAAACAAAACGGCGGGCGCTTTATTTGAGCTTTCCTGTCTCACGACGAGTTCAGTGAGAGGCGCGACCACATGGATACTTATGCAGCCTAGAGTGCCATTATTTAAAAGACTTCAAAGGCAGAAAGAAATGCAATTATCATCATTTGTGTTTCCGTTCCTGCTTTGTGAGCCGAGGCGAAAAGTAAGCCATGCAAACATGAACAATTATAACATGCAAGATACATAGATTTAAAAAAAATAATGTTTACTATAAATTAAATTAATAAAACGCAAGGTGTAGCTTCTCATCAGTCATATGTAAATAAAGTCAGAACAAAGAAGAAATGTAAGACATCTGATTAAATTAATATTCAATCTCTGATTCTTTAAAAAGTAATAATTATACAGAATCATTCGATTTCAAGCATGTTAGGTTTAAGAAGTTGAGAAGCCAGATCACCAGTAAAATGAACAGTTTTAACCCATAACACGTCAGGATGCTAGGAAGTCACCTACAGCCCAAACTATGGCAAATGAAGGGTTAAAAACCTGGGCCTCGTTCTGAAAACTGTTTGATTGGTTGGCGTGTTGCCAGAGCGCTGTCAATCACCGAATGTAAACAAGGCTCTGATTGGCTGCTGTCCAGTCCGCACTGGGCTGCCTGAAAAAAGCAATTACTGGCCTTGCGGTTTCAAGGCGGCCCAGAGCTGGATGATGAAAGGAGATAAGGAGGGGCGGTTTCAAGGCCTCCCCTAGGCGAACCTCGTTGGCCCCAAAGCTAAAGGAGAGTCAAGAGTGACTTAATCAAAGGGAATGCGTTAAAAAGGGGGAAATTACATGTTGTATTAAATTTAAAGTATAGATTCTCGGATTAATATCGCTTAATTCAACAGCAACACGATAATTCTAATACATGGAATTTAATAGAGTAAAACAGGAGAAGGATGGAAATGAAGGCGACCAAAAACGAGCGTGCGTATTGAGGATTTTTTTTACGATGAAATTTTAAAACTTCACCCTGACTGCTACTTAAAACGTTGAGTGGATATTTAGTAACAGCGGGTAATAAATGGCAGTAAAATATAAATTAACGATTAAACGCTTATACGGAAACTGTTTTACGCCGTTCACTTTTCGGTACAAATGCGAAACATGGGTAAGTGGAAAAAAATGGAAATGATTATTAACAGCAATGACCGAATTATTATTGTTGTTGTTTATATTATGTCTGTAATACCTTCCATGCTTATTGAAATATAAATAGATTTTGCTATTCAAATGAGGTTATTGTTGTTTTAACCAAACAAATAAAATATATACAGTACCATTTTGGCTTTGTTCTTTTATTGCTGTATACTCCGCATTCTTTTCTTTCTTCATAACCCCTTTAACTTAAACCCATGAAACTTCATCCAGCAAAAGAAAGAAAAAAAACCTTAAGGACCAACTTCAGCTAGGCCACTGAAAGAACTGTAATTTCATGTCCATGTAGTGTACGTTTTTTGTTACAGCAGCACAATTTTCTTGTATATTTGTGTTAAACACATCCAGCTTTATGCTTTAAGGTTTTTACGTTTTACGTATTGTATATAGGAAAAGACAGCCTGATGATTAAACAGTGTACAGATAAGTCAAATAGGCTACACTCAATCAGGACTTCAGTTCCACGGTTAAAACTATTGAGATTTTAGATTGGGCAGAACTCTGAGGGCAGTTTGTTTATTTATTTATTTGTTTATTTATTAAATACTTTTAAAATAAAACGATAATTCATTACAAGAGGTGATCTTAATTAAATACAAGGTGTTGCATTAATTTAATTGTTTAGTACACTGCAAGGGTGGGGTGTTGAAATAGGAAATAGTACAAATTAAGAAAGAAAATGCCACTATGAATAAGATTCGACTGAAATTTTGGCTTAAAAATTATAAAATCCAGTATGCAAAAGATCCAAACATAGGAGCTACTAATATGACAAAGTACCCAGTCATTTTGTTAACCAACAGTAATTGTTTCAGAGTGTGCTATGTCCTACCACCGAACCTTCTTGTCAAAAAAGAAGAAGCAATAACACTGGGGCAATAAAGAATTCTGTACTGCAATATACAAAGAGGTGTAGCGCTTTAACCAGATATCGGCACTTAATTTATTTAGTGACAAGAAAGACCCTTTTATTGTTGTGTTTTTATTGGCTCCTTTTCGCAACTTAAAAGGTGGGGGTGGGTGCATTTTTAGTAGTGTAAGGATAACACACACACACACAGAAAGAGAGAGAGAGAGCCCATGCAAACACACATTTACACACAAGCAAAGACATCGTCGTTCTCATATAGGCTACACGCTATATAAACATATATAAATATACCTGAAAACAAACTCAGCGTCTCTTTTTTGTCTCTCTCTCTATCACGCACACACACACACACACACACACGCGAAATCTCCTTCTCTCCCCACGCGCGCACTTACACACATTCTTTCTTTTTTTTTCTTTCACTCACGCACACACAAACAGACACACTGTCCATGTGCCAGCGCGAGCTGCCCTACTGTGGGACGCGGGGATAATTAATGCGGAGTGACTGATTGCTCTCGAAACAGACCAGTCCCGCGAACGGCATTGTCCGTGATCAATGAAGCGTTTCTGATTGACACTTTCCCTCCATCTTCCAGCCACATTCAAACTACCGGAACGGGGCGTTTGTCACCAGCGTATAGGCCAAGGGTGTGCAGAGACCCAGTTATTGTCAGGCCTATAGTTGCACACCAGTTTAGATAGTGCGAGATCCCATCGTCTGCCTTTGGCCAAAAATAACCCAAAAGGTACTCCTAAATTCAGAACCCACTCTGGTGCGAATGTATAAACGGTGCTTACATGCGCCTACACGTCCATGTAGGTTAGGGGATTTTATGTACGCGTCCGTTGGATGAATCACTGTGACAATGCACTCCATAGCTGGTGTCGAGGATGGAGCATGTTCAGTCAAGACGTTCATTCGCTCACAGCCCTGTAAAACGCCCAGAGATGTCCGCCAGGGAAACGGCACGAGAGACATGATTTTAAAACATCCACTGCAGACATATGCACCGAACAACATAATTAATTAATACTGTGTAAATTAACATGAATGTGAACACGAAGTGTAAAATTGCATGTTAATATTGAATAAAACAACAAGATCAACATTTGTGTTCCTTAACAGAATTTTATAGAAAAATCAAGAAATCAAAACTATTTTCAAATGAGTCTACACCGGCGTCTAAATCCAGATGAAGTTGAATTGTATTTGGTGACCTCTCCTCTCCTTTTGATGATTAAGTTAGATTTCAGCATGTGCTGAATTATACATGGAGCTACAGTTTTAAATATTTTGCAACATCAGAATTGCTAAATTCTTGTGAAATGACTTGGCTTCTGGTAAGTGTCAGGCAACAGGGACATGCACACACGGCTTGGACAAACGGTTATTAGACGGTCCAATGTGTGCCGTACTACCACAAACATCCGAAAAGGGAACTTGTATTTAAAGCTATGAAATTATAAATAAGAGTTTAAGTGCACACAACATTGAATGTGTGTGTATTTAGGCCTGTTATCGCCGATTGAAACGTTAATGCTCTCGATGACCAGAACTTCAAAAGCAAGAACCGTGCGGTCTTATAGAGCATTAGAAACTTGCTGCACATTTAATTTTAGTAATCGAACACGACAGGGTAATGATAAGAAAGAGTTAACACTTAAATTAAATCTCTACATGAATATATATTAATGAGAATGTAAACTCTAACCCTAAAACCGAGTAGGCCTATACTTTGGGTTCAAGTGGTACAGGCCCAGGGATAAATTGTGATTGATAAAATAATATAATCATAAAACAAAATCTCCTAATAAGACTGGGTACCGACTTTGTCCTTTATCAATTCCAGGGAACAGTGTTATCGATAGAAAAAGCCCATCTGTGTCCAATTAAGGGAAGTACTGCTTCACCCCCATAAATGGCACAAACCTACCTCATTACGACCTGTTTTATTGTAAAAGCTAGAAGTCAAACTATAGAGGTAAATAAATGCAACAAAATAAAAAAAACACTTAAAGAAAGTTTTTTTTTATTTTAAAAGAATACAACTGAAGAAACTTTATGCTATTACCTTCTTATGTCTTTAGAAAAACGGAAATACAAAAACTGTGAACGGCAAGTATATGTCGTTGATATGCACCAGTTTTTAACTGACCCATTTACAGATACCCCCCCCCCCCCAAATAGTGCTTCATTAATGAGATTGTCTCATAAATACCTCAGTTAAAAAAATTCTGTGGTAATTCCTAAAAATGTCTCCTTAAAGCTTATCTCCCAAATTTAACGTGACTAAATAAATTGAATATTAATCGGATGAGCGTTCTAATTAC
Source organism: Danio kyathit (assembly GCA_903798195.1). NCBI lineage: Eukaryota > Metazoa > Chordata > Actinopteri > Cypriniformes > Danionidae > Danio > Danio kyathit. The sequence goes on from LR812530.1 coordinate 39,016,407, forward strand.
TAGAAAATTAGTGAATAATATTATTAATACCAATTTCAAGTAATCTTATTCGTGTTCAAAATACGAGCAACAAAACTGTAGCCTATCCTCATACAGAGGAATGGCTGTGCGCCGTTAAATTGTTCTCCATAAATCTTAAACAAAAGCAGTACAATTATAATTCAATATATTATTTTAAAGCGTGTGAGAGATGTAGTCACATAATGCAGTATGATACGTCTACAGTGCTTACGTTATCCTTATAATGAGTCTGTGTGTTAAGATTCAAATAAATCCTTAAGGAGACGGCGTTTTCAAAGGATTGTCAGTGAACCACTCGGTTTTGACATGGGACGTAGTCCTGTCTTGATCCGAATGAAGCCTACCGTGTATGCAGAGTATAGGCTACACTTGCAACACATCATGATGTGTGTTAGATCTTCAGTTTCTCTCATATATATGCATTCAAAGTGTTACAAGTTGTTATCAATCAGAAACACAAGTATACATCCACGTCTCAGTGTTCCTCCTTGAAAGCCCAGGCCCTTGATACATGTTGATTTATTATGGGAACACAAATAAGTCATTCCGAGTTTAATTTGGTTGTATAAGGAAAATGTATAGTATTACATTTCACGAACGGCTAACAGACTGAAATCGTATAAAAATCACCTAGTATCAATACGTTTCTTTCAGCAGCAATAATGCTTTGACCTTGTGACCTAGTAGCCTTGGTGAGCAAAACAGTAATACATATTCAGATCCATTGATTAAAATGAATGGATGGATTAATAAATGACTAAACGACCTTGTAGAGAAGTGTGTTTTTCATTTTTTTGAAAAGTGCAAATATTTCAGATGTGTACATAATATTAAGGATAAAAAGTAATATAAATTATATTTTATATTTCAATTTAAATCTTTAAAAATTAATAGATTGTGATAATGAAACGTTTTGAAAGAGCAGCATAAACAACGTCAGAACAATCAAATATTCGGTCAAAAGGCCCTCTCCCACCTTACACTGAACGGCATCTCTTTTGAAAAAGTGCTAAAATAATCCAAGATACAATAAACCTTTGCAAAATAGCTATATAAAATGTACATATAAGTATATTGTACGAGCTCTGAAACCTTTAACTCTGTCATCGTAAGTACTGTTTAAAAAAACTGCTATAAAAGTAGCTTTTTTACTGACGGCTAAATAGTTCTTGGTCGAATGGTGTATTTCTGACATGAAAAATGCATTGTAATTTCAAGAGCAATCTTGTTTGAATGCATTAATAATTTTGACAACATTTACATTGTGCTTTACGGACATAAACGCGTAAACGTAAAGCACGATGCTCTCAATACTTGTACAAAAGTCCTTATGGCTCCTATAAATCACAATCAGATAAGTAAAAAAAACACCTACCTAAATGGAAGTCCATCCAGAAAGAAAATATTTTAAGAGTAAAGATTTACTATTGATTTATGCAAAAAAAGAAAGAAAATAAATGCGCCTATGATCTGGTTTCAAATCTCTTAATAAAAAATAAAAATGAATAAATAAAAATGTCTGAAGTGTCTCTTCCTCGCGCAGAGACGCCTAACAAATCTTTACAGCCTCTGCAACAACAAATACAGGCTATTTAATTCATCGTGAGTTGATCAGTCTAGTCCGGTAAAACTCTTAAAGCGTATATAAAAGACCACTGGTTGTTGGTGATCTATCTGAAGGTAGGGAGCAAATCCGTCCGAATAGAGCCAACTGCCTCCTCGAGCCTCTATAATCACAAATTTATGGCTGGATGACGCGTCCTCTTCTCCCACAATGGAGCTCAGTGACATTAAACAGAAAATTGATGGAGAGGCGAACGAAATTTAATCTGCTGTCATATCCAGACCATTGCATTTTGCCTCATTTAATTAAGGGAGAGGGCACGTGTCTCTTGAGCATACCCCAACTCCTTAACACACCTTGAACTATTCTACTTTTTTGCATGTTTGCACTGAACGGGACTTGGAAACGACTTGGGGCGAAAGCGACTCCTTTCCTTCGCGTCGTACAGACCTTGGATACACTTAATCGGGTGTTGTCCAACATTTTCGACTTTCCACAGTGTTTAAAAAAAGAAACTACCGCAATCGAACTAAAGTGGGCGACTTCATGTGGTAACTTCAGGAAATTAAAAGACATCGCAATCCACGAGTCGATCGCGAGCGTGCGAAATTCTAAGACATCGACGAAACTGTGCATATTATTGATATTTCAATCCGATTTAACTACTGTTTCACGGTGTACAATATGTGCTTTGTATTGGGACACACTGTGTGCGGATACAGTGCATTCTATAAATCCAATGTGTCTGCGAACAGAGGACGTGTAGAGGTGGTAAGATCAGTACCAGAAACACCACAAACACACATTCGATTCAAGATGTTGTTTACTTAAAGAACTACAGATTTACCTTAAGGAAACACAGGAAATCCATTACAAAAAATACACATGTTGTCCTGAAAGAAAAGCAATGCTCGATTCATACAAACAAGTTATGTTTTTACATCCAAAACAGGATATTTGCCTTGAAAGCGAAGCGTATTTCCCACTCATCCCCGGAGCAAAAAATTTGCCCCCACCCCTACCTTTAAGGTCACCGCCCCGGGAATGATGACGTCAGAAAATTAACTCTTTCAGTCCCGTGACTGATTAAGTAAAACCCTTTAGCCAGGCTTTAGCTTTACACAAACTACAGATATAATGCGACATTCAACTGCCATTCAATACGAGTTAGACAAACTTTGAAAGGATGAAAACTATGCTGCTGAAAAGACGTGTACTTTTACAATACAAAACCAAAAGTTGTACACAAAGAAATTAACACTAATAGATTGATTATAATGAACCTAACAGCCAAAGGGATAAAAGTTACCTTCATCTAATAATGTCCATAAGAAGACCAAAGGCTTCTGTCCAAAATAAATCTAAAAACACACAATTTAGGTCAAATTAACTTTGTGATTGGGGGATTTCACTCTGACAGACCATATAGAACAAAACTGTGCAGAGCTGTAAAACAGGTAATATGTTTGGACCTTTGTTTTTGTTTACATGCCTCAAAATGCTCTATATATCATCTATGAGCAAATTTGAGCGATTTGCTCAAAGCCCTGACAACATTTCATTTCCAGCCTATAACAGCACATTCAGCATGCAACCATTGATGGGGTTGCCAAATATCATGTGATTTTGGGACAGTGTCCCACAGCTCCAAATTTCTGTTTTTAAGTGCAAAAAGTAAATTATTGCAGTGGTTCTTTTTTCCTTATTACAAGTTGTATTTCTCTTTTCATGCATTACATGAAAAGTAAATCAGGTTTAAATGACAAGAGTTCCTGTGGGGATGAAAGTAATACTGTTATTTATGTCCCACTGCTAATAGACAAACCTTATTTTTCACTTCCACATTAGAGTTTTCAGTGTTTTGACTCATAGGTTTTATAAGATTAATGCATATTGCCATTAATAATGACAATTTTTTTAAAATATATAGAAAATTTTAACATTTTGCATTGTTGGATTGCTTTTAAAACATAAATGAAAATGAAAATGCTATTTACTTTTATTTTTTTTTTGCAAAAATAAAGGACAAAATCTGTATTCAGTTAACATTAACAAGGTCAGATATATTTAAAATAAACAAGATTAAGCCAGTAAATCTAGCAAATATTGTGTTACTTTAGACCCACCCTTGTGTTAATTTCATCCCTGCCTATAGGGTCAAGTAACAATGTGCAACTTTTGTTTAAAGTGAAGTTATATTGGAGTTTGATTTGATTTATTTATTTCGAACAGATAAATCATACACAAAACAATTCTTTAAACAAAATACATTTCAACATGGTCGAAATGGAGCAGGATGAAGCACAAGCTTATTAATTTCCCCACTCCATTACCACATCATTCTATTAATTCAACTTATTTCTTCTGTTACTCTCGTCTTTTTACATGAAACATATGAGCTTTACATGAGACATATTTTATCCTTTTGGCATCTTTGACATATTATATGTTTGATTCCATTTGTACATTTACATTTTATAACATAGACATACAACATACAAAAAACACATAGTATTGCAAACAGTCATTAATCGAAATTATCATACATTTCTCATTTTGTTCTTTTTCAATCACCTCTATTCATCATTATATTCCTTTAATAATATATATTTATACAACTTTTTAAATTGATTAATATCCTGACATTGTTTGACAATCTGTTCTAGACCGTTCTATTATTTCACACCACATACAGACATACGCAAATTTTTTAAAGTTGTCCTTGTTTTCAACCACCTAAGATTTTGTTCCTCTCTCAAATTAACATCATATCCCCCTTGTCGTTCTTCAAAAACCTTTTGTATGCATTTTTAAAGTAATTTATTCCTAGCTTAAACATAAATTGTCCGGTTGTAAATTTAACCAAACCATGGAAATGAAGTATCTTCAATTTAAAAAATAATGTATTTGTATGCTCCAAATACCCCACATTTTCTATCAGTCTAATGAGTAAGTTAGATTTATATGTAGGCCACCAAATTTCAACACAACAACTCACATATGGCAACATAAGTGCGTTATGTATTACATACATTGATTTACTGTCCGGAATAAATCTTGCTTTATACAATATTGCTACAGTTTTTACTAATTTTGATGTCACATTATTTATTTGCAGTTTCCAACTAACTTTATGATCCAATACAACACCAAGAAACCTAATTGCATATACTCTTTCTATAACTTAATTATTAATTTTTATATCTATATTATAACTATTTTTTAATTTCCCAAATAACATAATCTTTGTTTTACTTATATTGTTGTTTATTGTTGTTCTACACTGATACACAATATCACCTGATTTTGATAGACCACTGTTGTGAGTTAGTAACCACAGCAAAAAATATTTCTGCTAAAAAGTTTACCTTTTAAAATGAATTAAAATGTTACTTTCGTCGTCACTCTCCCCTATTTATCAGACAGGCCTATATATTCAGCGATCAGGCCTACACCAAATGTCAAGCAAATCAGAGATCTGCTAGCCTGCTTACGTGTGCACATTCATAATTAGTAGTCGCAAGTGTCTAAATGTATTTAAACAGTTATGCATCTAAACTAGGAACAACAGCATCCTGACAGAACAGACACTGCAGCACATACATGGCTTATATGGATGCTAACATGCATTTTAGTATACAATTTCAAAAGGAATCAATCAAATGAGGAAAGCAAAAGTTGGTTGCCTTGCATCTTTTCATGGATACAAACTCATTACCCTCAAATAACCCTGACTGTGTCATTAAAAAATTGTGTCATTGACATGACCGCAATGGCAGAAATTATAACCATCATTTGCTTGTGTCATGAATATTCTTAATGACTGTGTGTTTTTGTGCACTTCCTTGTTTGTTGCATAAACATATGTGAATAGTAAGTGTTTGAAGGAGAAGCATGGAATAATTAACACTATTGTCTGTGTTAAGCAAGCTTCGGGGCAGCGAAAGGAAGATTAAAGTGGAGGAGCTAAACCTCTCCATATTCATGAAAGCATGAATGATAGTATCCCGCTTCCAACTCCTAACCTTTCTATGTCTTGTATGCATGCATTAATTAAAATTACAGTGTAACAAAACTTAAGATCCATGCTTCTTATTTGTTGCACGGTGGAAGGAGAGAGCCCTGTCAGAATATGAGTCCGAAGATGCAAATGTGTGACTGATACTGGAAAGCTTTAATGCACGTTTCATTTATTTCAATTGAAATGTAATCTAATCAGTCCCTCGGTACAAAGATTTTTCTTGCCCTCCCTTCATATATTATATATTTGAAACAAACTTTATAAATCTATTTAAAAATGTCATTTAATAAAGTAATGCTTATAGTAGAACAATCCTCATTGGCTTTTCGATCATCATTCAGACCCTATAGACCAGAATTCAGATGATGAGATTAACAGATTAATCAGAATAGTGGATTAAAGTAAACACGGCCAAAATTCTCCTTTGAATAAAAAAATAAATAATAATAAAAAAATAATAATAATAGAATAAAGAAATAATAGAGTAAAAAAAGCCACAGACTTAAGCTATAAATAAAAACTCAAATAAATAATATAATAAAAAAACTAAATAAATAATTACTCAAAATTCAATATATAAATATTCTTTCCTTCCATAGGCTCACAATTTTGCCTTTGGACAGACTTATCACATGTTAAGGGCGTATCTCTATCCCCGCTGGAGGAATCACTGTAAACCTGTCTGTGCTTAGTCCAGTGTGATCACAGCTGTAATATGTTAGAAAAATAAGACTCCGGATTCCTTTCTGTTTTCAATCTGAAGCTGTCGTCAATCCAGTAAATGGAAAACTTTTTTAAAAGATGCCTGATCTCCAAAGCATTTGAGATGTTTTGGATAGTGGACTATACTGTAAGTGCAAGTGTATACTTCAGTAGGCTATGGAAGAGCCTCGAAATGAACTGAAAGCAACTCATAAGTGAATTGCTAAAGTGATGATTGACGCAGGCTTAGTCATAACTATAGCAAGATTTGGACTTCCCATACTCCATAAACTGTCAACATGACGCCAATAATTTAACATGTTTGGTTTAGCTGTTTATGAGATAAGTAACAAAAACACCATTAGAATAATTGCCATGTGTATCTTTAGAAAAACCATTGCTAGAAGCATTGTGTTTTATGTTTTTTCAGTAAACCTGTTACTCTTTCATGTAGTTTAATAGAAATCTGAGCCTAAGTACAGGATTGGTGTGTGTAAACGTGGTGGCGAAATACCTAATGAAATTTTGTGAATGAGTAAAGACCCATATCTACTGATCAGTTCAACATATCTACCTTGTATTTGAAAGATTCCTGGGAGAAAGATTTCGGCATTCAAATTACCAATAAGGACTAGAAAATGTCTATCAAGGTCATAAATACATGTTCTATTAACTCAGGACACCAACTAATCCAATATTCTAGGGTTAAGCTTAACAAATTATACCCCTCCATCTCCTCTAAATGTAACAAATGCAAATCTGCGGAAGGCTTCTTGGGACATCTTTTTTAGTCATGGTCAAAACTTTTTGAGTTTTGGAGTGAAAATTTCAGACTTATTCTTGTGACCTCACCCCTGATCCAGCAATTGCTGTTTTTTGGTTGGTCTGACTTACTTCGCGGGTTCAGTCATCAAATTAAAAAAACTGTCCAATATGGAATGGTGGTAGCTAAAAAAAATATTATTTGTCTATGGAAAAGGCATCAAAACCACTTTTAAAATCCTGGCTTTCAGAATTCTCTAGCACTTTACATTTAGAAAGACTTATACACAATCTTTCTGATAGCATTGCTGGCTTCAAAGCCACTTGGAAACCCTTTTTTTAATTATATGTCAAATGTTCAGGATAACAGTTTAATAGTATGCAATTGTTTGCAATATCACAATATTGCATGTGCCCACTAGAAATATATGTGTAACAATGTTAACCTATGTATAAAACTGGAGGAACTGATGTAACAATGATTTAAAAATCTTTTTTATAGTCTTTATAGTTGTTGTTGCTTTTTGTATTGCTCCGTGTTTTGCTTTAAGGTCAAAATAAAAATATAATATGCAAAATACCATGTTTATTTGTGCTTATCTTGCATCACAACTAAGCGATCAGTGTCCAAAATGACATCACTGGGTTTGAAAATGCAACAAGGAGAGTTCTGGGATGCACAACACCTAATTCAAAAAACTGATTCAGTAAAATTTTCTAGAGCAGAAGCGATTACATGATGCCACTGTCACATATATTAACGGATTCACTGTACAAAATGTGAAGAAATAAAATAAAATAAATAGAAAAACAAGCTTGCAATGAAGGAATTAAAGTTTACAAAACGTGGACTTATTTCAGATGTTAATTTCCTCGTTTATGACATGTTTGAAAAGTGCCAGATTCTTCCAGTAATCCATATTTCCAAATCTGCAGCAGTAAGACTTGGACAAAGGTTGATAGATGTGAACAGGGTTGAGCAGTGTGCTCATTCTTTTATCTTCAGATCAGAGCTAGAGGTCTGATTTAAACACTTCCATACATATGCATGAGGCATTAGATGTTGTAGTACAGAGAGAACGACAAACAGAGACATCCCTTAAAAAGTCTGAGACATTCAATTTCTTCTCTTTTTTTCAGGTTTTTTAAATAAGCTCTTTATTGCAGCTGTTAAATACAGCAGCTGGGAGAAAGATACAAGGACAGTATTGTGGCCCTCCCTTTGTATCTGACGCATTTGCTGTTTGCCCTGGCTGTTAAAGAGGTTCCCTCACCACATCTGTAGCGCCATCACATGGCAGGGCAGGCATCTTCTGTGACCCCCGAAGCCATGGTTGTTGTTGGGAAGAAGAAAGACAGTTTGTGAGGGCATCAGAACCCAGCTGCAGGGTTGAGGAGTGCCACAGTCATCAAGTGATGAGACTGCCCACTCAACAATGAACCATCTCTTTTCCTCCCTCTCCCCACCATCCCTCATTTCTTTCTTTCTCGCATTCTGCTGCCTTTTATCAGTCTCTATCTCCAGGCCTTGGGCATCACTTTCTTTTTAAAGAAGAGCAGAGAGAACGAGACGACCCTGTGTTCACCCTCTGATACACACCAAGGTCCCAAGACCACTGCTGATTTGATTTTATGAGAAGAATGAACAACCGACTCCATCAACCACAAAAAAAGAGATGGGAACAGTGTTAAAGAAGAACTGGAAAGGCTGGGAAAGAGAAAAGGAGGGTAAAGGCAAGGATTGAAAGATTTTGTGGGCCTGCAGATCTCTTATTTATACAATTTTTCACTATTTAATAATTTCTTAACCTCGGAAACTATTTAATATTAAAAGTAAAACAAAATGTTAAATTTCTTGTAGAAGACACCACAATGTGTTTTTTTATTTGTGAACTGCCCCTATCTGCATGCCCTACATCCCTTTCCAAAATCAGTTTCAAATGCATTAAAGAGAATGGCTAATTAACAAAATTAGGATTTACGTGATGCATCATACTATGCACTGATATAATGATTCATGTTGTATTTCTCTTGTCCTCTGCAACAGGTGGCCTCTTCTGTAGATCAGTTCCAAATCCTGCTGGCTGTTTTATCACTGGACAGCAAGAACACGAGTGATATTTCATAGGGAAGGCTTAAAGGGTGCCCAGACATTGAGTTTTACAAGCTACATGAGCAAACGCCCCCCTTGGCAAAAGGCAACAGTGCTGTACACATATTCTCTCTCTCGCACACACATATACTCAATCACACACACTCTATATCCTGACAATGTTAGCTGGAAATAAAATTTTAGTACCCCTGGTAATAATGTGCAAGTCGTGTTGAAGACCAGGGCACAACTGAACACATAAGCATACATAGGTATTGCATGCACAATCTTTCTGTTATTAACAAATGCTCAACTGTGGTGTTACAAGTTTTGATCTGTAACACTGCAAAAAAATGGAATCATTAAATACAAAAACAGATAAAAAGAATTAGAAAATTTGCTAAACTGTACTATTAAAAGTCAAACAATAATTTACAAATGAGAGTTGTGCATTTTTAGAGCAGGTTTAAAAGTCTCTAAAAACCAACTGCATTCAAAAACAGATCTAGTGTCTGATCCTAAAACTTCAAATCAAATCCAAAATGCCTCCCCATTCCCCTCTCTGCACGCGCTGCTGTGTTCTTTATAGCTTTTAAATGGGGCTCCTTACAGACCACCACAGGGGGTCTGCAGCTAGCTCAGGGGTAAATGACAGCCATGTTATGTTTATCAGAGTTAACGCTGGAGATTGCATTCAAAATTCCAAACATTATTGGCTAGTTATTGCACTGTAATGCTGACATCCTGAACTCTCTTAAAAACAGGCGAAATAAATCGAAACGAAAATGAAACATGAATTTGGCAAAAGAAAGGACGATATTATTTTATTACTTCTTTTGTATTTTCCGTCTATCAATCTAGATAGATAGATAGATAGATAGATAGATAGATAGATAGATAGATAGATAGATAGATAGATAGATAGATAGATAGATAGATAGATAGATAGATAGATAGATAGACCTGCGAAAAAGGGACAATCTCAGGTCTACTTAAACGTAGCAATTCGCACATTCGGGGGTGCACCAAATGTGCGTCAAATGATCAATTGTCATGTACTTGGTGACAGACGGACTACGAGAAAGGCAGATCAACCCGAAAGTCGAGTAATCACCCCTCTACGGAGTTATCCATTAATTCAGGGTTAAAGTCTATTTGCATTTAGACAAAGAGAGATCGTCCATCCATCACCGAGTCGAGGGTAAGAAGGAGGGGTAAAATAGTTCTCTTGCAAATAAATCTGTTGCCCTCCGGGGTGCGTTTACATAGGTGTGAACTGCGACTGTTGGAAAGCTGAGAGTAATTCATTTGAAATGCGAAACCCCGACTCACAATACTTTCAAAACAGGCATGCATTTACTTTTTTTTCCAACACTATAATAATTCTCATTTTAAGCATTAACAGGGATTTTTACATGATACGGTGTTTAGCAGATCATTGCTCACAAAGATCGTTACAAATGTGATTGAAATAATATTTCAATAGGCAAGCGCGCGCACAGACCAGGCACATATCCTACACAGTGATCAGTTAATGACTTCATCATCACAATTTATTATAACATACTTTCTGATATAACTACATCACCATGTTTTTGCAAATCAATAAAGCCTAGCAAACACTCTTAGCTTTCCAAATTTGGCCAAGCAGAACATCTAACCAGGGCATCAACCACGATTATGAGCTCTCTCCATTTGAAACACTGCATGCTCATTTTAAGGTGGATAAGTGTTAAGACTTTAACAGTTGAATTGTATTTAATTTTAAACAAAAAAAATATTTTAATCACATTGCTTCAATCAATCTTAACTGACAGTAAGCTGCGAAATGCATGATCCTCATTCTTTATTTGTATACAAAATTATATTCGTTTCCAAACGAATATACGAAGCGCCACACTTCTCCCGTTATTCAGATCAACTTTCCCAACCATGTGTTTTTATGAGGTTAAAATAAAACTCTGGCACGACCGGAATGCACCTATAAGGTTTGCAGTTGTTTGTGTCCATCGAGTCTACGGATCCCCCTTAAATCTGGGCTACGTTTGGTGGGAATTCCTTTTTGCGCGGCTGGCCAAGGGCTCCCTCCCGTAGATCCAGCGGGTTTCCCCTCCCCCTCTCCACCTCAGCGGCTGGGTTGGGGAGGGGAGATCCCCTTGCTCGACTCCTCTCCAACCCCGCTACCTAAAGACGCCTGTGAATTTGCGTTAAGAAGAATGGCGCGCCTCCGGTGCTTCAAACCATGTTGTGGAAATGGACGACGGTGCACCTACGGTGGAAGATATGCAACATGCCAAATGTTTTGCATCTTTGATTCGTCTAGATCGTGGTTATGGAATACAACAGTGAGGAAGATTGTATCGCTGAGCAGAGCGGACTGTATCGTCTGGAGCAGAGGGAGGGCTAGATAGCTTATTTCACAGTCTTGTCCGAGATCTGTTTTTTACATGCAGTCTTTAAAAAACAGTAATTGGTACTTGGCACCGCGAGCTTGAACGTTCTTCACCGCGTACAGCGATCTCATTGTGTCATGCAACATGGTCACGGATGTCGACTATTTGTTAATGTTTTCAAATAGCACTACGAGATCAGCACGCGCTGCAGCATTGGTGCGTCATAATGACCAACAAGAGATTGGAGAATTTGGCGCGAGTTTCGAATGTCGCGATCGCTTGTTTTCTTCTACTCGACTTCAGATATCACCCCCGCGATAATGGTAAAGAGAATCATGCTAAATCAACAAGATTTGAATTTTTGTCTGGGTAATCAAATTCATCGTTTTCACATCAAGGATGATTTATATGCATGGGGATGTTTCGGAGGTCGCATTGCCAGGTGGGATACAGTGAATTATTTATTTATTTAACCAATATTTTATATATTGCACACTGTTGTCCATCATAATTTAGATATCTACAGATTTAATGGAGTCACTGTTAATATACACAAAATGTACAATAGGTTTATTAATAAAACACAAACTGCAAAAAGACAAGTGATGTTTCTTATTTACTTAGTCCTTCATTATAGACAAAATAGCATGTGCAGAATATGAAGCTTATTAAATTGTAATATCATTTTGTGAAATACCAACTACATTCTGCATTTTTTGTGCAAAATCTAAGCATATGCAATTGTGATTTAGGGAAATTGAAAAATAATAATAATTATATATTCTCAATCAATTGATGTTGTATATTTTATTCATAAATTTTACCCAGTATATAATTTCTGGTAAAATGCAATTTATGGATGGTTATTTTTAGTTTCTTGTGTGGAAAAATAAACGTATTTACCAGATCATAAAATGTATTATTGCTACATTATTTCGACCTATGCCTGTTTATATATATATATATATATATATATATATATATATATATATATATATATATATATATATATATATATATATATATATAGAATGTTTAACATATACACTATACACACACAGTTTAATATACACACAGGCATGCTTCAAAATTATTTTTAGTATACAGCAGTTAACATCTGAAGTGGATCAAAACGTTTGATCTAATTCTAACATTGACCACTATAAAATATTTTAAATACGCACACACGCAAACCATGGGTCGATTTAAAAAAAAATCAAGCACTAACTTTTTGAAATAAATTTCTTTAATTAAAATACGGCGTTAAATTGTATATAGTTACGAAAAACATGGATTGATTAGAGAAAAAAATACGACTTAGATTTTGTTGGTGGAATTTTTTAGTACCTCCAAGCGAGAAATATACATTTGGTATGTGAAACTGCCTAAATCTTAAGCGCTGTGTATGTGTGTGTGTGTGTTTGCGTGTATGTGTGTGTGCCATAATAGAGCTCATTTTAGGTCTGTGTTTTATCAACACGATACAAAAGTGAAAATCCAATTCAACATTTCAGCATAGGCCCAGATAATTCAGTAAACACATTTTGCATTAAATGTAAATTGCATCAAGCCTTTTCTCACGTTGTCTTCATTTTGTAGGCATATTTACGTGTATATGCTTTACCACCTGTTTCTTATATATTAAACATTTATTTAAAGCTATTTGATGTTTTTAAAAGTTTAAATAATATATTATATAATACAATCTGATCTTATGGAGTTAACATTAATTTGGCATTTTAAGTTTAAGCCAATAGTTGAAGATGTTTCGCTAATTTTAAAATAAGCTTTCTTAGGTTATTAGGTTTGTGTGTTGAAGGCCAAAGACAGACAACATAACCGATCCAGCACCGACTTCATACAAAAAAGAAAACTACAGAGATAGAATATTTAATTTACCTAGTTTTCATCTTTTTGGATAACAATAGACGGAGCCCTGCAGCGAGCTATAGAGACGAGTTTCTGAAGTTAATTCAACCTGACTTGAGCAGAAGGGTTTTTTTTAGGAATACGATAACGGATATTGCAGTATCGGCTATTATTCTAGGAAAAGATAAATGTATGATATATAAAGAAAGGCGATTTACGCGTTTTGTGGTATTATAATTAAAGAAATATTGTGATTTGCAAATACTTAATCTTTCTAAAAAATACAAATAAAATAATAACTCACGCCACACCAACAGCCTGCCTATAAACAAACGACAGCCACAGAGTATGAAAGAAAAATAACCAGATTTTTCTCGATTCTTTTAAAAGACCAAAGACACGTCTGTGTTTTGTAGATTTTCCAGATTGACGTGGGTATTTGATGTATTAAACATTCATTAATTTATTCAGGCTGCTGGCCAGTAGGGCCTCTCATAGTTCGTGTTATCAAGTCTTTTCACTTCATTGACAATACGTCGCGTTGCCAAGTGTATTTGGGTTATTTACAGCGTAAACCCGTTAAAAAGTCCCCAGTAGCTTTTGTTTAGTTCATTCTAATTAAGTAATGTTCAAAATAAATTCAGATGAGGTGATTTTATAGGTTGACAGGAAATGTTTGATATGCATAGTCTTTTACATGTGGGACTAAAAAGTCCACTTTTATTTATTTGCTTGTGTGCTTACTCTGAATGCATAAAAGATGACATAAGTTAATGTATAATTTCATAGCTCTGTGTGTTATTATGTAAGCTTAGTGTAATGTAGTTTATTAACGTTTCAATGCTTAAGGCAAACAATAATATATATATATAAGTGGTTGGCTACATGATAAATAATTAACACGTCTTCGTGTATTTATTAGTATTATTATTTATACATGTTTATGTAAATGTATACATTATACATTTAAACATTTCACTTTTTCCTATTGAATGAAGTCCGTTTTGAGGAAAAAAAAGTAGAGGGTCAAAAAATTGTACTCGAACTTCTTGAAATTGTTTAAAATTATATAAAGAAGTTGAAAGATTGTGATCCACACAAGAAGATTGAGACAGCGTTCAGATATATGGCTGTTCTTGGTTTAAAAAATTTATTGGTGACGCTTTGTAATAACATTTAATTTTAATATCATTAACAAATACATTTTGCAAAGCTTCTTGTCATGCACAATTTTTAGACAAATATCATGAATAATTTTATTTATATATGAGTATATAAGTACTGATCTGTTTGCTGATATACTGCTGAAAGTTATTTTAGCGTGTTGCATGAAACTCAGAAGGCCGAGCGAGCTGCATCAAGAAAGAAGGTCCATCATCCTAAGTGCTCAATGGAAAACTCTGAACTCTCAAAGGCAGGAGACTCTCTCGCCCCCCTGAGGAAGCTTCATACCTTTCCCTTTGTGTCTGAGGTGCCCAGCTGAGAACTAAAATATCACTTCAAATCGCCTTCTAAAATTCATTATAGATTTATAAGAAATATTGGAGCTCGCAGCTTTCAGTATATGCTGTCAAACTCAAAACTTAAGAAACTGCTTACTTGAAAAGTTCAAAATAAACTAATCAATATTCTATGTATGGACAAATGTATATAATTTATGAATTTATTTAGCAAGGTTTCAAAGTATGCTACCAACTTAAATTATATATCATTACTAACAACGACGACGATAATTTGCACCTGAATAATATTTACTCTTTAAAAATGCTGTGTTAAATATGGAGAAACCTATCCGATGGATTAACCCAGCAGTTGGTTTAGTACATATTTTTAATTACGCTAAATAGCCTATATAGTTCACAGAAGAAGAAAAAAATAGTAATAGGCCTGCCTTATAAACTAACAATATAACAATAACAATATAAATAACAATATAACAATATAAATTTGACGTTTAGGAAATGTAGGACCTTTGTAATAAATATATATATATATATATATATATATATATATATATATATATATATATATATATATATATATATATATATATATATATATATATATATAGTTACAGTTTCTAGTAACTTTATATATAAATAACGTTTAGAACGATATAAGGGCTACAAAAAGATAGAATCGTGTGCTGTAAAACACAGGAGAGCCCGTTAAACACAAGTCCAAAGACGCTGTGCTCGGTTAACCGGCTATTTAAAGTAAATCCAAATACCTTTTCTGATCCGTTCTGGAAACGTGCTTCTTTCATTTGATTATTTTGGCTATAAATTTTAAACATCATTGAAGCAATGTGACCTAATATGTTAAAAATGGAAGGGGAAAAAATTAACGTCAATGGAAGGCGTTGAATTATTTTTTTAAACAGGGCGTGATTTCAGATTAAATTGCTAATACAGAAAACTGAAAGCACATGTTAAAAACATTATAGAATTAACCCAATCATATGCTTTAAGTAATTAAATAAGTCAAACCAGAAGCATGTCTGTTTTGCACGATGTTGTTCCCCCAAAATACTATGTTATTTTAATATGTTATTTTGTATCGACCGGGCTTTATTTTTTAGTTACAATGTATAGCACAGAATGCAACACGAAACTGTTCCTGAACGTGTTTTCTCTTGTAAGTTTCCGGTGGTTGTCTGAGCTTTGCTTGTAATGACCAATGAGGGTGTGAAAAGACTGTGGTGCAGAGGCCATGATGAATGTCCGTTCACTAGCCTTCACAACTTTTACATTCTCTGACTGTATTGATTCAAACTATTGGCCTGCTATCAGAGACGGGTCTGGGGATTTTTTCATGGAATGTCCTATTCTTTTTTCTTTCCTCATGTGATTGTTTGTCTTTTAAGTCCCCACTTTTAATCCCTTTACAAATGTTTTGACAGCAATAAAATATTCAAGAGAGATAAATCAGCCACTCATTTTTTCTTCTTTGTTTTCGTGGGGAAGCGATGTTGATTGGAAAATATATTGAAATCAGAATTTGAATGAGTTAAGACAAATTCTATCATTGCACATTTTTTTTTAGACTGATAGATGCAAAGCGAACTTTATCATTTGCTTTGTTTACTCTGAAACTCCTCGGCTCTTGTCATTCTTATCATGTCATAAAAGTGTAGTACAGGGTCAATAATTTTCAGGTGCCCTGGCCAATGACTGGGCTTCTGTTTTTTTTCTTTTCTTTTTAAGCTGAATTCTGCCCTATGCTGAATCCCCACCAAAAACACCCTACGGCTTGTAAGGTACCGAACATATCCAAAGACTCAATGGCCTTTCTCTGCTCTTTGGTCTATCTGCTTTACCTCCAAGGCCCATGGCTATGACTGACAGACAGTGATGACAATAGAGATCTCTCTTTCTTTCTGTCTCTCACTCCCTTAGTCTCTTGCTCTCGCTTTTTCTGTCTGCCTCTCTGAGTGAGGAATGAGTGTTGAATAGGAGGTGCAGGGGGTCTTGGAGCGAAGGGTGGGTGGGGGTTGGGTGGAGCTGGATTGGTGCTTATTTAATTGGCTGTCAGACCTCCTGGAGTTTCAGCATTTCCACAAAATGGGATGAGCTTCCCCCTCCACCCCTACCCCCCTAACACACACATGCACACCCCTGACATCTTTTCAAACTAATGTAATTATGATTCCTGGGGATGTATTACGATACATTGACTCAACATGCATGCACAGAACACAGAGCAGCACAACAGAGAATAAAAGCGAACCAGAGTTAGAACCCCTCCACTTAAACTGATATGACTTTTATGGTAAATGACAATACAACTTTTTTATCCAAAGAATCCCCATGAAGTCTCAGTGGATGATTCCTGTGGGAAGACAGCCATCATCTGTGTGTCAAAGATTCCTAACATGAAATCGGTTTATTTCTGACTTCCTTAAATTCCTAATATATGAACTGATGTGTGTCAAGAAAAGTGAAAGATGCAATGTCCTTCTGCCACATAATAAAATATTAACTAAAGGCTTTTTATTTAATTTCTTTATATCACTGAGAGGTATCCAATATATATGTAAATACACAATTGTTCTACACACATTAAATTGTTTCTCTTTATTGAAATTTGAGATAAATTAAAACACATTAATTTAAAAAAATCCAACTCTTTATTGTCAATGGAAATCTAAATTTACTTGATCCATTTAAAAAGTAATTCCCATAATAATTAAATATTTCCCAACCAGACCAAAAAAGAAAGAAATAGGAAGAGCAAAATGACTTTTTATCTCTGACATCAAATACACAAACTCATTTTCTGAAACCTCATCCACATTGACTCATCAGTTGTGCGGTTAAGAACCTTAAAGGCTGACAATTCTCTCTAAGCATGTTCCCACTGCAGATGAATATGGTACCTTTATACACAGTTTGGCAGTTTACAATACTGACAAGGCATCTATAACCAAATTCACAGGCCTCACAACAAAAGCGTACTGGACAACTATTTGTCTCTTATGCTATTCAGTTCTTTGCACATGTAAATTTTCATGTGTGCATTCTGTAACTTAAAAAGACTTTGACATGAAATAGACCTACATCATCTGTGTTTCTTTTAACTCTCCTTCAACTTTTTATTTAGGTAATTTCCTACTGACTAATTAATTGTTGACTGGTCAACTGTGATAATTAAACATTGTGAATAGTATATGAAGTTAGTGAAAAGAAAACAATACTAAACAAACAGAAAAAATACTGTAATTGTAAGGGCCAGAATGTGTAATGAAGTGAAAAATGCATTACACACACTCACACACACACGCACGCACGCACGCACGCACGCACACGCACACACACACACACACACACACACACACACACACACACACACACACACACACACACACACACAATGGCCACTTTATTAGGTACACCACAGAATGAACCTTCAGAACTTACTTAATTCCTCATGGAATAGATTCAACAAGGTGTTGTGAACATTATTCAGAGATTCTGACATGATAGCACCATAAAGTTGCACATCCATGATGCAAATCTCCTGTTCCACCACATGCCAAAGGTGGTTTGAAGGCTATTGAGGGCATTTGGGTAAAGTGCTCTCATTGCCATGTTGAAGATACTCAGTTGAAATAGGGCTGGGCGATATGGCAAAAATGCAATCTTGATTAATTATTTTTCCATATTGAACAATAACAATATTTATTTCGATATCAGTTGTTAATGCTTCCATATTTAAAAGAGTGTCCCAACAATAACTGAAGCCACTAAAATTAGAGGGTCCATTAAATAACATATATAATATTTGGTGGCCGAAAATTTGGTGCATCTCTTATATCAACACACTTCTAGATTCCCAATGTTGCACATTTCTGCTTTGTGGCTCTTAAACCAATATAGAGTTTGAAAAGTTCAGAGCTTATCATTGTTATTGACATAAATTCTATTGCGATTCGATATAATATCGTTTGTCGGCCCAGCCCTAGGTTGAAATGATTTGAGTTTTGTGGCATGGTGTGTTATTATGCAGAAAGCAGCCATCACAAGATGAGCTGGCCTGAACCATCCTGAATGGATCCATGCTTTCATGTTGTTTATGCCAATTCTGACAGTACCATCCAATACTGACGAAATCAGACCAGGAATCCTTTCCATTCTTCTATTGTCCAATTTTAGTGAGCCGGTGTGTATTGTATGCTCAGATTCATGTTCTTAGCTGACAGGAGTGGTACTGGTGTGCTCTTCTACTGCAGTGGCTCATCTGCATCAGGTTCAGTGTGTAGTGCATTCAAAGATGTTCTTCTGGGTTGTAACGAGTGGTGTTTAAGTTACTGTTGTTTTTCAGCTCATTGCCTCTTGCCATTCTCCTGATATCAACAAGGTATTTACACACATAATCCTGCTGCTCACTGGATATCTTTTTTTTTTTAGATAATTCAGTTAACCCAAGAGATGAATAAGAAATCACAGTAAATCACATCCTTTCCAAATGTGATTGTTGGATTGATTGTTAGTGGTGGATGAGGAGATTGCCCCCAAAAATGTGTAAAGCGCTTTGAGTGTCCAGAAAATATGCTATATAAATGGAAGAAATTATTATTATTCATTCATTCATTCATTTTCTTTTTGGCTTAGTCCCTTTATTATTCTGGGGTCACCACAAGGGAATGAACCGCCAACTTATCCAGCATAGGTTTTACGCAGCAGATGCAACCCATCACTGGGAAACACCCATACACTCTTATTCACACACATACACTACCAATTCACCTATACCACATGTCTTTGGACTTGTGGGGGAAACCGGATCACCCGGAGAAAACCCAGGCCAACACATGGAAATGCCAACTGACCCAGCTGACCCACTGTGCCACCGTGATGCCCCTATTATTCATTCATTTTCTTTTCGGCTTAGTACCTTCATTAATCCATGGTCGCCACATTGGAATAAACCGCCAACTTATCCAGTATGTTTTTTTTTTTACGCAGCGGATGCGCTTCTAGCCGCAACCCATCTCTGGAAAACATCCACACACACTCATTCACACTCATACACTACGGACAATTTAGCCTACCCAATTCACCTATACCGCATGTCTTTGGACTGTGGGGGAAACCGGAGCACCCAGAGGAAACCCACGCGAACGCAGGGAGAACATGCAAACTCCACACAGAAACATCCACTGACCCAGCCGAGGCTTGAACCAGCGACCTTCTTGCTGTGAGGCGACAGCACTACCTACTGCGCCACTGCGTCGCCACCCCTATTATTATTAATTATTATTATTATTAACGTAAGAAGATCATATTGACCATGTCTACAAAGCATTGAGCTGGCTTATTAGATTTTTGTATTAACAATCAGTTATAAAGGTGTACCTAACAAAGTGGCCGGTGAGTGCACACCCACCCACAGTCACACACATACACGCATTTCTGTGTTGCACATTAGTGGTGCATCAGCTTCATTTATGGAAAGAGCACAAACCATTTTCATTCAGTGATTGTGTTGTGCTCTTAATTATTATAGACTCTCTGTGAGGTTCAAGGAACAGAATTATGGTTCAGTGAGATGATCATTGTTCTATAGCAGAAGCTGAGGCAGCGTGTGGTGTGTTTAGGCTGAGAAATAGCAGTGTGATTGCAGACGACAAGATGGCTGAAAATGAACCCCACATTGTCTTTCGAGACAACAGTTAGTTGATGTTTTTATTATTCACAATGACAGCACAATGCTCTCATTCCGCAGAATCATTACAATCCACTGCACTACTGGAAAAAAAAATCTAATGACAAAATGTATCATCTAGAGACTTTTTTTTCTCTCTGCTGTGCAACAAAAGCAGTGCAGCGTTTATCATAATGGGTCCTGCATTCTCCAAAATTAACTGCATGTACAGCACGGCACATAAGCCAACAACATCCTTTGGCAGGTCTTCTCTCTAACAAGGCTTCGGCTCAGATGCTTCCAATAAAGGGCTGAAAAACTCTTGCCTGTAAAACGTTGTGACATATAAGGAGGACAGGTGTGTCTTGCCTATTGGGAGAAAAGGGTTTCTGGGAGAAGAGTGGGGTCCTTCAAAGGGGGAGAGAGCAGCACAGCGGGGTCCGGCTGAGGTTGAGGTTCTGCTCGACTGTCGTTTCCGTAGCAGAGCAGCTCATACATCATTTTCACATCTTGGGTTTACTTTACCAATCACGGCGAAAGCAGAGGGCATGATGTGGCTGATACGATTAATGGACGGAGGGCAAGAGGTGGCGCGCATGTGTGTGCATGTGTGTTTTGTC
This sequence comes from Danio kyathit, assembly GCA_903798195.1. NCBI lineage: Eukaryota > Metazoa > Chordata > Actinopteri > Cypriniformes > Danionidae > Danio > Danio kyathit. Next base: position 39,037,597 of record LR812530.1, read on the forward strand.
GAGGTTGTGTGTGTGTGTGTGTGAGAGGGATCACCGGCAGGGATAGGGATAACTAAACCAGATGTTGAGGCAAAGGGAAAGAGGGGTTGAGGAAGGTCATGTGCGCTGTCTTCCTAGTGTCCTTTGAGCCTTAAGTCCAAGCTTCTCAGAGCTGCACAGACGTGGCGTGTGGAGGAGCCCAAAGGACACTGGTGTATGTGTGTGGTGTGTCCAGGTTTGCTTCTCTGTGTAAATGCCTTACAAGAGAGAGCGAAAAGAAGGAATACGGCAGTGTATGTGTGTTTAAAGATGTGTGCGTCAATCTCAAGGCAGGCCTGTCAGCGGGGGTAACCTATGACTGATGTGATCTGAAAGGGTAAGTTTCAGTAAGAGAGATGTTCTAGAGGAGGCCACAGGGGAATTGTATAATGAGTCGAACGATGAGGCCTGCAACATTCAGTCCTGCTTCTTAAAATTCACAGCAACATTACTATGAAGCCCACTTAAAGCAAGCAATTCTTACTTAAATTACTGTAATAACACAAACAATATTGCTTGTGTTCATATGCAAGGAGATGTACAAATGTCTCATTAAAGATCTGAAAACATTTGTCAAAGAGAAAAAAAGGGAGGGATTTTATCCACCATAAATATTCTGGATTTGTGAATGTGGACATTACTGGAATAGTAGCAGGATGTGGTGAAAAACAAGGGGTTTTCACAATGTCAACCAGAAGCTGGTGTAAGTGTAGGAATTTATTACATTTTGAACATTTATACAGATCATGGCCAAACATCTTCTAGCTTTAAAATACATCCAGACATGGTTGTGGAATGCCACTGTCCTGCAGTTTAGATTTACTTGTCTTAATACCACTGTCTTTAAGTTTGAAGTATGCCTGGTGAGACCTGAGTAGTTGGTTCAACTGTGTTTAATTACACTCAAAAAAAAAGATCACTGCTGCTTGTTCAAACTACCTGTTTAAAATGAGCTGAAACAACACAATACTTGTAATTTCTTTTGCTAATTTATTTGCTTCATGTTACGTCCACTTAAATTTGTAAACCATTAAATTAACTTAAGCATTTTGTGTTGGGACAACATGAAGGAATTGTGTTGGTCCAGTTACCTGGTTAGAGGATTTGCAGTTCCCAGCATGCTTTGAGTGGAATTAAATTAAGAGAGGAAAATGTTGACAATAAAAGTAATTTTGGGTGTTGAAAGTTAATAGAAAGACTTGTTAGAGTTTAATCTTCACTTTAGTTTGAAGATTTAAAAGGTTTTCATGTAATGCTTTAAGTTTTGAGATTACCAGAAGCGCCCATGCTTTCGGTGTTGGCAGCTTAATGAGCAAAAATACAGTTTGTTGCTTTGCTCAGTGAGCAATAACTGTCCTAAAATTATTTCTGAGATCAGTCTCAATCTACTGTATACTGTAAAACCCAACAGTCAACTTTATCAAATGAAATGAGTGTAGTTAACTCAAAATTGACTAAAAGTTAATTCTACTCATTTGAAAAGAGTTTTGAACTCAGTGTTGAAGGCAATGAGTTAATTAAATACCTCATTACTTTAACTTAAATGGAGTAAGTTCACAGTACTCATATAGATTAGTTTTTTAGCTCAAATGGTTTGTAGCAATCGGTTTCCTCAAACGATTTGAGTTGCCTTAACTTAATGGGTTTAACAGTACTCAGCTGGTTTGAGTTCTTTTCATTTATTGGGTTTTATTGTGCTCAAATTGCTTTGTTTACTCAAATGGATTAAGTTCACAGTACTCATTAGGATTAGTTATTTAACTCAAATGGTTTGTTGCAATCGGTTTCCTCAAACGGTTTGAGTTACCTTAACTTTTTGGGTTTTACAGTGTAGATGTAATATGTAATATGAAATATGCTTAAAACTAGCTCTTTAAGTTAATTTAGGATAACTTCAAATAAAACTTAAAGACTTCAAAATGTACGACACATAATAGACACACATGATATTATCAGACCTTTGATTTCAAGTTAAATAAAAATACAAATGTATTTAAACTTTAATTTGATAAAATCATGTTGTACCAACTCAATTGCATTTAATTGTGTAAATATTTTTTTAGTTGGTCCTAAATATTTTATTTTAGTTGGTGCTAAACAAATTCATTGGATGGAAATCCTGCCCTCAATTAAATTGAGTTTATCCAATGAGTTATCTTTTGAAGTGTAGACTAAGAGTTAAACTATTAAGGACAGTGGCCCACAAGCCCAGTGACCCTCCCTGAGCAGGACTGGACACCGCATGGCACAAATCAATCAAAGAATCATAAATAACAAGACCAGGAACATTATTTTATAATAAAATCAATCAGAAAGCCAAAGTGAGCACAGTTGAGCGCTGAATTCATGACAGACATTTTGATGACCCCCTCTACTGGCACAAAAACACACTGCAGGCATAAACACAGGCATCCACACTAAGGTGAATTAATTTGTGTCCTGTTTACTAGTTTAAATAAGTGAATAAATAAGTAATTAATAATAAGAACAGAAGCAATAATAATATATCATGTACTCTCTTAAAAATAAAGATTTATAATTAAAAACTTTAAGGTTTTTGCAGTCATGCTATCCAAGTAGGTTTCCCAAACAGATAAAACCATTAAAAGAACCCTTTTGTTTCTTAGTGTGAAGAACATTTTTATGATCTTAAGAACCACTTTGTAAATGGTTCTATGGTTTATTCATGGAATTATGAATGCCAAAAAATAACCTTTAGGTTTTAGACAACAGCCTGTAAAATCCTAATAAAACACAATGCTAATTCTCATTCAACCATCAGCCTATTAGTTGTTCCATTTGTCATTAAACTTCAGCAGTTCTTGCCATTTTTCTTATTAGAGAGGATGAAGGTGGGTCAGATTGTAAATGTATTTTCATCCGTGCCTGAACTGAGATGATATTGCCATGCCTGTGATGTATAACCCAGGCACAAGGCTTAGTGGTAAACAGTAACACCTGCTGTATGTATAATTCATACAAGACCCTCTCTCTCTCTAACACACACACACGTACGCAAATGCAAGCCTACGTATGTGGAAGAGGATTGCAGTGACAAAAACATCTGCAAGGGATTTGTAGAGTGAATTGATACCTAATCATAAATAACATGAACATTTGAAACTCATTTGGTAGGCTGGCTGTGACCTCAGAAGAGTTGAAGGCAGCAGAAGGTTTTGCGTATGGCACGGGGAAGTTTTAGGCATGGAGCTAAGTGACTCTAAATGAGATAGGAGATGAGAGGTGCATGGCCGCTGATTGGTGCAGGATGGCCAAGCTCACACTGATGAGGGAATCGCATGGATCAGTCATATATGCAGCCGGACACGGATGTAACATAAGCTCTCCTTGTGCCCCCCAATTAAGCTGAGTTCAAGATTGCACAAACTTAGGGGAAAAAAGAAACTCCAATCTTATGTAGCTAAATGAGGCTAGATTTAGCAGATTTCAAATTAAAGGCACAAGTTCACCCAAAAATAAAAAAAAAGTACCAAAGTGTGCAAGCCAGGCTTATTCTGATTGCGTACCCCTATATACATTTTTGGAGAGTGGAAAATATGTCCCAGGAGCTACGTTTTTTTTGTAGTTTTTGTTTTCGTGAATCCGCCAGAGGTGTACGCCTTTTCAAATCTCAAATATCTCTCGCGAGTGTCATTCGCACCTGCTGTTTTTGTATAAATCCACCAGAAACCGCTGTCGACTGACTGACTGACTGACTGACCGATCGACTGACCCAACCTCCTCCTTCCCTAAACCCAATCAATAGTGTTTTCAAAAGCACTGATTGACCAGTGCTCACCCACTTCCCTGTTTTCAAAAGCAATCCAGAAATAGAAAAGCCCTCGACTGATTTTACCACATTTTCAGATTTCACCAAAATCTCACCCTGTTATTTACTTGTTTATTTTATTTTTTTGGTTTCTGTTTTTGTCTTACCTGCTTTCTGGAACCATTCTTCATCAGACTCGTACCCCGTCATCGCAGTCAACTTCGCTCTGTGTCTCAAGTCCACCGACGTACATGGCGAGCCACTGGACAAACTGGTAACAGCAGGAAAGCTGTCCATATGGAGGTAAGCAGTCAGCTGGTAAGAGAGAAAAGAAACGGCATTATACCGCCCCGTAGCATTCATTTTTAAGACGAAATATTCCTCTGGCTACATAATTTGCGATCTCCAGAAATGTATATAAGGGTACGTTTTCAGAATGAGCTCATGTTGCAACTGTAGTACCAATCCTTCATGATTTCATTTTTGTTTTGTTGACCACAAAATAAGTTATTTAAAAGAATGCTGGTAACTGAAAGCCATTAAAATCCTTTGGAAGTAAACATACAGTTGCAGTTATGAAAAAATTGCGAAATATAGTCAGCATACCTGCCAACACTTGTCCCTGAAAATCTGGGAGACCGGGGGTTAGGTTCGGGGGTGAGGTGTCTGAATAACACCAAGAACTAGGTACTGTGGTGTTAGTAACTGTACTATGATGCGTGTTTCGGGCGGCCACTGCAATCGGATCCTATACCAATGTTGGCAACCTGGGGGTTTCACAGATCGTGTTTTCCGGGAGAAATAACAAAACGAGAGGGCAGTGGGAGATGGGTCTGAAATACGGGAGACTCCCGGGAAAAACTGGAGTGTTGTGCTGGCAGGTATGATAGTCAGACTTTACAATTGTGTCCCATTTTAGTCGCATTTTATTCTAATGAGAAACTAATATTATACTTTTGAAGTATAAGTTTGCAGTAGTAGAGTCCAGCTGCGCTCTTATAGTGGGGAATTGAAAACAAAACCTTTGTTGCAGCATATTTATAAACACAACACTGATGACCCATGTCTCCAAATAATTCTTTTTGCAACACAACGTGGCATCTTTCTGAACACTGCAACAGGTAAAAACAGTCTTCAAAGCTATATCATGTATATTAATGAAGTTGCACCTCATTCACAATAGAGCGCGCTGATTGGTTTGAACCAAGTCCTTCTCATAAATTAATGCTGAAAGCTCAAAGACGTCACGTTGTACCCGCGGGTACAGACATCCAGTCTCCACGCTGGAATCTCATCACCGTGACAAAGCTTCAAAATATATTTTTAAACCGCAAGAACAAATTTGCTCGAAGTAACGCAAAAACAACCAATTTTCACCTTTTTTGTCAAATATATGTGTCCTAATAGTGTTTTTAGCAGCGTGGGACATATATATGACTGTCAACATCTCAAAAAAATGTGTTTTGGTGTTTCGTGAGCCTTTAAAGATATAAAATAACATGGTCAGTTATAGACACAATTATGAGAAATTAAGCCACAACTATAAGATCTAGATGATTGCTATTAGGATAACGTTGCAGTTCTGAGAACTGAACTTGCAATTGGGACATACCAAGTCATAAATGTAAGCTAGAAAGTAGAAATTATGAGCAACTGTTGAAGAAACATGACTGTACTTTTTCACGGCAATAAAAATATCATTACTCTGATGTGGAAATAGGCTTGCAATAGCAAACTGTTTACAAGCCTGTCCTGAAAAGATAAATTAGATATTGAAATATTTGTAGCCCTTAAGCATGTTGTATGTCAGTGTGCAGAATACACTTGGTGTGACAGATTTGGAAAATGTATGTGCATTCCGATTTCCAACAAGCTTCCAAGAACTTTTCAAATCTGTGGCTTGTAAAAGGTTGCTTGTTCATACAGTTAGTCAAAAACAGCATGAATGAAACTTGTCAGCAAACACACATTTTTCCCACAGACACTATTTTTAGTTGCGAAAACACTTTAGCCTCACACATGTGATATCCGTCTGCCTCTGTAAACTGTAACACAACGCAGGATGTTCCTCATATGAAAACGACAGCGTGCATTATGTATAAATACCAGTGACCTTTAAACAGTAAAGGTTCAAAGTATTAAATGCAGCCGAAATCAGTCTGTATAGTCTACATAAAATGCAGCGCATGAGTTAAACCGCACATCAAGGCCATAGTAACACCAAGCCGATGGAAGTCTGTCATGTTTTTTTTCTTCCTCTTTGTAATCACTTTACTGTTTTATCTCTCCATAAAACAGTTTTCATCACTTGCTTCTGTTACCAGATCAAAGATTTTTTTTTTGTCAAGCATCTAGGCCGGTATCTCAGTCTTGTTTCTGTTGAAATCTGTTCAGTCCAGGTTGGGTGGCTGGAAATATTTTGACACTGGCTTCTTTAATTTGAATCGGCTTGTTTATGTTCTCGCCTCAGCAGAGGGAATCATACAAAAGGAGTCTCTTTGTCCGAATTGCATGTGTTTCTTATCAAGTCAGCCAGGCACAGGCATATTTCCAAACGCCACACAAGGATCCTGTGTGGCCAATGAAAAACAGCGCCCCCTACCCGCAACCAAAACTTGTTCGCTTGCACTTCATTAGTCTCGAAGCCTTAATTGTTCTCCTTTACCTTTTAAAGATTATTTTCCTTCTGAATCCATCATTAATTAGTCACTGCACGCCCTCTATCAACTCGATATAGTTTTTTCCCCTTCTCTTTCAGTGCCTCCCTTCCTCTTGTCAGTGTGATTTGCTGTGTTTCTGTCAGTAGCTGACTCAAGGCAGGTGGAGGGCTTTCCATGTGCTTTCCATTTGCCCTGGACTGAAACGGCCGCAATTAAAACCAAATGTGCAACCTGTGGCTCGCGCATGCAGCGCCGCTCTGACACACAGACATACCCTCGCTTGCAAATAATAGGGCGAACAATAACAATTCAGATTTATTGCCTTGATACAAAACGATTGGCTGAACTCTGGAAGTCTGCGTTGTACTCGAGACTCTGAGCAGGAGGGCGAAAAGTTGTTTTGGTCGGGTGCTAGACGTGCGGAGGCTGGGGTGAGCGAGAGGCCAGGCAGGGGTCACTGGCGAGATTCAGTTAAAAAAGGAGAAAATTATGCGGGCATCTGAAGTTTCTCCACTGCAGCCAGAATGTCTGCTGACCACACCGTGTAGCTTGAGGACATGGAGACTATGATTAGAGCCCTGGAAGGCAGGGCTGGGGTGACTCTGGTAAGGTCGTATATAAGTACACCCACATGTTGTAGAAGCGCAGGTCCTTATACCTTGTGGGCATACGCGCCCCACCTCTGACACCTTGAGGCCTCTCCTCCCTCTGTAGCATGACCTCAGCGAGCTGATAATCATAGTTATTGACAGAACAGGCTCCAACTACGCTAAACAGTCCCCGTGGACAAGCCGAGGTCTGATTTTCCTTTTGTCCAGATATAGGCTATGGTAGTGGTTTCGTACAACATTGCTTTAGGGTGCGGATGGTTGAATCAATTTTAGGATGTTCAGAGCACAAAACATGTTCCCTGCATAATCCTTGTTTTCATAAAAACCTATTTGACCGATGAGCATCTTACATTTATTAGTTATGGCCAAAACAAAACTATCGCTATTGCTCATGCTAAGCCTTTAACCTCAAGTATTAAACTTCTGCATAATAACTTACTTACTTTCTGTATGTTTCAAATTGTGAAGCTTCTCGATTTTTTCAAATAAAAATGTAGTTGTCATGCAGTTTTGGACTTTTCATATCTAAAACGAGTACTCTTCCTTATCTGTCTTGTTTTACATCTCACATTGCTCATAATTTACCTGGTGCTAATCTACTAATCTACAGTGACATATACACTACCTGACAAAAGTCTTGTCGCCTATTCAAGTTTTAGGAACAACAAATAATAACTTGACTTCTAGTTGATCATTTAGTATCAGAGGTGGCTTATATGAAAGGCAAATGCTTCTAGATTACATTTACTTTACCAAAATAAAATATGATCATGCCTTGATTTTTAATTATTTAATTAGGACAGTAAGGTCTGACTTTGCTTAGACAAAAGTCTTGTCACTAAACAGAAATAATGTACAGTATAGAATATAAAGTCAGGGTTCAGTAGAAAAATAATTAATATTGTGTTTGACTCCCATGAGCTTGGAGGACAGCATCCATACATCTCTGCAATGACTCAAATAACTTATTAATAAAGTCACCTGGAATGACAAAGAAAGCGTTCTTGCAGGACTCCCAGAGTTCATCAAGATTCTTTGAATTCATCTTCAATGCCTCCTCCTTCATCTTACCCTAGACATGCTTAATAATGCGCACTTCTGGTAACTGGGATGGCCAAATTCTGGAGCACCTTGACCTTCTTTACTTTCAGGAACTTTGATGTGGAGGCAGAAGTATGAGGAGAGGTGCTATCCTGCTAAAGAATTTGCCCTCTCCTGGGGTTTGTAATGTAATGGGCAGCACAAATGTCTTGATACCTCTTTCCTGTTGATATTGCTATCTACTTTGTAGATTTCTCGCATGTCCCCACACTGAATGTAACCCCAAACCATGATTTTTCCTTCACCAAACTTGATATGCACATCTTATCAAGCTGCTTGTGAACTACTCAGACTATAAAGGTAAAAATGAAAATTCATTTAACATTTCCCATCACTATTTTTAAAATTTTCCCCTTCAAACACCAAAATTACTGTATACTTGTTAAATTGTGAGATCAGTGATTTAAGATTAAGAAAATTACAGGTGTGATTTAGAAGTGGACTTTAATGACTCATCACTAAATTTACTTCTGCACACACTTACAGCCAATTGTGCCTCATATAAACATGCTTTGAACAATCATGGAAACATTGAGCATTGTAAACAATTCACTCATAGTTTGAGAGGAAGAAAGCATGTGAATTGGAGTAGAGAAAAGACTGTTTCATTCTTACCTTAATAGTCTAAGAAAAGCCCAACTGAAAAAAACTAATTGCATACAGTCTGCAACAAATACGAGAATGCACAATGCCAAACCTTTGTGTAAACATGTCACGTGCCTGGTTTGTTCAGGCAGTGACACTGAAACACAAATAAAGGAACATTAACCTGGAGTTTAGCGATGTACAGTGTGAATCACCAGTTTATGAATACTCAGGATTAATTGTTAACCCAGCTGAAACAACTCAGGGTTATCTATTTTGAAAGTAAAACCACTCAGTATTCCTTCGTAACATTCCAGAATTCAAATGTTATCACTAGATTAAATGGGTGTTATCAGTGGTTATCAGCTGATAGATATGGTCCAGTAGGGGCCATCTGCATTTATTAGTAGGCTCAGAAGGCTGTAAACCTCCATCCACATGGTTAATCAGCTATAGATCCCATATGGCTGCGACCTGGAAGTTAACGAGAATTATTTATATTCATTTATTCATTTTCTTTTCGGCTTAGTCCCTTTATTAATCCGGGGTCGCCACAGCGAAATGAACCGCCAACTTATCCAGCATATGTTTTACACAGCGGATGGACTTCCAGCTGCAACCCATCACTGGGAAACATCCATACACACTCACTCACACACATACGCTATGGACATTTTAGCTTACCCAATTCCCCTATACTGCTTTACTATAAACGGAGCACCCGAAGGAAACCCCTGCGAACACAGGGAGAACATGCAAACTCCACACAGAAACGCCAACTGACCCAGCCGAGGCTCGAATCAGCGACTTTCTTGCTGTGAGGCGAACGTGCTACCCACTGCGCCACCGTGCAGCCAAATTATTTATAATATTTATTAAATTGTATTTTATTAACGTCTACCCCTACCCCAACCCTAAACCCAACCGTCACAGTAATGTAAAAACAGATCTGGATCTCAAGTCTTCTCTATTAGTATAGCTGATTAACCATGTGGATGGATGATAACAGCCTTCTGGGCCTACTTGCCCATATCTATCAGCTGATATCCACTGATAACGCCCATTCAATTGAGTGATAACATTCGAAACGGGTGCAAATTCACGACCATCTACATACATGTACAAGCAACCACCTTAAAACCTCTATGAAGCGACACAGAAAAGGTTAAGCAACCACCCAGAAGACTTAAGCGTCACTGTCGTGTGGCAAGATTTGCAAAAGCAAGCATGACATTTTTTAGAAACTGTAAAAATCTAGTTTAATTCCTGACCACCTGTTTCTAGGACCCTCAAATACAGACAACAGACCTGCTCAGAATATTAAGTCTCCACAATGAGACCCAGAGTGCTAGTTATTCCCCTTGTGGTCTATCTGTGGGCTTCATCTAATTTCATAAAAGCTAATTAAGCAGTGAAGAAGAGGTGGGGTAAAGGGTTAGATCCTGCGTTGAGGCTCAGAGGGGAATGGTTTTATCTCTCCGTGTCCAAGGGCAATGCCACTCCTCTCTCGTGAACACAAAGTGCCACCCACTATGGGTTCTGTGCCCAAATATTTACACTCACTGCAGGAATGACCCCCACCCCACCCCTCCTTTGATGCGGTTTACAACTCAAAACTCGCTGGAAAATGTGGCTTTGGCACAAAGTCAACGGCTCACAGCAAATAAGCAACACTATTACAGAAAATAAAGAGCAGCGCTGTTGTTTCAGGATACTTGAAAAAGAAAACAAATAGGGAGGAGGACGTAATGACAAAGGGAAGACATGGCTTTATTCCTCAATCACTTTCCTCTGTCCACACCACTGCTTCCCCTACAGCCGCCAAACACATCAATAGCGTGCCCCTCTTTTTTCATTTACCTGGAAAAAGGCAAGAATTACGGAGCTAAATTTCAGAGAGAGAAGAAAGCAAAGGGGTAGACATGGAAGAGAAATATCCCCTTGAAAGTGCACGCAGGCAGGGCACAGGGAGCTCACAAAGACTGCCCTTGATCAGACTAGTGTAACAACAAAGGCGAAATTGTGGGGACAGGGAAGGCTTTCATGTGGATAGCCACTGTCTGTGCAGGCCACTCACTCATGTGCAGGCGAACACAAAACCACGGCCATTCACAACACACGAGCGTCAAGCAGAAAACACACAAGTGGGCCTAAAAAGAAGTACATGAAAAGTGTCTTTGCATTACCGTCGCAAAAAGTGTTATTTATTTGAAGCTGACATTAAAATTAATTATTTCTGTGCTCTGAATGCATGCTATGGATCTTATTTTGAACCTTTTCACCAACTAAACTTGATTTAAACACAGCAAGCCCACTTTTTAAGCAAAATACAGGTATACATAAATACTGCTATTATATGCGTGTATATATAATTGAGCAAATAATATACAGTATATATATCAATACAGTCCTTACTGACTTTATTTTATATTAGATTAGATTCAACTGTATTATCATTACACATGTACAAGTACAAGGCAACGAAATGCAGTTCAGGTCTAACCAGAAGTGCAATAGCAGCAAGTGCAGGATATAGGTATAAGTTATAAAGTGCAATTATAGAAAATATTTACAGATGAATGTACTATGAACACTATAGAGGTTGTATTAACTATCAGGGATTTACAATACGTCACCTTAGATAAGGTTCTATCTGACATTTTTGTCAAAATTGAGTTATTCACATATTCTTATTAAATGACAACTTATTTACATTATGGGATGTTTTTTTAATAAGTTGTTTACATTTTAAGGCTTTTTATTTAAAAAACAAATGTTACACGCATACTGTTTGCTATATGGAATGCAAAAACTTTGAAGCTCAATATCTCAAAATCATTCAGAAAGCAGATAGAACCTTACAATTCCAAGGTGATGAATAGATGAATATATGTAGGTTGCTATTAACAATCAGAGGTATGCAGATTAATATGAACATAATTACAAATGTATATGTGCTATGGATATGTACAATTCAAAATGAATTAGTGCAACAAAGTGCAATGAATATGTACAATTTTAAATGTGCAAATATTAAACAGTGCAGTGATTATGGGGACTATAAGTTAATAGATATGACTATACATAGTATAGTATAGTATAGTATAGTATAGTATAGTATAGTATAGTATAGTATAGTATAGTATAGTATAGTATATTGTAAAAGTTCATGTATATTATAAGTTCATTTCATTTCATTTTCATCCGCTTTTCCAGGGCCGGGTCGCGGGGGCAGCGAGAGAGCCCCATATTATAAGTTATATGACTAAGGCCCAATCCCAATTCTATTTTTGTACCCTTGCCCCTTCCCCTTAGCCCTTCAAACTGAGTGTGAAGGGGAAGGGCTTCAAAATTTACCCCTTAGAAATGGGACAGCACTACAACACTAGCACACGTCATAATATGTTATCTCTTGCTTCATATGAGATCAGAAGATCGCGACTGCTGTAGTTATTCCAGTTGCTTTATTTTTAGGTATTTATCTTAAGGAAATCACTGAAGGCAACAAAATCATGTTATCATAACAATCTAAGGTGGCAATAAGCTCATAACTGTACTGTGCATTTACACCCTAGCCATATTCATCTATGTAAACACACAAAAACAACATTAACATTATACCAGACACTTAAAAAGGTCATTCCCAGCCACTAGACTTTTCTGACAGGGTGCTCGAGTGTCATCGAGTGTCAGAATGTTGTGGGACTGCTGTACAGGAGTTATTATTAGGAATTATACTGTAGCTAAATTTTGCTGTTTTTATTTTAGCGTTTTTTTTTAAAGCATGACGGTAAAACACGAACGCGGTTATGAATATATTAAAACATGTGCTTGTTTGTCGTAAAAATTTGTAATAATGACAAAAAACACTAATTTGTGGATCTCCTGACTTCCGGGTACAGCTATGCTGCCGTTGTGGCTGGTGTACTCTGGGAAATTTTCTTACCCCTTGGTTTCGAGTGTGGTCCTGAAAAATCTCTCTTTCGAGGGCTATCTAGCCCTTCCCCTTAGCCCTACGTCTTGAAGATAAAGAGAATTGGGACACCCCTACCCCTTCACGTGAACGCGCAAAACGAGGGGTAGGGGTAAGGGGTAGAATTAGGATTGGGCCTAAATATTTATTTGTTTGTTTTTTTAGGTACGTCATGCTAGTACATAACTGCATTTATTACATTAAGATCCAGTGTCTTTTAATGTCATTTTAATGTTCAAGAATCCAGTTTAAGAAGATTTCAGCTTTGTATAATGGTGTTTTTGGCAGTAGCCATCGCAAGATGAGTACAAGCCAAGGTTATCATAAAGGGATGGATGTGGTCAGTAAGTATAATTAATATGTAAGCTAATACAATATTATTCATTTTCCTTCAGCTTAGTCCCTTTATTCATCAGGAGTCGCCACAGTGCAATGAACTGCCAACTTATTATTTGTTTTACACAGCGGATGCTGTTCCAGCTACTACCCAGTACAGGGAAACATCCATACACATTCATTCACACACATACACTACAGCTAATTTAGTTTATTCAATTCACCTGTAGCACATGTCTTTGGACTGTGGGGGAAAACCGGAGCACCCGGAGGAAACCTATGCGGACACGGGGAGAACATGCAAACTCCACACAGAAATGCCAACTGGTCTAGCTGGGACTCAAACCATGCAACAAACTTCTTGCTGTGAGATGACAGTGCTAACCACTGAGTCACCGTAATGCCCCGCTTATACTATATGTTATAAAATAACATACCTAAAAACATAAAATAAAATGACTTAAAAGATTTTGAAATGACAAAATGATGTCAGACATAATGCAACAATACCACACACATAAACACAATGAACAACTGCTTCACAGCCATTCCAGGTCACAAATGCTCTCTGTGCTATGAGGATATATAAAAGGCAGACTGTGAACTAATAACTGTTTAGATTTATGTGTGATTATGTTTACATATGCCGGCTTTCGACATGAAATAAAAAATAGTGTGTTTCCAAGGCCCAACTGTGCAGTGAAGCCTTTACTTATGGCTATTTAAGAAGACATTTCCTGTTTAGAACAGGATAATGTGTTTCTCTTTGGCCCGAACCTGCAGCTCTTGCCAGCAGCTGCTCTGTGGCGATCCTCACACACATTTCTGCACCACGGAACGAGGGAGGAGGAGGAAACGGAGCAATAAAAAGTGAGAGCGCGCGCGAGAGAGAGAGGAGGGGGTCTGGGATTCCAGAGGACCTGAAACAAGTGTGACACACTTTTTTTCTGAGCATGTACTGTGTACCTGTCTGTATTTGCTTGTGTTTGAGTGCAAGTACATGTGTGTGGTGCTGGTAAGTGTGTGTGTGTGTTGCTGCGAGCATGTGTTCATGAAGGCTGAGTAAGTAGCGGATGCAGAGATAATGGATGGATGTTGATTCTACACTGTCACCACTGTATGGCCATTTGGAGCCATTAAAAATCCCCAATGTCTCTTTGATTCCTATTCACTTCAGCTGCTGTGCTCCTTCTGAATTGTATGTGTGTGTGTACATCCATGTGCCTATTAGATCTAACAAAATGAGCAAATAGGAGAGCCATGCTGGCTAACAGAGTCACTAAATGGAAGAAATGTATCCATAAGTCTCTTGCTAAAAAGAGAGGATGTAGTATAAGAATTGCTTTGAAATTTAACTTAACAATACTTAAGGTTGTGTGTGTGTGTGTGTGTGTGTGTGTGTGTGTGTGTGTGTGTGTGTGTGTGTGTGTGTGTGTGTGTGTGTGTGTGTGTTAACATGTTGAAAAATGGTGTACCTCATGAATAACAATAGGTAAACTCATTTGAAAAAAAATACTACAGTAACTTATAAATACCATAGTGTTTTTGAAACATAGAATGAAGTACTAGATTTAATCTGTAATAAGGTAATTATATTGTTGCTGTGGTGATACAACAAACTTCATTACCTAGAAATTAAATTGCTGTAAACACTGTATTGAATTTGTATTGAATTTTCTACTATGTTATACACCACCGTTCACAATTGTTTAAATTAAAGTATTTCACAGTGTGTAAAATTCATTTATTCATTTTCTTTTCGGCTTTGTCCCTTTATTAATTTGGGGTCGTCACAGCGAAATGAACCGCCAACTTATCCAGCATATGTTTTACGCACCGGATGACCTTCCAGCTAAAACCAGTGCGTATTATATATAGTATAATATACTTTACTATAGTACGGTTTAAAAACATTGCAGTAGTTACTAAAATTATTATAGTATTTTGTATGTGTGAATGTAATAAAGCAATATCACATGTAAACTGTTTGCTACTTGATTATAAATATAACTCTTGAATATAAAAGAAAAATATAAGACATGTTAACAAACACTTAACGTTACGTTATAAAAAAAAACATCGTTGCTAACTCAAAACATTAGTTTAGCAACGACGGTTTGAGCCTTTTCTGAGTTTGGCAAATAATTAAAGATAGTGGTTGTGTGATATTGCTTTAACAAAGAAGAAGTTAATGACAGTAAGTAACTTACAGTTTAGACTCAATACTTGGTCTTCAAAATCCCCCGACGAGGAAATCAGTAATATATGTTTGGTTCCGAAATGACACAGTGTTTTCAAATGAATCGGTTCATTAAATGATTCAATAACTTGCTAATAAAAGCGTATAAAAAATAAAAGCCAATAAAAAGCGTAATTAAATAACGTAAAATGCGAAATTATACTACGGTACTTTTACTATGCCATATAAAATACGGTAAACAAAAGGTATCTTGCTAGTACGTGGTTATGAGTTCGAACGTTTGAACGAATCGGCACGGCAAAAGAATGATTCAAAGATTCAAAAAAGTCACTTTGTCGCCCCCAAGAGGAGAAACAAATAACAATAAGTGAATAAAAATATATTGTCACTTAAATAACAGCTTTTTCTGTACTGGACAGACCAGAGATGCCCAAACAAGGGCCCACAGGCCAAAGTTGGCCCATGGCAACCTTTGATTTGGCCCCCCATGCCATCTGAGAAGATTGTCATTTCAAATTGAATGTAACCTTATACTTGTTTGTTTTATTGTAAAGCTACAAAAGCTATCTGAAATTAAATGCTTCAGTGTAAATGGTGTAAATTAATCAGATTTAGTTTAAAATGTATGCTACATACGACGGAGAGAGGACAACAAATGCTTTGGTGAGCGAATGAATCAAAGGCAGATTCTGCTTGACTAGTGTATTCACCATTGAACTCCGCTTTGTTATAAATGTAATTGTTTATGCTTTTATTGCAATAAGTTATCATTTAAAAAAATACTGCATAAGTTAATATTATTCAAAGTAATGCTTTCTATTTTTTTTTAAATTGTGAAATGAATTCGTAAATGACCCATGGCAATTTTAATGTAAAATAGTTTGGTATATGTATCTTTTGTCCTACAAATATCAATGATATTTGGTTTTTGGCCCTTCATTTGAAAAAGTTTGGGCACCCTTGGGATAGACTATACTAATTTTATTATGACGTCAACAAAGACTTTGCTTTGATACGCAGCATTAATTTCCAACAGACAAGCCTTATAAAGCTGCACTGTTGATGGAGAAGAGGGAGAGATTAGAGGTCGCAGTCCATAAAAAAAAAAAAAAAAAGGGGGGGGGGGGGGGGGGGTTAGGAAGTAGTTATATGGTTATTCCATGGAGGGACAAAAAGACTAAAAAACGGGCGAGGAAAGGGGGGTATTCCTGTACCCCATCTGTTCCCCTCAGTCACTACGAAGGAGATAACGTGGTCAGGGATGAGGTCAATCAGAGGCCAGGGCCTGGATAGCTCACTTGCTGCAAGTGAAGCCAGGAAAGTCATCTAAAAGAGATTCATTAGTAATGTTAGGGCAGCACTGGCTGTACCCCACTAATTCCTCAGCAGCTGTGAACCAGCATCTGGTCTGACCACTGTGCCTGTGATTGGCTGGGTTTCAGTGGGTGGGGCCAAAGAGGGAGGAGCTACTAAAATATTCTGTGATCTATGGTTTTCTCTTCTAAGGCACTGAGCTGCCACTGCCTCCTCTCTTTTTACTGTGAAGGTTATAATTAGTGAGAAACGGCCGACGCAAATTTCTCAAAGAATTATTGAGAGGCCCAAACGCGGCGCAGAAAGGTTTCCAGAGGGCGTTGCTTGCGTAAACTGAGGCCAAATCAAAGCATTTATGGCATAATATATTATATTTAGAATTCACTTTCATCAAGCAAAGCCATAAATGATCTGTTAGATTTACAGAAACCTCAAACTGCACCAATCACTCCCCTCTGCCACACAGGAATGAGGTGCCTTCTTTTTCCGCACGGACCCCCTTACCAAGACTGTAGTATATCAAAAAATCAGTCAAGTGTCGGCATTTACACATAACCATGTCTCAGAAAGGGATTTTAATTGGAGGAACTCGACGGGAGCTGACAGAGGGGCCCTTTCTGTGCTGGTTGCGTGTAACAGGCCCCGCCATTGACTGGGCCCTCCATCCCCTGTGGCTGATATATGGCAAGTTTGCATGCGGATGGCTGTGCGTAACTTTGAGAGTAGAGGCTACATAGATCAGCCCATCAGCGCAACTCTTGTCACCCTCCTTTTTTATGAGTCTGAGGTTTTTTCCCCCCCTGTGTAAAGATTTATGACAAGTTTTTTCTCTGCTATTTCATGGGTGTTTGTGTGGGGTTAGTTAAGCCCAATTCAACATGAAGACCTGATTGAGATGTACTAACAGACGCTACTGTAGTTGGCAGTCACAGGGAGGGGAGCGATGGGTACAGCAAAAAACGGAAGGAAAGAGGCAAAGGAATTTTTCAGGCCTGTAAAATAGCTGCCTGTCAGGCCGAGACGCTTGCCATGTTTGGGTGGAGAGCAGCTTTTAATGGGCAAAGACAATTTGGCGCTCTTTCTGAAAGACTGACTTTCAGTGAGTGCTTCACAGGCATCCAGCGTCTGTACACATGTGGTCGGACAACTGATAAATGGACAGGACAACTAATCTGAAAGGAAAACATTCTCACTTTAATTACCCCCTATCTTTAAGCTGTGTGAAAACCAAAATTATAGCTGTCAGGCCGAGTAAATACTGAATGCACAGTTTTTCCCTTCACAATTGCCATCTTGTACGTTTGAGTGTGTGTGAGAGCTTCGCCCATAGCTGTAATAGCAGTATCTGTAACGTAGAAAGATTTAGTCGTTCTAATGGTGTAAATGTCGTTCTGACACTTTTACTGTCCAAATGCACATGCCAAGGAGCTGTGCTATGCCTGTGCATGTGTTACTGCGGGAAGAAATTCCCAGCAAGGTTTATACTGAGCCCCACACAGTGACCCGTCGATGTGTCTGAGGCTGCGTTCTGCTTATTTACCAAATCTCCATGAAACAATGAACACTATTTGCAAGCATCAACTAATATCCTGTCATCTCATAAATGTTCCTACTAAAGTGAGGCTGTAATCATTTTAGATATCAGTGATTTCTTCTTATCCGCAATCCTAAATATGGCATTAGGAGAAAATTTATTAATTCATGTTTTAATGTATATTTTACAAAAGTTTTTTAAAGGGGTGGTCCACTTTGATATCATACTTTAAACTATAGTTGATGTGTAATGTTGCTGTGTGTACATAAACAACATCTCTGAATGTAAGACGCTCAAAGTTGAATGCAAAGGGAGACACTGGCTTTTACAAAGTTAGCTTAGCAAAGCCTGCAGCGAACAAAGTTTGAGGACTACAAAAAAATACATCCGGGTTAATGAGATCATAAACCCTTCAGGTTATGCACATACACCCCATGCAGCAAGGGGGCGTGTAAGGAATAATACCGCTGTCATAAATATTTCAAGCGTAAATAAAATTCACGCATCTGTAATTATAAAAACGTAAAGGAAAACGGAACGTACTTGTAATTTTATGAGGGTACAATTTCAAAATCTGCGATTAGAACAGACACAGATACAACATTTTCTTTGTCTGTTTGATAAATTTACGATGGGTGTACTTTACAAACACGAAATAGAGTTTCACCACGGATACGACAACCTGATTACGAGTACGAATCAAAAAGCTACACTCCACTGTCAAAATTACTTCACCGCAGCACAGGCAATAATAAACAAGCAAGAGCCATCGATCACAACGGTGCGCTTGCTGGGCACTCGAGCTCCCACACACTGTCTCAAGTAAGATTTTTGTTATTCCCTCTTTGAGAAATGTCCGTTATGAGCTGAAATAAAGGTTGAAAATTAATGAGGTCCATTTTCACTGTGTTTCTTGGTGATTTACAGAATCAAAATTAGGAACGGGCTGAGGATAGTGAGCTAGCATAATGTAAGTTAACGTAACATTACAGGCAGCGAGCGCAGAATTTCTCAGTGAATCACTTAACGGTGTTTAACTATAACATGACGTTTGTTGATTAAGTAATCTTTTTTAACTGTTTAAGTAACTCACAAACACCCTAATATCACCAGGGAACACAAACTAAATGATCTTAGTTTAAACTTATCCTTTACCGGCTAAGCTCTCTGCAACTCTCACTAGGTTGCCCACCGAAGCTAAGCAGGGCTGCGCCCGGTCAGTACCTGGATGGGAGACCACATGGGAAAGCTAGGTTGCTGCCGGAAGTGGTGTTAATGAGACCAGCAGGGGGCGCCCAATGTGTGGTCTGTGTGGGTCCTAATGCCCCAGTATAGTGAAGGGGACTTTATACTGCTCCGTGAGCGCAGTCTTTCGGATGAGACGTTGAAACCGAGGTGTGGTCGTTAAAAATCCCAGGATGTCCTTCGAAAAAGAGTAGGGGTTTTAACCTCGGCATCCTGGCCAAATCTGCCCACTGGCCTCCGTCTATAATGGCATCCTAACAATCCCCATACCATAATTGGCTTCATCACTTTGTCTCCTCTCCACCAATCAGCTGGTGTGTGGTGTGCGGTCTGGCACAATATGGCTGCCGTCGCATCATCCAGGTGGATGCTGCACACTGGTGGTGGATGAGGAGATCCCACTCAATGTGTAAAGTGCTTTGAGTGTCTAGAAAATAATACTATATAAATGTATGGAATTAATAATATTTACTTAGCTTCAGCTTTGTCAATCTAATTTGACGCAGACACCAAAAAGGCTTCTTAAAATTATAAGAATGGTAAAATAATGAGTGGTAACAATCATTCTTAAATAACCATTTTAACTTGATTAGTTTGGTGATCAGTTCAGTGTGTACCCAGGTTGCGAATTACAGGGGGGTCTGACCCCCCTAATTAACGCTTGATCCCCCTGAAGGACATCAAAACAAGATGTATGGGGGAGTCTGCCCTTTAATAGTTAAGAAATAGTTTGCTCTGATTTGTATCTTAAATAATATTAATAATTAAAATAATAGATAACTTCAATATACATTTGACCACCCCTATAGCGGTTCATACCATTGTGAATGCATGTTTGCGCCAGAAATAATAATTCATCGGTTTGGAACTAGCAAATCTAGAGCATCAACAAATAGTATAAGTGTTCACAAAACATGTTTCTTTAAAAAAAGGTGTTTGTAGGTGGCCACTGGCTCGCACATGGAAGTTAAACAGTAAAATAAAAAATACATGCAGTCAATGATGGTCATCCATTAATAGGTGCAGGAAAGCAAACCTGTCACCGTTTATTTAATATCACAAATATCATTGATGACCACTCAATATCCCTCAAAATACTGAAAACATAATAACAGATTGATTAATAAATGAGATGTAATTGAATTAAATATACAAATTTGGTTCACTGAGGCATATTACTGGAAAACTTGATCGTCCCCACCATCAATGTATAATTCGCGCTCTTTGTGTAGCTATAATCAGTGTGCGAATTATGCATTGACCAGGGGGGTCAACTGTTTCAGTTAGTTTGTATAATACATGCTTCAGTCATTTATGTATTTATTTTTAATTACATCTAGTTTATTAATAAAACGTATTTTATTTTTTCAGCATTTGGTGGGATATTTAGTGTATTCTGACCTACAGTATTCTCTGATTAGCTATTTCAAATATATACTGTAGGTTAAACTACAAACTATGAGTCTAATTAGATTTTATTTTCAGGTTGAATATAGATACAAACAACTATTTTATGAGAAAACAAAGTCTTGTGTACACGATGTCTATCGGTGCACCAGATCTGCCACTTTTTAGACTTTTTTCTTGAATAGACTGATTGGCACAATTATGCATTACCAATAGTTTGAACCGTTATAGGGGTGGTCAAATGTGTTTAATTATTGACATTATTATTTAAACTACAGATCAGAGTGAAATAATTCTCAGTATTAAAGAACTGACCCCCATATATTTTGTTTTGACCACCTCAATCAAGCGTTAATTAGGGGGGTTAATCCCCCCCCCAAAAGCCCCCTGTAATTCGCACCCTACCTTTAATCAATTTCAATGACATTTAACTTTTAAAATGTTGCTTTTCTAGATTACAATTAAAATGTTTTACAGGCATTTCTGTTTTTAGAATGTAGATTGGAATGTAAATATATATAAAATCATATGTTTTTCAAAAACAAATTAATTTAACCATTCATTCTTTCATTTTCTTTTCGACTTAGTCCCTTTATTAATCAGGGGTCGCAACAGTGGAATGAACTGCCAACATATCCAGCATATGTTTTATGCAGCGGATGCCCTTCCAGCCGCAACCCAACACTGCGAAACACTAATACACTCTTGCGTTCACACACATACACTTCGGCCAATTTAGTTTATTCAATTCACCTATAGCACATGTCTTTGGACTTGTGGGGGAAACCGAAGCAACACGGGGAGAACATGCAAACTCCACACAGAAATGCCAACTGACCAAGCAGGGGCTCAAACCAGCGACCTTCTTGCTGTGAGGCGATCGTGCTACCCACTGTGCCACCGTGACAACTTATTTTTTTTAAGTTACACAAGATTCTACTAGATTAAAAAATTCTTAATTTAAATGACTTTTTGATGCATAGATAATGAAAGCAGTGACTGGACTTTAGAGATTTTAAGTTGAATTACGAGTATTTCCCTTCTAAACAAACTAATGTTTTTATCTCCATCAATGAGCCAGTTGTACTTAACACACACCCCCATAAAATAAATTGGACAAGATTTGAAACTCATGATCATCCTATAAACTAATGATTTGATTTAGTGGATCATATGAAAACAAGTGACACTGGAATGAACCAACACCGACAATGCTATTTAGAATACTTAGTAAAACATTGATTAGCAGCTACGAGCGCTGACAGTTTATTGGCACCGAATCAGGTATTCGTTTCTTTTATTGAATTCAGCCTTTAGTTTCTACCAGTCTCCCATTATAAATAGGTCCGACCTTTGGTTGAACGCTTGATTGAGGCATACCATTCTCATTGCACAAAAAACATCTTTTGTTCCTTTTATTCACAATTATCAGCATAATGGCCATTATCTGCAGCCTTTAGCAATGCTGATGGTTAATAGAGAGGGCTTTAATAGATTTTAGGAGGACAAAGGTAGGCAATGTTTAGCTGCACATGTCAGTCTTTTTGTGTGTAGGGAGAGCCTGCATTAAAAACCTCATTCACAAGGCTGGTTGATGTGTAATTAAATGTGATTACCGCCGCAGTCTGTGTGTGTCCTTTCTGAGGTCACACACACACACACACACACACACACACACACACACACACTCCTCATCGCCAGGTTTCATCCCCCTTCCTTGGCTTCCTGAGGAGCCTGTGACTTTGGTGGCTGATGGGAAATTTTGTGCATGCCTGAGCTCACAAAGGCTCTCTTTCAGACGCATGCATGCTTGACCTCTCGCAGTTCATCGCCCTGCTTTGTGCTCCCGTGACCTCGCGCTGACCAGGGGTTTCCCCTGGAGGTCAGCGGTTCAATCGGGTGCCTGTGTCTAATTTCTTCCTGGCTACAGAATCTCTCTCCCCCCCCGCCACCAAATCTGCCCAGCAATCTGCCCACAGTCGCCCCTTCTGCTTCTCGGGCCTAATTCCAATCTTCAGGGATTAGGTGTGGAGTGACAAGACCCTCCGGCCAATGGGCTGACTTGTCAGTTAGGTTGAAGGCCAGTGGTAAACAATAGCCAGACTTTTCCTGTCTCCTAGCTAAAACCAGCCCCCCTAAAACAACACGTTAAAATCCTGTCCCAAGAGAGCACATGCCTGGCTGGGGCACGCTGGTCCAACCTCTCTCCTCCAACACACCGGTACCAGAACAGAAGCCTCTGTTGCACTGGTTCCGCAGGGCTCCTGTTGCAGATCAACATGCCTTGTTCCTGTTTCCCTTTCCTGCTCAAATCTCTGTCCAAATGAAACAACACCGTGTTTGGTCTGTTGACAGACGGAGCCATTGATATGATCTCTGCATGCATAAATCCTGTGCCGTGTGTCAAAGTAAAGCATCGTGGGGCTCAAAAGATATTGCAGGTGTTGGTTACTTTGAAAACAAAACGAACAAACCGTCAACTTTCAATTTCAGCTATATTTGTCAAATGAAAGTGAACTTGACTAACCGTGACGTGCTGCGAGGCTGTAATTCCACTCCTGGCGGCCGGAGGCAGCAGGGCGCACTGGTGACTTTTGAAGCGAAACACTGGCAGAGCTCTACGCGCACTTCCTGGTTACAGATTGGGGAACAAGGAAATTTTTGCACATTTCAGAAAAATTGATTCTTAATATTAGTTGGATCTTCTGGAACTCTATAGAGGCAGCATAACGATCACCGGATGTTTATTAACAATCGCTTAAAATCATTCATGAACCGATGGTCACGTAGAAACGAATGACTGATGGAAAAAGTGTGGACGTGGTATGTAAACAAAGTTTTTAATAGCATCCTCAGTCTTGAGATGAGAAAGTTTACGAACAACTAATGTTTAGTTATGAGAAATATTTATTCTTATGTTAAATAGCACACAATATTTGCAGATTGAGTACCAGTATGTGATAATTAGTTCTTCTGTTGTGTAGGAAGTTGGTGATATTGAACGTGTCATGTATGCTGTCACATAATGTCATCGTTTCAAGATAAAAAGTAAAGGTTTCCTATGTTTACTGCATGCAAACACATTCTGCTAGTTGTAATTTAACGATTTCCCAAAGAAATCCTCACACATATGATCAGTCAATATTTTAAATTAGTGGTAAAAATACTCAAGTGTCCCTGACAGCACAACTGTTTCCACATGGCTGGAAAACGTAAGACACATTTGATTACAGTATGTGTTTGTAGTCAATGACGCTATTACACATATTCTGTGATAAGTATTTTAATAGAATCAGGTTATGTAGGTGAAAAATGGATAATTATATTCATTAAGGTAAAATTGGTTTTATATTCATCATACATTCTGACTTTTCCCCTAATAATATAAATCTTTGTATTCTTTGCAAATTCTACATAGGGTAATCATATTAGCAGCCAATGTCTATCAAAGTTCAACATTAAGTCAAATAAATATGATGTATGTAAATATATAAATATGTAAATATATAAATATGTTGTTTTGAGTCATACTGACATGTGATTGCAGACCGAATATTCAAAGTACCATGGTAAACAATATAGGGAGCATGTCACAAGTTGTCACTAAATGATTGTGTGAATATAAAACCAACTTTACCTCACTATTGTATTCAGTGAGTCTGAGCTAGATGTTGTTCTAGAATGCTTAAAATATTATGGAATGAAATCAAAATTTGTTATACTAATGTTTATTAGCGTAATATTGATTATGTAGATTTGAACATTCTTAGATTTGCATTAGTTGATGTTTTCCTATAAGCCGTTTGCTCATATTAATCTCTTGAAATCATGAAATCCTGTCATGAACTTAGTTTTAGAACTTAGTTAGTTTCTGTTTGTTTGACTTGTCAAGTCATGCCCAATTCACCGATATCGTAGAACATAATAAATTCTACATAAATGCACTAAAAGTGAAAAAATAAAATGAATAATGACAGGATAATAATAGGAACTCTGCAAAGTAAGTTTAACATTTTGTTTCCTCAGATTTAGTTTTATTTGTGGTCAAATTAAAATGAAAACCTGGAGGAATAATTGTGCAATCATTTTATTAAAATAACGTTGTAGTTGTTAATGATAATACAAGAGGGACATTCTACTGTTCAGTAGTAATGTAGTCACAATTTCCTCATGATAGTCTTTCCTCACAAAATGCTTAAAAAGTGACAGGGCATCTCTGTAAAGAAGTTTATTTGTCTTCGTATAGACGTGGTCATGTCATTGGCCCTTGAACATTTTCTTACTTGTTATCAAACTATTTTATAACTGTAACAAGAGGCAATTCAATCATATTTTCATGTTAAAACAGCTATCATAACATTATTTATCAATATCTGCACCTTTTGGGTTCTCGGAAGCAAAAATGTAAATGTAAAACACAAAATACATTAGGACCACTGTTATCGTTTACGTACATCCTTCGAAATGTAAGATCACATTGAGGTAAAGCTGGTTTTATATTTGCACGTTCATTCAGTGACAACTTGTGACATGGTGCCTATTTTTTTTACTACACTACTTTGAATATTTAGTCTGATATCGCATGCAAGTGTGACTTTAAAACAATATTAGCACAATTTGATTAACTGTGAACAATGTTGTACTTTTATAGTCATTGGTTGCTAATGTGATTTCCCTTTTAGAATTACCAAAGAATACTTTTCTGAAACTATTTTTATAAGAAGAATGTCTGAATGTGCAAACATAAAACCAAATTAAGATGAGAGACATTGAAAACACCACAATCGTCATTGGCAAAACCACACATTCATTCAGACGTGCAGAACACGCAGACTTCAGATTTGGTGGTTTAATATTTACAGAAACTAGTCTATGTCATAATTTGAATAAGGTGTACAACACCACTTTTATTTATTCATCCACCCGAATTCTGTGGCGTTCCTCACTATACAGCTAATTCCATTTTAATGACCATTTTAACCAATTTGGTTTCCATTTTACGCAGTGTCAAAATCATAGGGCTCTGCTAATTATTCTTACTGTTTCTCTCTCATAAAGCATAAAAGAAAGAATGAGTGAATGAATAAAGATGCAAAAATAGTTGATTAATGGTGTAAATTTAACTTTTGTATGTTCAAATTGCATAATTCCTCTTCATTCTCTTCAAGTTCAGTTGGGGTTAATGCTGATATTTTTGTTTTCTTCTTCGTCACAGAACCATATAGCGACCTGTTGAAGGACAGCCGCATCAACCCACTTATCTTAATCAAACTTTAGACCAGTGTGGAAACACCACACACACATCCATCTGGACATTAGAGATCTCAGCCTCAAAACGGGCCAAAATGACCGCGTCAAACTGGGGTTTGATCATGAACGTTGTAAACAGCATTGTGGGTGTGAGTGTTTTGACGATGCCCTTCTGCTTCAAACAGGTAAATAGGAGGTTATGGGAAAGTGTGCTGTGCTGATAGCAAAATTCCATACGTTAAAGTCTCCTATATAAATTAAGAGTTGTTTACGCACGACTTTCCTGGTTAATAATCTGTGAACTGAGTTCACAGAGAAATTGATAAGCATGTGAGTGGCTTTAAACATGTCTAACATTTATGTTTTATAGCAGTTTGTCTTTTTATTCGTCCTGCAGTGCGGAATTGTGCTGGGCACATTGTTGTTGTTCTTCTGCTCTTGGATGACACACCAGTCTTGCATGTTTCTAGTCCATTCAGCCAGTAACACCAAACGGAGGACTTATGCTGGACTTGGTGAGATTGAGCAAATGCAACAAACACACCTAGAAATTGCATGTATTTCCCATAATTTCCCCCCAAAAAATGCATACAGTTTGTGGATTACGGTAAAATTATTTAATATATGGGACCAATATAGAATTTTTATTTTGTGAGTACTTTTAAGCCTTAGAGTTTTTCTATTGCAGAGTGAATTTTAATTAAGTATATTGCATGTGTATCTGTGGTTTATGTTTATAATTTTAGTTTGTTGATGTACATATGTACTTTGTATATGGGTTTTTTCAAAATGTAAAAAATGCAATATATACATACAGACATACATACATACATACATACATACATACATGCATGCATGCATGCATGTATGTATGTATGTATGTATGTATGTATGTATGTATGTATGTATGTATATAGATGTATATAGATGTATATATATATATATATATATATATATATATATATATATACACACACACACATAAATATATGTATATATGCATGTATGTATATGTAATTTTAATTGAATTTTGTTTATGGGGAAGGGTTGGGAATAATATTTATTTCTATTTTTCTGTAAAACTATACTGTTATTTCTGTAAAAGTTAAACAAAACAGATAACATAAAAAAAAAATTTCAGATAGCATTTAGAGGTTTTATTTATATATATAATATATATATAATCTAAAATGAGTGTTTTTATCAGACTCCAGTGTTTAGGTTCAGTAATTTCATTTTTATGGCAAAGTGAAATAACTCATCATAAACAAAGGAGGCTGAGAATAATGCTCATTTTTGACGGAAATTTCAGACGCCACTTAGAGGTTTTTGCATCTGAATTCTTCATATTTATAATGCTGTTCATTAAATCATGTGACCAGATTGCAAATGGTTGTTGCCAGAAGGGATACAGCTGCAGCTGGAAGTTAATAACAATTATTTATATTATTTATTAAGTTACCCATTAATTGTATTTTTAACATCTACCCCTAACTAAACCCAGCAATCAAAGTAATGTAAAAACAGTAGTTATACAGAGTATTATTTAATAAATTATTCATTAAATTGTATTTTATTAACAGCTACCTCTACCCCAACCCTGACAATACTGTAAAAATCTGAATTATTGTTGTACAGTGTCATTAAATGTTGCTATACTGATATAAGTATCCCCAGCTGTATCCTATCTGGATACAGATTTACCATTGCAGATCTGTTGTATTGTCTAATTTACAACACATGACTATCGCAGACTGAAAGAGTTCCTACTCCAGAAGTGTTTGTGATATTAGTGTCACATTAAAAGTGCTAAGCATAAGTGGTGGAGAATAAACAAATACAATTTTGCAATAATGTATTTTGCTTGCATACTTTTTTTTCTCCTCTCTCTGTCCTTCCCAGCATTTCATGCATATGGAAAACCAGGCAAGGCACTTGTGGAATTAAGGTAAGATGAGCAATTCCAGTGTTATGGATGTGACATTTGCAGTAAAAACTCAAAACATAAATTCACATCGAAAGTATATGTTAACGTTGTATCGAAACACCTGTTTATATTTTCCTCTACTAACCACAGAGTTATGAGACCAGAAAAATAGCATTCTGCTAACACTTTTTATATTTTAAATAAGGAAAATAAACATGCGTAATGAATGTGAGAGTTTATAGTAAATGTGCATTAAACTGCCCAAAGAAATAAGGCCAATCAAAAGAATAAGAGTTTGCTCTGTGTAGACCAAAAATGATTGATTTTATTTCATTTTGCATTTATGAGTTTTATTTTGTTATGAATATGACACCTTTCCATTAGGGATGTGATATATGTGAAATTGCCACTTGTGTGACTTTGGTAAATCAAATATAGTTGTTTAAAACACTGACAGAGACATTTTTGAGTATTTTTACAGTATTGTAAAATACTAGCCTACACAAAAACCTTTTTTTTTTTTTTTCATCGCTAGGTTGACATTTGCATAGATTTGCTGAGATGCGTTGATGGAGATTTGACTCTTTCAGCTTCAAGCTATCCCAAACTGCTTATATTTTGTACTCATATGCTCTCTTTGTTTCAGCATGATTGGCCTTATGCTGGGGACGTGCATTGCGTTCTATGTCGTCATTGCAGATCTTGGGTCCAACTTCTTTGCTCAGCTGCTTGGGCTGCAGGTAAAAAATAACCTTCCTACCTTTAGGTTGTTGCTCCTGTTGTTACTCTAACACACATTCTGGTCCAGTTTAATTAATTGTGGATAAGCAGTTCTCAGAACTGATCATTGCCCTCATTCATAAACCTCCTGTAACGATAAAATCAAAGGCCACTATCTTTAAAAAGTGCTGAGCTGTGTGTCAACTAACCATAAAAAAACACTTCATAGACTTTTTATCACTTTAGGGTAGATGAGTTGACAGTTTCTGTGTGAAAATGTCCTTTTTATCACACCTGCCAATTGGAGGCAAATTGAGAAATTTTTACTGGCCGTAATTATTTTTTCAGCCTGGTATTTACACCTGGTATTAAGATGCATTTTGGATTATAAATAGACAGGGGTTTTAATTAGTTTCTTTTGTCCCATTTAAACCACTTTCCTGATTTCTTTGTAAGGTGGTTGCATGCATGCAGACCTTTTTTGATCCTTCAATCTGATGTTGGCAAATAAGATGGCGTAATTTGCATATGAAAGAGGCAGCGGCAAATATGAAGAGCAGGAGCTTTCATTTTTTTTCTGATAGCTGAAAAAGAAGTTGAACGTTGTGTGGGTTTTTTCCCCTTTCAGGTGACTGGTAGCTTCCGTATCGTATTGCTGTTTGCAGTTTCGCTGTTCATCGTGTTGCCCCTCAGTTTGCAGAGAAACATGATGTCATCCATTCAGTCATTCTCCGCCATGGCGCTGATCTTCTACACACTCTTCATGTTCACGGTGAGTCGTTCCCCTTTTCACCATTCTAAACTCCCAAACACTGAAAATCTAAATCTCACACAGTTGAAGTCAAAATTATCAGCCCTCCTGTGAATTTTGTTTTCTTTTTCAAATATTTCCCAAATGATGTTAAACAGATTTTGATGTTTTCAGGATTTTGTCACAGTATTTCCTATTATGTTTTTTTTTCTGGAGAAAGACTTATTTGTTTTATTTTGACTGGAATAAAAGCAGTTTAGAATTTTAGAATTTAATTTAATTAATTTTTTTTTTCATGTTTATTTTGAACAATCAATTGAGTACACTCAATATTACAAGTGTACAATTTTTCAAGGTACATTTGAATCTCAGTATGTGACCTTAAAGGGTCACAAAACACATTTTTTGAGCTTTTGACAGTCATATATGTGTCCCACGCTGCTATAAACACTATTAGGACACATACTGCACTAAAAAGTGAAAATTGATTGTTTTTGCGTTATGTCGAGCAAATTTGTTCTTCCGGTTTAAAAACGAATTTTTGAAGCTGCGTCACGGCGTTTAGATACTTGTGTGTATTCCAGCGTATAGACTGGATGTCTGTACTTGCGAGTGCATCGTGACGTCTCTGAGTGAGCAGCACTAATTCATGAGAAAGACTTGGTTCAAACCAATCAGCGCGCTCCATTGTGTATACGGTGCAACTTTATTAATATGCATGATAGCTTCGAAGACTGTTTTTACCTGTTACAATGTTCAGACGGCAGAGAGACGCCACGTTGTGTTGCCTCAACAAGTGAAAGAAGAAGAATTGTTTGGAGACACCAGTCATCAGTGTAGTGTTAATAAATGTGCTGCAATGAAGGTTTTGTTTTCATTTTCCCGCTATGAGAGCGCAGCTGGACTCACGTGTGGATTACACAGTGCACGCGACACGCCGCAGAAATACGTTTGTATGGAACATTTTTAGACAAGAGCTTTTCTGTAAATGGTGAAATCCCACTTTCAGTGTTTAAAGACATACCTTAGTCAAAATGATTTCTAAGTTACTAAGTTTACAGTACATTAATATCACTACAATATTATTAACTGAATGATCCGCTGTAAGTTCTGCTTTCCGAATGTAAACATGTAAACACAGATTACCGTCGTGTAGGATTTTTGCCGCATTTTGTGACCGGATAGTCTATACACACACGTCTGACACTACCTACCGAGTGCATCTAACTTACCGAGAAATGCGCAGGTTTTTTTTCATTCCCATTCGCCTTGCGGTATCAAACACTGCATTAAAACTACACTCTCCAACAGTTCCTCGAATCAATCTTGTTTTTTATGGGGGGGCATGCAGGAAATGTTCCTGAATGAAAGTGCCAAACTGTCACTGTCTTTCTCCCCTGCATTTGTTTTGCCTGTGAAAATCAGCGCGTGCCCAAACGGACACTCCCATTTTTATGCAAATGTTATGCACCTTTCCCTCCCCCAACACTGTGCTTTTGGGGGGTGTTTCATGGCCCTTTAAGTAACATACAATTTACATACATTACTGTCAGGTGTACTAACTATACATAGTAATTAGCAATAGGAAAAAATATACAGTAGGGCTAATAATGCAAGTGGGCTAATAATTCTGACTTCAACTGTATATTGTAACATTGACACTGCAGATTTGAATGTTCTTGGAGTATTTTATTTGAATAAAATTTTTGTCCAGCTCCGAAGGGCATTTTTTTTAACCCACCCTTTTTTTAACCCAACCCTCTTAGTCTAGCATTTAATCTATGTGTCTTCCCTTTGCCCCCTTTCTGAACCGCCGTCCCGTCCCCAATCCTGATGCTGACTTCTGACCGACCATCTGACGTTCTGACTCTGCGGCCTATAGATAGTGTTGTCGTCTCTGCGTTACGGAATAATCAGTGGCTCCTGGGTGGAGCGAGTACATCTGTGGCGCTTCAAGGGTGTCATACAGTGTCTGCCAATTATCGCCACCACCTTCTGCTGCCACCCGTAAGTAATCCACCCTGGAGAGAGGACCGTTCCACTGCCATGGATTCAACTACATTACCCAAAATCCCTTTCCTTCTCTGTCCACCTTCATCCAATCCAAAGCTCTTGTTTGTCGGTGCCATCTGGTTTAGCGTGTTTTTGTGTGTGTGTGTGTGTGTGTGTGTGTGTGTGTTTGTGTGTGAGGTTAGTGCGTTGGTGACAGAATTCATGTGTCACCAGAGTTGTCTTGACTCTTTGGTTATACTTGCCTGATGTGCTTCCAGTGGAATTAAACCCTGCAGATCTGATAGTGTTGGGATTGTTGGTGTTCTGATTGTTACATGGACTGGCGCTCATGATTTTAAAGGGAAAGTGGCGAGGTGGTGCGAGCATGTGCAGCAACCAGATTTTGCTTGCATGCAGATAAAATGAGATAAATTGGCGTCCAAAATCAGTCGTGGAAATTGGTTATGATTTAGCTGGCAAATTCATTTTCTTAGTTTCTTTCCTTCAGGTAGTAGTTCTTCCAAAAGTGAAAATTTTGTCATCATTTACTCACCATAATGATGCTTCAACCTTAATTGGGGTTTCACTCTATGGAACGCTATGGCTGTGCTGTTTTGGTGTTTTCAAGCTTTATAAAGCACCAGGGCTTGACATTAACTTTTTTGATCACCAGTCACTGTGGCTAGTAGTTTTCCAACATTACTAGCCACTCTGTGCATTTTCACTAGCCACAATTTTGTTGTTGAGAAATATATTTTATATACATAAAATTTGACTTTGGCATCCTAAAATATCTTGATTTAAATTATGTGTTATGTCAACATGCCTCCTCATTCATTTAACATTTTTGTGTGTTGTTACCTTGCTCAATGAGGATGATCAAATGTGTTAGGGTTTCATAGTGTTGCATTGCAATTAGTTTTATTTCTTATGACTTTTCAGGGCTCAACACTAGAGATTTACCAATTTTCTCTCTAGCCACACCAAACTTATTATTTCCTTGCCACAAATTTTAAATAATGTGTCAAAACAAGCTAAATATAGCTGTATACATACACTTTTTATTCAACAAAAATGTTCTTAAAAACATAAATGACATTTAAAAAAAATATTTTCATGTATGTACAACTATACACAACTGTCTGTCCTGGCTAAAGGTCCCAGATCACCAGTTAACTATACACAGAGTTAATCTCCCATTAAAGGAATGTTATTGTAAAAGATGAGAATTAAACTGTATTAACAAAAATAACTGTAAGCAAAAGAAAACATGTGAAAAACATTCTGTGTACAAGGACGATCACGCACACGTTTAACATTAGGCATGTTAATAATCTGTTCAAAGAATGGTTAAAGTGAAAGCAGCAACCGCTGCTGCTTACTAAAATCTCAAACTATTGAAAGCAGAAGGACTGTAGGTGCTCGAGCAACGCTTTTTCCAGTTCATTTAAAAGAGAACTGATCGCACAAGTTGCGTTTTCAGGTACGGTTGCTTTGCGCAAGGACATGGGAGCTTTTAAGCACTCGCATGCATCACATCAGCAGTGAGGATCGCTTGTGTTTCACCATGCACCTGATTATCCTCTCATTCGGTAATCACCTTCTTTTTTTCTCACCCAAACAGTTATCAGTCGTGCTTCTTCTCGATTCTTAGATCACATTTGCATGTATATTGACAAACGGTCATAAACTAAAATTGTAATCTTTAGTGACGAGCCAGCACTGGCAATTTGAGAATTATTTTCAACCAGCCAAAGTGGCTAGTGAGGGTGTCTGTCTAACCCGCCACAACTAAAATCTACCCGCATTTGGTGGGTTGACGGGTGTTAATGTCAAGCCCTGTAAAGCACAAAGTGGTAGATATATCTAAGGTGCTGTTCTGAACTTGCAGTGTGATGGCTCTGAATTAAAAAAGTATTACTTTTTTCTCTTAACACGATGATTAGCACCAAATCAGCATATTAACGTGATTTTTGAAAAGTCATGAACAGCGCAGTTCTGTTGTTGAAAAAAAATCAGATTTGCCATCACACTAAATAAATAGTTTCAAATATTTCACATTAGAAAACATTATTTTAATTAAATAAACGCTATTTTAATTGTTGATAAGTCAAGTAATCAGTTTTTACTGTGTTTCTCATCAAATAAATGTAGCCGATCTATATATCCAACTTATAATGAGAAAATATTGCTCACTTTTGAATATTAGCTTGGTTTCAAAAAGATTTGTAGAAGGCTTGTATGTATCACTTTCATGATGCTTCTTTTAAAATATAATTGCCCAGTGGCATTGACAAGAGTGACCAACACAGCATCCATAATTTCACATCTGGTGTTTCCTGCCAAAATGTTGTCATTGTTGTTCGGAAGGACATGAGGGCGAGTAAACGATGACAAAATTTCCAATTTGGTGTGAATAATTCAGACTCCAGGGTCTCCGTGCAGTCTCCATTGTTAGTCAAGGGTCTTATCACAGCATCATCACTGCCCTCCTCGTCGTCTTCTCTCTCCCTTCCCCCTGTCTTTATGGGATGTTCTGTAACCTTCCTGCTTTCCCCTTCACCACAGATGGTGCTGTCCTCCTTGAAACACGGCCTCCTCACTGGCCAGTGGCTGAACAAGGTCATTTTCGTTCGGTGGGACGGCGTCTTTCGCTGCATCCCTATCTGTGGCATGGCATTTGCCTGTCAGTCGTAAGTACTCCCCAATCCTCGCATCGCCTCTCTTCTCCTTTGTCTTGCCCAAATTAGGCTAGTTAGGTTTAATGTAGGGCTCCATTTTCATGGTGCAAAAGGATGTCTTGGAAATTCAAGACTCAGTGCACCTTATATGAGTGTTTGCTCTGAGAAAATGGACCTTTAGTTGTAGATTGATACCTTTAGTAGACTGAATATTTCTGAAGCTGCTTAGCTTTTGTCTGTATAGAGAAGTGAACGTGGTATTAACCTGTGTGGAATGGCTAACTTTTTGCTTTCTGCATACTGTTTTTACCCTTTTCTGAACACTAAATCTGTTTCTTAAAGCTACTGTTGACCCCAAAAAAGAAACGTCTGTCATTTGAATCTGTTATTTCTTCACTTTCATGGCATACTAAACCTGTAAGACTGCTTTTTTAATGGAGTAGAAGACCAACATTAAAAGTCCCTGTGAAACCAAAATTATTTTTTTAGGTGT
The DNA here is from genome assembly GCA_903798195.1 of Danio kyathit. Lineage (NCBI taxonomy): Eukaryota > Metazoa > Chordata > Actinopteri > Cypriniformes > Danionidae > Danio > Danio kyathit. Next base: position 39,072,164 of record LR812530.1, read on the forward strand.
AAGTATCACCATGTTAGTATTTTTTTATTTAAATTTTTCTTTTAAATAATTATTTTTGGCCTTTTTTAAGGGCACATAGCCCTCGCCGCAGCCGTCGGCGTTGCTGCTGACGCGCACCTCTCAAAAAATGTAACTACGCGCCGCAACGACGTTTATCACAAGCTCTGTGATTGGTCGGCTTGGTAGCGATGACGAGTGTGGGCGGAGGTAAGAGCTGTGCAAGCCCGATGGACCGATTGTTTACAAGTGTGGAGTCCCGTGAAGGAGCTCCAGATGGAGACTTTTGTTTTGTGTTTACCTTATGATTAAAGTTGTTGCACATCTGCCGATTCCCACCTCAAAATGAGCGAGTTTGAACCACTTGTACATTAAGGTAGCGTTCAGAAAAAAGCAAAACACCAGCGAAGAAACTTGACACAGAGGAACATAATCACCCACTGCCAGCTAGCGTTTTGGAAGTGTTATACTTAGTGTTATACTATATTATTCCGTTTCTGAACACAAACGGCGCGCAGAAGTATTAATGCACAGCTACACGCGTTGCATGTACAGTGGGTCACGCCGATCACTTGATGCAGAAGTATAAACCAGACTTTAGTCTTAAGGATGTCTATGAACTAGTGTGCTCTAAAATGGTGACAAAATTTGCATTAAGTAGTACATATACATGTATCCAAAGCTTGCAGTTTGTCACTTCTACCTAAATGGATAAAGGTTTTTTTTGGCGTCACCTCATACTTCAATTTCTCATCAAATATTCTGACCAATCAAATGCTCTCTAGTATCTGACTGTCCTGCTAAAGCTGCATGATTCTGGCTAAAATGAGAATCATAAGTTTTTATTTTATTTTATTTTATTTTTTGCTTAAAATCAAGGTCATGATTTTCTCACGATCCAGTAGATGTAAAATAAAGGTTAATATGAGTAGGCTATTATTATTGTCATTCTTAAACATGGTAAAACAACAATAATAATATTAGCCCTATGTGTAGTTCTACTGTTGGTTAAAATGCTACATTTTGTGTAGATTTGGAATGGGGGATTTGAATAGACTTTAAATATGTCCTAGTTGTTAATGCAAAGAAGTGTTTTCATCAGAATACAACTATTCATAATTCTGAAGTTGAATCATTATGTTTGAGACATGTGCATTATTAGACCATTTTTTAACTGGTAAAATGAAACATTTGTCATTATCAGATCCCCTTTTGCATTATATTCAACATTATAGGCTAGAGTAGTTATACAGACCTAGTAAACATTTATTTTCATAACACTTTGTGTTTGCTATGAAAGAATAAACATATCAAATGCTCTGTAATCATAATTCTAAAGTGTGATATGATCATTTAAATTATGTGTGCAGTTTCGGCTTCACTTTCACTGCTGAGTGCGCTCATGTCGTGGCCGCCGCCACTTTGAGAAAAAAAAAAACATACCTGCAAATCATACTCGTGCGACTCACGAACGATCGCTCTGTGCAACAAATGGAACTTTATTTACAACTTTATTAGCTGTTATTCACAGCCTATGCAGGTTCTGTTCACTCCTCTCAGTAGTAAACAAACAGTGTGTCAGCTCATGCGTAAATTAGCATCATTACATTAAGACAGAAATGATATTTTGGGTGAGTTATACCATATAAATACAGTATTGGCCCGTTTCCACTGAGTGGTACGGGACAGTTAGGTACGGGTCACCTTTATCAGACTTGCATTTCCACTGCTAAAAGGGTACCAATGGTACTCTTTTGGTGGGCGTGGTGTACGACAGAAAGTTTCAGTCGACGTCATTCTCACTGGTGGAAATGTCGACAGTAAAGCTTTACAGGTCGTGCACATATCATATGAGAAGCACTTCTCACAAAACAGAGGCTTTATACACATAAATACTTGTGTATAAATGTTCATTACTAACCTTTCTATGAACATGATTTGATTATAACTGCAGATCAATAATATATCAAATATATAATAGTGCAAAAATAATGCCAAATAGCCTACTGTAACATCTGTGATTACATAAACTAAATCAATAAATGCAACGTATATGAACACATACAGCCCCTTACAGTCTCTGATATGTTACTAATTACAGAAAAACTACACACAGCATACAATTAGTATTTTGGGTTCAAAAACAACATATAGCCCACAGTCAGTGCAAACCTCTCATCTGCATCTTTAATCTTCACCAGCTCATGTTACCTCTGTTAGAGAGTAATTCCGTCATTCCGAGTTCTGAATAGTCCAAAATGTGATGATAATACTTAAACATGGCAGTTTGTTCATGTTTTAGGTTGCTGAAAGAATCATTTGCTCCTTTGTTTTTTCTGGCTTCTCCTTTGTTTTTTCGCTCTTCACTTTCGTGTTTGTTCATTTCTGACAGGATCAGAAGCACTTCAATAATCACGCTCACGTTATTATCATCAGCTCAAGAAATTCTTAATTTCAAATATAGACGAAACCGTTTGGGCTTTAGACGGCCTTGTAAAAAACTACGGGGCACAGGGCAGATTCTGCTCTTCTTCTTGGCTTAGTGGCTGTTCTTCAAGATGACAACAAGGTTTGTTTGAGCTCGGGTCGACCATGGTTCACTATTATATGTATATATTGTTACTGTGAAATGTCTCGGCTGTGTATTTAAAACATGGCGCTTCGTTTGTTTTTATTCTGGCTTATCCACGAGCGAGTGACATATCACTGTAAACCAATAGCATTGAGTTGCGCGTCTAGCTCTGCCTTTTGGTACCCTTTTGCTGTGCTAGGTACACTTTGCAAAAAGCACGGTTCACTTTTAGATACCTTTTGAAATTGGAAACGGCCTTAACAGCGTATCGTACCACTCAGTGGAAACGGGCCTTAAGTGACACTTTTAACAGCATTTGGAGATATCCATGTTGCTGATCAATATATATAAAACAATGTGAAGACTTGTGCGACCGCCTTTACATTTCTTTCCTGACCTTAAAAATATAATTGGCTGAACTGTAGAAAAGCAGAATTAAGATAGTGTGTAGGGTCGAATCGAGATTGCGATCTTTTCTCGATTAATTTTGCAGCTCTAAATCCCGCCCCCTTCGAGACGCTATATGTGCTTGAGCTCAATCACTCTTACTGGCGGAGTTGTGATAAAAACAAAATGCTATTGGCTGTTTTTTTTTAATAGGGGAGGGGCTACTCAGAATGTCCCATTCTGTTTCATGTTTCAGTAAAAATTACATCACATTGAAAAGAAGTGCACATTTTAAAGCATTTCACAGGACATTTAAGTTGTCGTTCATCGTGTGTCTTATTTCTACCGTAGCTTTTAAGTTTTTTTTGTTTTGTTTTTTTTTTTGCACGTCTATGTAAAAATGTAAAAATGTAAAAAAAAAAAAAATGTAAAAAAGTCTAAAGCCATGATCACATGCTCGTGTGACAAGTTTCGCAGTATGCATTGCAAAGTTCAAGCTTGGTGAACTCTGACCTGCTAAATCGCATCACGTTATTGCGTGAGACCAATCGAAGATCAAAACATGACCTCTCTGTATAGAAATTTAATATATGGTCCAATAGCTATCAAATTGAAAAAAGCTATGTCTAATCATCTCGTTTAATCCCACACCTTTTCACTGTGCCGTACGACAGATTTTTGCATACTCAAACTCTGGTGTGACCACGGCATAATAAGGAAGTCTTTCAAGGTTGGAATAGTGGGTAAGCAAGTAATGAAAGAGATGACTTTAAGAGTAAACCATCCTAATCACCAAAGGCCTCTTTCCCTTTTTTAACTTGGGTTGGTTTTTCTCGCAGTAATAAACTGGTCCACAAGGCCGTCTAGATTTAGTTAATCTGTTGGCAACTTTTCAGATCTGCATACTGTTGAAATGTAAGTCTGTTTTGATACAAGCATAAATGATTCATAAATGTGGAGTTTTTACAGTTCATCTATAAAGAGCTCACCATGACCGGATCTTGCCCTTGATGGATTCAACCACTGACACAGTATTATGTTGAAACTCTGATATGTTGTGGGAGTACCATATAAACTAACGTTAAGATCATAGTTAACATTGTTACAGTTACATTGATACTGCTGGAAGAACATTTTGTCTAGTGTTTATCCACTTAAAAGTGATTTCACATTCTTTTTCTCCATCTTGACCCAATTTGTATAATTTCTCTTTTCCGTCGTTTTGGTTTGCTTTAACATATGCTATTCTCAGAGTTTACCTTGTCAGGGGTCCTCAAGTTTTTTCTCTTTTACATCATTAACGCACGTTCACTAATGTCCATTTATTATACTCTCCCTGTCAGCTGTCCCTTTCTTATGAGTTTAATTTTTAACTGTGAAAACCATTATAGTTATTCTATAGACCATTTCAATGTGGTCTTGTCATTGGCCCATGAATATTTTCTGCTTGTTATCAAACTATTTCATAACTGCAATATGAGGCAATTCAATCATAACTTAATGTTAAAACAGCTATCATAACATTATTTATCAATATGTGGCTCTTTTTAGATTCCCGGAAGCTATAGAAACTAAAAATGTAAAAAGGGGAAATACGTTGGGACCTTTGTTTTTGCTTACATTCCTCAAAATGGTCTATATACATTGCATAATACAAAAAAATGCCCACGAATTGCAAATGATTATTATCTGATGTGTCAAATGTTCTTTTTGATTAGAGTTATTTTGTAAACAAATAAACGATTTCGCTGCAGGGATGTAAAATAATAATATATATTTGTACAATTATGAAAAAACGGGTTAACATATTCCGACATATAAATGTGGATATAACCAAATAATAGACAAATAAGTACACACACACATATAGGGCCCTATCATACACCTGGCGCAATAAGCCGCAAGAAGTGTATGGCGCGATTTGTTGCTATTTTCACATCAGTGCAACCCTAATTTTCATGTTTTGCACCACGTTTAAATAGCAAATCTATTTGTGTCACTTTGTGGACTCATGGGTGTGCCAGTCTATAAAAGAGGTGTGTTAAGGTGCATTGTTGGCACTTTGCTATTTTGAGAAACTGAAATAGACTGCACAACCAAGTAAAAGCTGGTCTAAAGTCCAGCGCAGATCACGTTAGTTATGTGCCTATGCAGGTTCAAGTGCTTGATACACACAGAATGTACAGCAACACACAAATATCTTTACATATGAAAATAATAAAGGATTAAAATGTTACAAATATTATTATTTTCTACTGTAGATATAAAAAACACTACCTCCATGCCTTTATGTCCGGGTGGCTTTTTTCAGTTTATTCATGACAATTTGCATTTTTATTATTATAATGTTGTTATTATTAGCAGTATTATTTATTATATGCGTATTTATATTTGCTTTAATAAAAACAAGTTTGTATTTGTCCATCTGTCGGGTTTTGGAGACGTATGCATCACCATATGGGGCATAAGAACAGGACGTGTGTTTGGATATAACTTAGTGTTTTTTTGACCACACTTCATTGTTATTGTTTAATTATTAGTTTGCTGGAAATTAGAACAGAATTTGGAAATAGATTTGAAACAAAGCTTTGCGCTTAACAAACGAAATTAAATATATAGGCTAATGGATGTCTTCAGTGGAGTGCATACATCACCTTTCCTTATCCACAAAAGTAAAGGAGTAAAGTAAAGTAAGCAGGCCGAATGGAGAAGGCTTGTTCTTTATCCTCGCTGCAGATGGTCTGTTTAACTGTTTTCTTACTAGTGAAGCATCCAGTTTTTCCAGTCAGTTTATCCACTCACAAAGTCTGGAAGTAGTGAATGCACCATGGTGCGACGCAACTGACTCTTAAAGGGAATGGGAGATGAGACTCTGATTGGTTTAATGCACGTTATGCTCAAAACACACCCATAACTCATTAAGAGAATAAGCACAACCCTGTTAGACCATGCGCCGAGGCGCTAACCATATTTTCCTGTCCTTAAAATAGCAAAAGTGGATTCGGACACACCCTTAATGCTTTTGCGACATGCACTTTAGACTTTCCGCCTAGATCATTAAAATAGAGCTCATAGTCTTATGCTCATCAAGAATGTGTTTATTTTGATACAAACAACAAAAAAAATATATTTAGAAAATTCAAATTAAAATAATTGTTTTGTTTTTATATATTGTAAATTGTAATATATATATATTGCTCAGCATAAATGAGTACACACCATTTTGAAAGTTATTATTTTTAGCCATTACTCAGTGAATATAGGTAACCAAACAGATTTATTAAACAGATACATTTGTCAAAGTAATATTTTAGTCACCGAACATCTTTAGAAATAGAAAGATAATACAATTAAATTCAAGGGATTTATTTAATAATAATAATAATAATAATAATAATAATAATACTTTTCAAACTAACATGTACATTTGGGTGTCCTAATTTTTGTGGTGTACCTTGTTTCTCAAGGTGGAAATAATTAGATTTCTTTGTATTTTGTGAGATTTTCAATTTGTTAGCTTCTGTAGAGAAAAAAACAGGACGTATAACAAAGCGCAAAAAAGTAAATCATATTGCCCTTCATCCCTGTGTGTTTCGTACATCTAAAAATAGCTGAAAGTTCAAGACACCAGAAGCCAGAGGCATAAAATTTGGACATTTCACCACCCTTTCTTATTTGAAATATATGGTAGACTGGATTTCTTCTATTATCCTTAACATAGTGCTTGTGTTTGTGTGTCCTAGTATTTATGTGTTTGGAAATGAATGGAATTGAGGTGTCTGAGTATGTATGCATGTATGTGTGTGTGTGTGTGTGTGTGTGTGTGAGGGTGTCGGGGTGGAGGAGGTGTCAGTGTTGGATTCTGGTGTGGATGAGGTAATGCGGTTCTTGAGACTGACTGTGATTCCATCTTTACACACACACACACACGCACACGCACACACACGCACACGCACACGCACACACTCTCTCTTTCTCAGAAGAGTGATGAGTGATATTTGGCTGTGGCTTCTTGGCCAGCATTGACATACAATGCCACTTAAACCCGATCATTAGAAGAGCGAGACGGTGCGACATGACCTCTGATCCAACCACAAACAGTTCCTGTCATCGCCTACTTTTACCCATCCATTTACATGTATTACTTAAGTACATTTAGTACAAGCTCTGTTCGATGGCAAATTGAATCTTCTGAGCAAAGTTGACCTGGTTGCTCTTCTGAATTAGAGAGCAGATTCTGTTTGTTGAATAGTAGCATTCTGGCTCTGCTGGCGCTCTTATACAGCTCTCGCATAATGTGTAAATGCCACTGTAATGTGTAAACACCATAATGGTGTTATTCCTATCGTAAAATTGTCATGTCAGCTTGCACAGCATCTAGTCACAGATTCACAGCTTCAGGTGTTATGACGGAATCGTTTTAGCGGTATTACAAAATAATTACCGTGTCAACACTTGCTATAGGTGTAGAGAAAGTGCAGTGGGATTGGAGAATCATTGATCTTCCCCCTCAACACACACACACACACACACACACACACACACACACACTGAAATTTAATCATGAATGGCTTTTCAATGGTCTTTTAACGCCATCTTATGACAATGAGGTCTAAATTTAGTTAAACAAAATCTGTTTAAAAGCTTTTGATTGGCATTTTGAATCACTTGTAATTTCAGTTTGAATTCTGATACATTTATTTCCCAGATTAAAAGTATTGGAAATTATTTCAAAAACCTGAAACTTGTTAATATCTAAAAATCTTCTAAAACTATTTGCATCTCCTCAAGCAATCGCTACTGGGGTTTTTCAGTGAAGTCAGATTTTTTAGATCTGGGTGAGCTTTGCATCACGTGTCTTGCAGCTCATTGTCATGAGACTCAACACATGACTTGTTTTCTGTCAGTTGTGTATGGGAAACAGCCATTGGGTGACAAATAGTGTAAGTTAATCTGTTTCGTAGGATAAACAAAGAGAGCATTTACTGGCCCGAATCCTCTAACATGCTACATTTAGTTTCGTCTTAATGGGTGAATCATGTGTACAATAGAATATGCAAAGAGAACTTTCAGTATATAAATATCACAGTGACATCCTGTGAATAATATGTTAAGTTCAACAATTCATAACAGATGCATGTAGATTTTATTAACAATTATTTAATTAACCACACTGGAAGATGTGTCACTTTATCATGTCACAAGATTACGATGCCAAAATTTATCATTCTCAAATTTTCAAATAATGCTTTATTTTTTTTACACTTGAATTCACCACCAGTTGTTGAAATAATGCCATATTGAGTATACACTGTAATCAAAGCAAAAGATAGTGATTACTCCAGTACATCTCAAGACGTTCAATGGCTTTCAGTTTAAGATGTAAATATAGTAAATTCCAGTTGACCGCCAGAGTTGTACATTTATTTCCATCTCATATGATCAAAATAATGAAATTGTCACTTCATGGGAAACTAGTACTATAAAAGAATGCAATTTTTTTTTGCTAGCATCTGTGCCAATAGTCTAGTGGTATTGTGTGCCAACATATAGCACGTAAGTGCTCACAGCGACCCAAGTTCGATTCCCGGCGCAAGGTTCTTTGCCAATCCTTTCCCTTCTCCCCGTGTTCGTGTGGGTTTCCTCCGGGTTTTCTGGTTTCCCACACAGCCAAAAAACATGCAATATATTGCATATACTTATACATGTGACAAAGCATGGTTTTTAGCAGCCATTAGTACAGTCATGCAATCCTTTAGAAATGATTATAATATGCTGGTTTGATGCTGGTTTCTTATTATTATCTGTGTAAAACAGTTGTGCTGCTTAATTTTTTGGAGGAAATCAAAAATGTCTGTTTTTACCACAGAAATCCTTTCTAACATTGGAAATGTTTTTGATGCTTTAAAGGTGCAGTAGATGATTGCCTTCAGAAACATTTTTTGTTGTGCTGGTTGAAAGTCTCTTCACATTCCAATAGTAATAATTAAAGTATTTATATGTATTTTTATATTCTGGGTAAGTCATAACAAATGACTAAAAAATGTTCACTAGCATTTAGGTAGATCACCTACTACTCCTTTAATTGCATCTTTGCTAAATATACAGTTGAAGTCAGAATTATTAGCCCCTTTTTGCATTTTTATTTGTTTTTTAGATATTTCCCAAATGATGTTTAACAGAGCAAGGAAATTTTCACAGTATATCTGATAATATGAACGAATCACTGGCACTACACTCCAAGATCTGTACTCTTCCAGAGCGAGTAAAGGGGCTCACAAAATCACTCTGGACCCCTCGCACCCAGCACACTACCTTTTCGAACTGTTACCGTCTGGTCGGCACTACAGAGCACCAAGCACAAAAACAGCCAGACACAGGAAAAGTTTCTTTCCTCAGACCATTTACCTCATGAACAGTTAAATATTCCCCTACTGTGCAATAAACATGCAATACTTTCTCATACGCACTTGTACACAGCACCTTATAACAATATACAATGCAATACTTTCTCACACGCATTTGTACACAGCACCTTATAACCTGTATATTTACAACAAATCTGTACATACAACTCAACATTCAGATCCTTTAACTAAATGCATCTCTGTTTAATGTTTATTGACTTTTTTTTTTTTTTTTTCTTATATCTAATTCGTGTTGTCACTTGTCACTTTATGTAAACTGGAAGCTTCTGTTGCCAAAACAAATTCCTTGTGTGTGTGAAGCACACTTGGCAATAAAACTGATTCTGGTTCTGATATTTTTTTTTCTGGAGAAAACCTTATTTGTTTTATTTCAGCAAGAATAAAAGCAGTTTTCAATTTTTTAAAGCCATTTTAAAGTCAAAATTATTAGCCCCTTTAAGCAATATTTTTTTCGATAGTCTACAGAACAAACCATTATTAAACAATAACTTGCCTAGTTACCCTAATCTGCCCAGTTAACCTAATTACCCTAGTTAAGCCTTTAAATGTCACTTTAAGCTGTATAGAAGTGTCTTGAAAAATATCTAGTAAAATCTTATTTACTGTCATCATGGCAAAGATAAAATAAATCAGTTACTAGAAATGAGTTATTAAAACTATTATGTTTAGAAATGTGCTGAGAAAATCTTCTCTCTGTTAAACAGAAATTGGGGAAAAAAATAAACACTAATAATTCAGGGGGGCTAATAATTCTGACTTCAACTATAAGTATTTTATACTTAATGCATTTTGTATTCTTTCTTAGTTAAGCAGTTTCAATAGTATTTAATTCAAGTTTATTTATATAGCACTTTTTACAATAATTACTGTTTCAAAGCAGCTTTATTAAAGGTGCACATTATTGCATTACAATCAAATTAAGTTAAAGTTACAGTCAAAAATAAGTTATTATATACAGATGTATTTAACCTGAAATGTTATTGTGATGTCTATATGTGCATGTTTAATGAAGTGTATTTTGGTCCGTTTTGGAAATAGCAGTAGTGTTATTTAATGTGATATTTTTATATTTCGATTGAATTTTTCAAAATGAATGTTTGAGAAAGAAAAAATAAACACACGTAAAATGTTTAAGTACACAGACGTCTCTCTCTCTTTCTCTCTCTCTTCCCCTGCTCTGGTTTTTATTGCGAATGGGTTTCCAGCTACGAGACAGACTGGCCTTTGGTGTGAGATCAGGCGTTGGCTTAAAAAGCCCAGAACGTGGTACTGTATATCCCAATAAAAGCAGGAATGGGCTCTGACTGTGTCTACGAGAGCTGTGAGTGGGCTGAGAGCTAGAGAGCCCAAACAAAAGCCCATACTGCCAGGAAATTTTATAACATGCTAAAGTCTGACTAGCACTTGTCGCTAATATATAGCCGTTGTAAATTCCCCATTTAATGTTTTGCTGGCGTCTGGTTTTATTGGTTGTCCTGATGACAGACATAGATTCTTTTTTTTTTTTTTTTGTCTGCTCGTTTTGTAGCTGTTTTTTGTTTCTCAGTGATACTGAACCCTTTATCAGTGCTTGTTTCATCCAGTTCGGCTCTCCCTCCTTACCACCCTCCCACCATTTTGTCTTTTGTATGTCTGAAATGAGTGATGGCTGTTCTATATTAAATTCCTGCTTCTCTTGCTCTCTTGCATGTTTGTGTCTCTAGAGCTCAAATGCACAGTTCAGTATGTCCTTATGCTAAGTAATGATTATACTGCGACTGTTCAGATTGGGTTACTCATAAATGTAATTTCACATAATGTTATATTTCGTCATAAAGTTGCCATAAATCTGACATTTCACATTGTGCATCTGTTATAATGATCTGTCTTTTAGGATTGGGATATTTTGGGGTCAATGCAAGAATTTCTCCTTTTTGACTGTCAATTAATACCTGATGTCAATCTGTTAACAACTTTTAGCTCATGACATCAGTTCATGACAAATTGGCTTACCTTGGCTTACTTAGTAAATAATTTCACCCACAATAATGACCTCAGACCAAATATTTAGAGAATTCTAAACACTGTGAAATAAAGATTTAATGATTTTAATGATTAAAGAACTAATATAACTTAAATCTAAATATGCTCAAGCACAACTGTACATGTTTGTTGTTAAATAATAGGCTCACACTTTTTTTTGATGGTCCGTTTGTTGAATTTGAGGTACATTGCATCTACATGCCAACTAATTCTCATTAGATTATAAGTAGACTGTTAGGTTGGGGTTAGGGTTGGTGTAATTTGACATGTACTTGCAAAGTTTCTTAGTCAGTTAAATGTCTGTTGAAGGAGCAGTATCAACAGATATTAAGCACACAGTCTACTAATACTCAAATGGACCATCAAAATAAAGTGTTACCAATAATAGTATGTAATAGACTTTAATTGAATTAATTCACTTAAAAGTACTTACATTTTGAGCCTGATGTATATAAGAAGTCTTTTTTTCTTTTTTAGGCAAGTGTTGCCCACATATGACAGCCTGGATGAGCCGTCGGTGAAGAGAATGAGCACAATATTCACCTCCTCTCTCAATGTGGTCACCACATTTTACATCACAGTAAGTGTGTGAGATTGTTCATCAACTAGATAGTAAGCAGCTTTTTGAGGGTGAAACATTTACCGCTTATTTTTGTTTTTGTGTTTTAACTTTTCAGTTGCAGTAAATGTACTTAAAAGATTGTTTGTTGATCATAAGTGTCAGATCTTAAATCTGTCTATCAGGGTCAAAAAGAAGCATAAAAAATGTATTACACTAATTTTTGTACATTTTTGCAGTGAGTACTGATTCTTACATTTTTACCGTCATTTACAGAAGACTTAAACCTAAATGTTATTAACTGAAACAATAATTCCCTAGCATCTCCAAGAACCAGCAGACTAAGGCCCCATTTACACTAATACGTTTTAGTTTGAAAACGCATAAGTTTTGCTACGGTTACGCCATCCATCCACACTATGCCGGAGTTTTCGAGCGCCTAACTGAACGTTTTTGAAACGCTGAAGAGGCTGTTTTCAATTTAAAATGCTGCTGCTCCATGTTAGTGTGGATGGGGGGAAAACTGAGACATCTGAAAACGAAGGCGGGGCTGCAGACATTCGCCTATCTGATTGGAGCTTTTTCCTCAATATTAAGTAGCCTACACACAGTTCAGTCTTGAATCCTCTCCTTGTAAGTTCAGACTTCACAAGTTTGACATGGAAAACAAAGTCCCGAGGACACGTCAGGTAAAACTTCAAAGGAAACAGTGTACTTTATAACCTCATTCACATCACCCTGGATACGTTGTTTCACTTTCTTAACAATAATATGAAAAGATGATATAAGGAACTGCCTATTTACATTTTGATATTAACTTACAGACAGCAGGAAATGTTGAGGCGTCTTGTAGCTACAAATTTATATGAGCGTCATCTTCACCTTGGGCATATTTATAACAAAACGGAGCCTATAACATAACTGCCTCCTTTCATTTTCATTGAAAAATACAAAACATATCCTGTCATTTGCTGAATATTGGTTTTAATAATCAATAATGACCATTGTAAAAGTGCAACTTACAATAAGTTTATACAATATAGGAAATAAATGCAAGCAATCATTCAAATGTGCGGAATCAGTTTACGCGGTTACATTAATTGATATATTAACTTCTCTTTGTGCTCAGCCAAAACACGTTACCTGATAACAAGTAATAGATCCAAAAGACCAAAGTTGGGGAATAAGTTGTTCAATATAGACAACAAGATGAGTTAAATATCACGTTTAACAAATATAGTGAGATGAGATCCAGCGGGAGATCCTTGATGAGCAGGGCAACGTGCACCTCTCATCGCTGTAGTGTATGCCAGAGTATGTGTGTGGTCACGTGAAACTAAAAACTAAAACGTATTAGTGTAAACGGGCCCTGAGGAATGGCTTTTTCCCCAGAACTGTCTCTCTTTTAAACTCTGCCCCCCGCTGACTCTTTTGTCCCCCTCATACACCCCCACACTCTCCTCATAGCCTATACTCCCCATAATCACTGCACTATTTAATATTCATTCATTCATTTTCTTGTCGGCTTAGTCCCTTTATTAATCCGGGGTCACCACAGCTGAATGAACCGCCAACTTATCCAGCACGATTTTACGCAGCGGATGCCCTTCCAGCCACAACCCATTTCTGGGAACATTCACACACTCATACACTATGGACAATTTAGCTTACCCAATTCATCTGTACCGCATGTCTTTGGACTGTGGGGGAAACCGGAGCACCCGGAGGAAACCCACGCGAATGCAGGGAGAACATGCAAACTCCACACAGAAACGCCAACTGACCCAGCCCAGCCGAGGTTCGTACCTGCGACCCAGCGACGTTCTTGCTTTGAGGCGACAGCACTACCTACTGCGCCACTGCATCGCCCACTATTTAATTATATTATATTATATTACACTATTTATATATTATATCTATCTGCATACTTCTGTTTATTAATAGCAACCTGTATATATATATATATATATATATATATATATATATATATATATATATATTCATCTATTGTAAATCTCTGATCATAGTTAATATCTACACAAATTACAAATTAATAATACATAGTTAACCTGTATATAATGTTCATAGTACATCCATCTGTAAATATCACCATAGTTTTTCTATAATTGCACTTTATAACGTATACCTATATCCTGCACTTGCTGCTATTGCAGTTCTGGTTAGACCTAAACTGCAATTCATTGCCTTGTAATTGTACATGTGTGATGAAAATAAATTTGAATCTAATCTAATTCAAACATAAAACTTTTCGGACAGATTTAGAACAATAATCATATTACTTGATTCATGTAAAAGATAATAAAATATAATAATTTGTTCCCTTATATAATTTATTTGTTCTATTTTTACATGAATATATTTAAATACAGCGCTCCGTATAACTGAGTAAAACCCCCGTTTTGATAATTTATATTTTTATCCATTTCTCAGTAAATATACTCAATATATTTTGGTGCAGTTAAACAAAACAGATTTATTAAACAGATATATCCATTAAAATATGAGTCTGGGTTTTATATGCTGCTTTTAATTTGAACACAAAAAAAATGATTATTCAGTGCATCACATTTCATAAATCATAATAGGACTGAGTACAAAAGCGAAACAATACCTCCATTAAGCAAGTGTGCAGAAATCACTAAAAATATTAATCACAACTGTTTTCAAGGTGTTAGGAAGAAATGTTTTTGAGCACCAAATAATAGTGTAAATAATTCATATTTACATAATTTAAATAATATACATAATTTAAATAATAAATCATTCAGCTTTGCCTTTGCAAAAATAATCCAATTCAAAAAAATATACTTAAATGGACACAGCTATTTTAAGTTAAGTGTTAATACAGGGTGTCCTTGGGGTCTAAAAAATCCCCTTTGACTGCCCTTCTACCAAACGGTTGACCATGTTTTTACTGTTTTAAATTTTAGAGAATGACTGTTTTAAAAAATGGTTTACACTACACAGCATTGTTGGTTTACCAAAAAAAAATAAAACAAACATAATCCTGTTGCACTACTACACTTGATTTTGGTTTTATTGTAAAAAAACAAACAAAAACTAGAAAGCATCTTAAATTAGAATCTGAATTTATTCGGGCAAAATTCAAAAAATAAAGATTTAGTATTAAAAAATGGTCTTACACTTCATATTTTCAGATTTTATATAGTATATGTATTAAGTCTGGTACTTTTACCATAAACCGACATATTAACCATTTGGTAGAGGCTGATATTTTAGAAATTATGGGATGTGTTGAAAAAAATGCATTGAGTGTGTTAACTAGTGACAATAGGAGTTAAGAAATGCAATCCAAACATTTTTTTCCTGGTAGGGTAGTTAAAGGGTTAAAGAGTCTTAAATTCACTGAAATATTGTCTTGTATGATCTTAAATAATTTTAAACAGGTCTTAATTGTAAAAGTTGTCGAATTAAACTTATCCAATTGGGCCAACACCTATCCAATCACCAACAATCTATCTAAATATTTTTTATAAATAAATATAAAATATATATATATATATATATATATATATATATATATATATATATATATATATATATATATACAGTAGAAGTCAGAACTGTTAGCCCTCCTGAATTATTAGCCCTCCTGTTTATTTTTTTCCCCAATTTTTGTTTAACAGAAGATTTTCTCAGCACATTTCTAAACATAATAGTATTAATAACTCATTTCTAATAACTGATTTATTTGATCTTTGCCATGATGACAGTAAATAATATTTTACTAGATATTTTTCAAGACACTTCTATACAGCTTAAAGTGACATTTAAAGGCATAATTAGGTTAACTAGGCAGGATAGAGCAATTAGGCAAGTTATTGTATAACGATGGTTTGTTCTGTAGACTATCGAAATAAAATATAGCTTAAAGGGGCTAATAATTTTGACCTTAAAATGGTCTTTAAAAAATTAAAAACTGCTTTTATTCTTGCCGAAATAAAACAAATAAGACTTTCTAGAAAAAATATTATCAGACATATTGTGAAAATTTCCTTGCTCTGTTAAACATATTTTGGGAAATATTTAAAAAAGAAAAAAAATTCAAAGGGGGTTTAATATTTCTGACTTCAAATGTATTTTATTTATTTGTGTAGTTTTCTTCATAATAAATATACTTTAAACAACGTTAAAAATAAGCATTATGTTGAACAAAAAAAAAAATCTATACTACTAGAGCTTTCTTGTTTTGACACATTAAAATATGTGGTTAAGAAAAAACTACATTTGTTTTTTTTTCAATTCCATCGGTCCAACCGGGCCATTACAAAAAAATCCTTAATGTTTAGCCTCGTATAAGTCTAAAATCTCATTCATAATGGTCGTAAAAAGGTCTTAAAGTCTTGACTTGAAACATGCAGAAACCCTGTAATACTTCACAAGTTTAGTGTTGTAATATATGAACTGAGAGTCTTGGAGAGACCATATGTCTTTTTTAACATCATAAATATATATATATATATATAAATATATATATATCCTAATCAGGAAAAGAAAATAAACTATATATACATATAGTTTATACCAAATGTAGAGAGTGTGTACAAGCATTTGAAGTCATTTACACCACTTGTAGCTGCTCTGTCCTTATTGGCTCCCACGAGCCTGTGGCCTCAGACACTGGAAAAGAAATGCAGATTCAAGGATGTCAGAGTTGCTGTCTGCTCACGTTCCTGCTCTTAGATCCATATCCGGCCCCACAGGTGACTGGCCTTCCCCCACTGTGGGTGGCAGAACGTCCTCCCGATTCCCACTCGGATCTTGAAGAAACAGACGACGGGGCACGTTCTTCCATAACCCGCAAACACTGACACGCTCCATCAACATCAAACGCGTGGCCCTTTTATTCCTTCATAAATATTTTCAGGGCCGTTTTGTGTGGAATGTGTTTTAAGACATCGTCAGAATGTTTCTGTTCCCTATTCTCTCCCGTGAAAGCTGAAGTATAAACATTACCTTGAGAGATAATATTGCTCGTTCGTTCTCCACAGTGTTCTTTGTATTCCACTTTTATATTTCATCATCTTTTTGCTTTGAACAAAAGCCGATTTGATTCAGGGGAAGGTTTGTAGATAGAATAGAGTGGGAGTTTTTTTTTTGTGGCAGGACTCAAGGACTTTTTGCCTGCTGTATCTACTGAAGGGAACCTTTTCCTCAGCGGAGAGATCAAGGCCAGCGAGGTCGGAGAGGGAAGGCACTGCTTTGTTTCTCTGTTGAGAGGGCCTTCAGGGGGCCGAAAGGCTTTAAAGACCTTTGAAAAAGCATCTCTGTGTTTTTTTTTTGTTTTTTTTATCACGTAAAAACAATATCATTGCACAGGCAGGAGGTGTTGTGAGGTCATCAAAGAGACACAGATCTCTACTGGGCTGCTTCTGTGTATTGTCGTAAGACGTATTTGTCCTGATCATTTCAAGCAGGATCAAGTGACCCCGTATGAAATTATAGATTTGCTCTGACATGCCACGTATTGAAGAGGAAAGTCAATGTATTAGTTTTTTTATTTTATAGATTGTATCCAAATAAACATTACTTCAGTACAGGGTTATTTTAGCGACAAAAAATAACTACACTGTAAAATAAAAATAAATAAAATATTGCTGTTTTAGTATTTTTTTTTTAATTAAATGAACATTTCCAGTCATTTCAACTTTCGTCGATCAAGCTGACTAAAAATATTAGGTTAAACTGTGTATGAAAACCTGAAACCTGATTAAAATGACTTTATTAAAATAGGTTGAAGTAGCATAAAAACATTTGTTTTCTTGACTTTTTGTCATACATTTTTTTACAGTGAATGTATAGTTTTTAATTAATTTAAATTTGTTTGTTATATATTCTGTTTTTGTTTAAAATGTAGTTATAGTTTTGCTAATTGTTGTGCATTTATATTAGCTTTTTAATACATCTTTAGTTAGTTTAAATGAGTTCAAATGTATTTTTTTTAGTTCTAGTGATAATAATTATTTTAGATTTATTGTTTTAATTATAAATATAATAAAGAAATGAATATGAATATCTTTAAACATTAGTACAGTGCCAGAATTTCTCACAAGTCGGTTTGTTTTTTCAAAAAAGGTCATTGTTTCATCATTTTTTAAAATAAATTTAGTATAACATTTATATTTTCTTCTTTAAACTACTTTTTTTTTTTTTTTTTGCTTACAAAAATATTTAACTGTTGCTTTTATGATCCACTCAAAGCCTGGTATTTTAGCCCATTTAAAAAAATAAAAAATAAAATAAAAAAATAATTTTATATATATATATATATTTATTTATTAATTAATTAATTAATTAATTAATTAATTAATTAATTAAATACATTGCATTACAGATTTTTATTTATTTATTTAGGGACAATGTACAACATGACATGTGCCAGAGTTAGCTATAAAGCTAATTTACGTCTGTAGTCCCTGGGCGGGAAGTTGTAACAAGTTTAACAATATAAAAAATAAAAATCGTATAATGACATTACCGGTCAAAAGTTTGGAGTATGTGGGAGTTTTAAATGTTTTAAAATAAGCTTATTCTGTTAACCAAAGCTGCATTTATTTAATCAAAAATATAGTACAAATTATAAAATTGTGAAATGTTATTACACTGTAAAATAACTGTTCAAAAGTTGTTTATAATTTAATTTAATCATTTATTCCAGTGATTTTAAAGATGATTTTTCAGCTTCATTACTCTAGTAATCACTTCAGAAATCACGCTAATATTATTATTATTATTATTATTATTATTATTTATATTATTATTATTATTATTCATGTAATAGTAACAAAAACAATAACTGGAGTTATCATTTCATTTGAAACTACATACAATAAGAAAGCAGTGACAATTTAACATTTTTTAATACATTTAATAAATGCGGCCTTGATGAACAGAATAATTTTCTTTAAAAAAAGAAACATAAAAAAACTGACCCTAAACTTTTGACCGGTAGTGTACACTTACAGTACAGTACATACAGTACATCATAGTCAATAAAATTAAAACAGATTAGTGGTTGCATATTTGATTGTCTTTAAGCCAAACATTAAGCACAGTTTTAAAAATATTAAAAGTGGTACTCTCTCTAATATGCACTGGTATTTTATTCCATATTTTGGCTGCTATAACTGAAAAAACAATTGTCCAAAAACAGTTCTCTTGAGTTTAACTGAACGATCACCGTTAACCGATGACCTAGTTTGTCATATATTGTCCTTGCACAGATGTTTTGAATGCTGTTTTTATTTTAAATATCTTTATTATTAAACAAATGTGTCCTTTGTGAGACTTCTAAGACGCAAATGCTTAACTATACTTTGTGTTGTATTCCTCCAGGTGGGGTTCTTCGGTTATGTGAGCTTCACAGATAATATCGCCGGGAACGTACTGATGAACTTTCCATCTAACCTGGTGACGGAAATGATCCGTGTGGGCTTTATGATGTCTGTGGCTGTGGGCTTTCCCATGATGATCCTGCCTTGCAGACAGGCCATCAACACCATGCTATTCGAGCAGCAGGTAACACTCTGACAAAGCTTTTTTTACATTTGATGCCTTCGACCACCAGATATGTTTACTTTGAACAAACACTTTTAATTATATAAAAATATATTATATATTATATTGCATAACTGATCCTTAATTATAAGTATAATACTATAGGAGAAATAATAAACCATAAAATTTTACTGAATTTACTTGATTTATTAGGTTAGGCTTATTAAAGGGCGCCTATAATGAAAATCATCTTTTGTAAGCTGATTGGACAGAAGTGTGTGTAGGTATAGTGTGTCCACAGTCATATTGGAGTGATATAAAGACAATAAGTCTCTTTTTTTAAATTTCCTGACATTAAACTAGCATCCAAATCCCTCCCATTTTGAGTACAACCGAAACGTGACGTAGGAGTGCGGTTTCCCTGCCCACCGAATTTATTGACAGCTGCGTATTAACATGTCTCCATTGTAACGCATTTAATCATATCAACAAAACAGGACATGCGCAAAGCAGCTGGGCTTAAAAGATCTGTTCAGCTCTCTGTTATCATCAATCATCATCAAATGTGATCAAGAATGAGTTTTACAAGTTTAAAACAGTGCATGTTTGTAATGAATTACAGCGATTTTACCATCTTTACTTTATCACCACAGCCAATGTCAGTACGATTATAAAAGAATACGCTTCAATCGTGGTTTGTGGATGTTAAATCAGGTTTATTTTGTACATTAACATAACAGATCCATACAGCAGTGGATATTAAAGCAGTATCCTGTCACATTTGCTGTGCAAAAACAGTGCAAAGCTAAACGCGCGTGCTGTCTGTGTCTGCGTAAACTTTGTAATGACATTGTGTATGAATACATCAAATAATGATTGGGAAAGTTCTTACTGTAGTGTTTCTTACAAACGTTACGTGAGATCTGCTTCCTTCATGTCTGTCACTGTGCTGTTTATCTGACGCAGCCGAGGCAGAGATTGAGGCACACTCTGAAAAGTGGGAACGGTGGACAGGGAGAACTAGCATTAAAAGCACAGGCAACAAAAACAGCTAGAGAGCAAAAACAGCTACAGTGTGTTCAGAGCAGAAAATCCCAATATTCTGAAAGGTATACTAAATAATCCGATGGGTGTTTTGAGTTGAAACTTTACAGACACATTCTGGAGACACAAAAGACTTGAAATCTTGAAAAAATTGTAAAATAGGTGCCCTTTAATATTTATTTTATTTTGTAAAGTTCTGGTTCCACATTTCTTCCACATTTCAAATTAAAATGAATATTGTCCCCATACTAAATGTTGTTAAATTTAGCAAATTTTATTATAAACCCTTTTGGTCCCACTTTATAGTCGCTTATACCTGTGAACTTACATGGTAATTAGATGTGTAAGTAGTATGTAACTACAGTGTATGTACACACTGGTACATAGTATTTACTTGTGTATACTGGTGTAACTACACTCATGTAACAACCAACTGAATAGTATGTGTAAGTACAAATGTGTAACAGGACATTGGTAACAACACTAGAAAAGTACACATCTGTAACAAGAATTATGTAAGTGCATTGTGTAACAACAATATGTACTTGCAGATGTTTTCCCACAGGATCCACTCAATATAAAGTGTAAAATGGTCACAAATTACTGGTCATACATTCATTCATTTTCTTTTCGGCTTAGATGGGTTGCAGCTGGAAGGGCATTCACTGTGTAAAACATATGCTGGATAAGTTGGCGGTTCATTTCGCTGTGCGACCCTAGATTAATAAAGAGACTAGGCCGAAACGAAAATGAATTTTATTTTAAACTTTATATTGTGGACTGTTCCTGTGGAGTTACCATGTAACTACACTGTTATTAAAGTATTGCATAGAAGATATTTCTACAAGTTACACAGTAATTTGTGACCATTTTACACTTTATATTAAGTGGACAGTTCCTGTGGAGTTACCATGTAAGTACACTGGTATCACAAGGTGAAACCTTCTAACGCAGCATTAGTTCTGCCATACAGTGTTCACAAGTGCATGATCTGCAAACAGGTGTGGAAGTGGGAAAACATCTGCAAGTACATATTGTTGTTACACAATGCACTTACATAATTCTTGTTACAGATGTGTACTTTCCTAGTATTGTTACCAATGTCCTGTTACACATTTGTACTTACACATACTATTCAGTGGGTTGTTACATGAGTGTAGTTACACCAGTAATACAAAAGTAAATACTATGGAAACGTGTGTACATACACTGTAGTTACATACTACTTACACATCTAATTACCATGTAAGTTCACAGGTCTAAGCGACACAATATAAAGTGGGACCAATCTTTTTGATTTATACTCTTTGTTCTAATATTTATTTATAGTTTTTACACCATTTCTCACTAAACTTGCACTAATCCCAATTGTGACCTCTTAAGTTTTCAAGCTCCAGCACTTCATTGGTTGCTTCCCTTCCGATTTTATTTCATGTAATTCATATTTCTCTAATTTGAACCGACCTGTTTTGAAATGGCACTGTAAAATGTTTTTTGATGGACAAATCAGCAGTGACATGAGTTCAACCCTGCATTGCATATACAGTTGAAGTCAGAATTATTAGCCCCCTTTGAGTTTTTTTCTTTTTCAATTATTTCCTAAATGATGTTTAACAGAGCAAGGAAATTTTCACAGTATTTCTGATAATATTTTTTCTTTTGGAGAAAGTCTTATTTGTTTTATTTCAGCTAGAATAAAAGCAGTTTTTAATTTTTTTTAAGGTCAAAATTATTAGCCCCTTTAAGCTATATTTTTTTCAATAGTCTAAAGAACAAACCATCGTTATACAAAAACTTGCCTAATTACCCTAACCTGCCTAGTTAACCTGATTAACCTAGTTAAGCCTTTAAATGTCACTTTAAGCTGTAAAATATTATTTACTATAATCATGGCAAAGATAAAATAAATCAATTATTAGAAATGAGTTATGAAAACTATTATGTTTAGAAATATTTTGAAAAAAATCTTCTCTCTGTTAAACAGAAATTGGGGAAAAAAATAAACAGGGGGACTCATAATTCAGGCGGGCTAATAATTCTGACTTCAACTGTATGTATATATATATAAAGAATTTTTGGCCCTTATTTAACATCTTTTACCTTGCGCCGTCTGGACAAACTCAGGTGTCTCCTTCTTCCTGATGTACATAAACTGCACCAGCTGCAGATGTGTTTTGCTATATTTAATGGACTCAATAAAGACTTCATTGAGTCTAGCAGATTTACACAGCACTGATGTCAGACCCCAAGTCTGGTCTCAGTCAGCATGCATTTGCCAGCTCAGTTTCTCAGTATGGATCCCTTGAGAACCAAAGTCTCCTTCCGCCAAAGATCCAGCCTCCGCGGACAGCAGGCTAAATTCAGGAGCAAATAAAAGGAGCTGGATTGATGAGAACAGGTCCAGATCTCCTCCATAAAGCAGCCAAGACATTGGCTCGCTGTCTCTCCGCTGCTGCCATGCTGAATCAGCTCAAATCACGGCTGGATTCGCGGTCGGACGAAGGGTTTTATGCTGTCGTTAAATCTGGCATTTTGACAACAGAGCGGAGGGGGGTTTATGAAGCCTGCATGCCAAACCCAATAGCCTTACATGAATTTCACTTGTTCAGAAGCTTGTAGCCTTGTACAACTATGTAGCCTGGAATCGAATAACAGGTTTATCTTTTATTTGTTTTAGCAAAAAGATGGCACTTTTGCTGCAGGAGGGTATATGCCACCCCTTCGCTTCAAGAGCATCACTCTGTGCATCGTTTTTGGCACCATGTTTGTTGGCATCCTCATTCCTAATGGTAGGTCTGTTTAACACTACAACTATAAATGTCACCCATGGCTGTTTTTCAAAAGCACTTAACAAATTTTCAATAAAGCATGCTAATCTCTCAGTGATTGACTTTAACTAAACAGGGTTTATTTAACGTTTTCTGGTGTATTTATTTATTTATTTATTTATTTATTTAATTAAATCTGATAAAATCTGATAAAAAAAAAAACATTGTGTTTGTTCTTATAAGAGCCTGATTTACTCTCTATATAATAAAAACACATTTTTCTGGACTGTCCTGCTTTTAATGATTCCAGAAGACATTTTTATGAAATGAACTCTCTTAAGGACATTTTTAGCAAAGTGACACCAGGAATTCTTTTTTAATTTTTATCATGCATTAGTGCTAAAAGTCTAATTTAATTTATGTATTGTTGATTTTAATTGTAGATTTATTATTGAAATGTTCTTACCATAAAAATAGCCTTGGTTGCTGACATGGCATTAAATAAAAAATGCATTACATTACTCTCTATATAATGCCTGGATTTTACCACAGTCATTTCAATGCTTTAACATTGTACATTGCCACACTCAAAAATCTTTTTTGCTGCTTGTTCAAACTATTTTTAAACAAACTGAAACAACATAATTCTTGAGTTTTTTTGGGGACAACTTACCTGTTTTATGTTCAATCCGCTTAAATTTGTTAACCTAATTAATTTGTATTGGGACAACATGAATGAGTTGCATTTTTTACAGTGTAGGTAGTGTAATACCATTGGTAATCTAAATGTATGATTAAGTTGTATTGTAATTAAACTACCCAAACATGCTGCAAATTCGTGCTGTCAGCTCAGACTTAATTTGCTTAAATTGACCATTAAAGTGAATTACACAACTAGTGTAGCCTACATAAAAAAGCCTTGAACATATATAGTGGATGACAGCAAATTCAGCAGTGTTAAATTTCGAGTGTTGCGGTAATTCAGAGTAAAGTGTTGAAATTCTAGAGTTAAATAAAGATAAAATAACCCTCTCAGCGTTAGAAGCTAATTAGCCTCCTTGTCATACAGAGTAACATGTATATCTACCTTTGTAGATAACCCTTGTTTTCGATAAACTAATCAGAGTGTCTAAAATCTCGCCATACGCCCTCATTCACTAGTATCTAAATTAGTCAATTAGTTTAGTCCACGAGACAGAGTGAATGACCACTAATGACTGAATTCAGACACCTGCTGATAACAAGCACAATCACTGAAGGAATAAGAAATTAAAGGAAGAAATAAAACTACAGACACAGCCTCACACCAAACCAACTGATTTAAAACAGAGGATTAAACAACTCCATTAAATAACAGCATTAGCAGCTTCATTGATTACAGTTTGACTTCAATTCTCTCATATTTGCAAGAATATTTGATGATTAACAGAGGCTTATATTTTTTATTGAAAATGTGTAAATTGACCTCACCATCATGGAGATCAGAGGCTGCTTTAGTTGAGCTCTTGAACCTTTACCCTTCTATCTTAACGTGTTTTGGCTATTATAACTGTGTGTATTTAGAATACATCAGTTATAGCAAGAAAGGCAATGAGAAAGCATACTGTATGTGCTTAATAGTTATAGATATAATTTCAGGTGTTTTATAAGTTAATTTGTAAAATGGAACTGCAAATATATTTTCATTAAAGCTCTTAGGGACAATACTGCTGCTCTACATGAAGGGGTTAACAAATATTTAGAAAGGAAATTGTAAAAATGTATAATTAGTGTCATGCACTGAACCTTAGAGCTCTAGCAGCACATTAAGACACACATCAAGAATCAGGATATGAGCCTCAACCATGGTTGCTAAAAAGAGAAAAAGCTGCAGGATCTGTTCATGCCGCAATGCATGCTGGGTGCCAGCATAGTACAAATCTCCCAGCATGCATTGCATCATGAATATATTATCCAGCTTTATGTTCTTAGAATGTCTTTCTCTGCCTTTATTTTATTTTGTTTTTGGGGTGTAATATTTCAGTAGTTGTTCTGGGTTGTTTTTTATTAGATTTTTATTTTTTGTTTATCAACATTATTGAGATTTAAAGGCTAATTGTTGATGTCTGTGTGTTAAGTTCTGCAGTAGTTCAAACATTCTCATTATGAGTAATGTATGTAGGTCTGTTAAGTAGTCATTGATTGTGTAAGCTTCAGTGGTTTCATTTAAGTAAAATTATTCAATTCTCACACATAACTAACATGATATTGAATGAGAACACAAGTATGTGAGGGTGGCTCTGATATCATAGTTAATCTCATCAGACTGACTCATAAATTTTCTTTTGGCTTTTTATGCTATATAAATAAATAGTGTGATAAACACAATTAATTATAGCAACCAAAATAAGAACTAGTTTTAAAACAAGAAGTTGAAGAGCCCAACTAAAGCAGACTCTGTCCTCCATCATGGTGACTTCAAATGAACAACAACAATGTCATTAAGAGCTTTTGTTCATGTGACAGAAATAAAGTCAAAGGTCAGTAATAAGTGAAGCTCCTGATGTTTGTGGAGCTGTTTAATGATCTCTACTGAGATCTTGAGAAATTAAATTTTTTATTGTGTAATTTGTTTGATTTTTTTAATTATTATTTTATTTAGAGTTTTATTCTGTTGATTTCATCTTTGGTTTTGGCTGTAATTTGTGTTTTTCTTTCCTTCAGTGATTCTGCTTGTTAACAGTTGTTCATCAATAATTCTCAATCCTCCTTTAATTAGACACTTAATTATCTCATTAACTTCATGACGGTTCAACCGTCTGTAGTGAGGACACTAGTGAGGATTTAGCTCTGGGATTTGAGGGGTTAAATGTGTTTGATGAAAAATACAGACTGTGAATGTACTTTTAACAGAAATATTCTGTAAACTGAATTTACGAATGTAAAATGTTAAAAACAGTAGATTACTGGCAACCACAGCTGCGGGAATTTTTCCATAAAATCAAGAAGAAGAAAAAACAGCGAAATACTGTAAAACGGTTTTTGTGTCACCGTTGTGGAGGATAGT
This sequence comes from Danio kyathit, assembly GCA_903798195.1. Classification (NCBI taxonomy): domain Eukaryota; kingdom Metazoa; phylum Chordata; class Actinopteri; order Cypriniformes; family Danionidae; genus Danio; species Danio kyathit. The sequence continues at coordinate 39,098,526 of LR812530.1, forward strand.
AGCATCTGGGTGCAAGTCCAAGATGAACTGAGAATATCTGATGTTATGCTGCATCTTCTTTTGTTTAAATGTAACTGTGTAGTTACTAATGCAGTGAAAATCTGTTTAAACTGTGAACACATTAATGCATCTAATAACTTTATATTTTTGTGCACTAAGCTATGAATTTGTGAACTGAACATTGTATCAGTTCATGAAATACGGTTAATTTTAACAGCTCTATAAAACCTCCGTATTTTTTACGGAAAAATTCTGGCAACCACAGCTCCTGGTATTTGTCCGTAAATTTAACAGATATTTTACTCTATAAGAGTTTGCTAATTAACACTCTCTGGGTGTTGATAATGTTAACTCTTTCACAAGTGTTATTTTAACACTTCTATAGTGGTTCCCATATAAACTCTGAGGGAGTGTTAATTTTAACTCTAAGGTAGTTAAATATACTATCTAAAATTTGCAGTGTAGACAATCGTTTCATGACTCCAGACACTTCTTTGTAAAGACAGTGAAATAATACAATGAGATAGTATGTTCAATATATCAATGTTCAGTATATTCAATATAGCACAATATATCTATTCAGCATCAATATCGCAATATGCACATCCACAATAGTTTTATAGTTGACCAAGAGCTACAGAATTGTAATTTATCACTGTTTATACAGAATGTACAATTTATGCAAAAAAATGTTTTTCTTACTTAGAATTTTACATTTCAAAGCAAAAACGAGTATTTTATTTACCCCACTGGCAGATATTTTTGCCTGTTTTTTTTATTTTGACTCCTTAATTTTTTTTTTACTTAATCTAAGACTTTTTTATATTTGGAATAAAAACAAGACAAAGCAAAGTAAGAGAAGCATTTTTTGCATTGCGATTTATTCAATTTCTGTACCTAAATACTGTTAGACGCCCCAGAAAACCATCAAATAGTGCTCTTAAACTATCTTGTGAAACTGTATTCATATCGCAATATTTATTGCAAAAAAATTAAATATGACAATATCAGATTTTTCCAATGTCGTGCAGGCATATTTTTTATAAATTTTTAAAACAGTAATCATGTGCATGGGGAAAATGTAAGTATAAAACAACCCCTGGCAGTTAGAATTAAAGTAACAGTTAACCTTAAAATGTAAATTTACTCACCATTTGCTCATTCTCAAAAGGTTTCAAAGCTTAATGAGTTTCTTTTTTCTATTAAACATATATGAAAATGTTTTAAAGAATATTGGAAATCAGTAGCCATTAATATCTATAGTAGGAAAATGAGAAAATATTATGGAAACCAGTGGTTAGCAATTTCCAACTTTCCATATTTTTCATATTCTAAACATTCTTTAAAATATCTTCCTTTTGTGTTCCGTTAAAGAAAGAATATAAAATGGGTTTGAGAGTGAGAAATGGTGACAGAAATTTAATTTTTGGGAGACCTATCCATTTCAGTTTCACTTTCCCTAATAACAGTATGACGTCACACCCCACTTCATCTCTCCCATTTAAAATATCTCTCCGTCAATCACTCCTTTCCCTTCCTCTCACTATACCATCCATTCATTATCAGCAGAACGGGATGATAGAGACGTGTGTTTTAGGAGATGGTGGGGTGGGCCATGTTTTATTCATTCTTCATGGAGATTGGCTGTTGCTGGCGTGGGCTCCATTTGGCTCAGCGGGCCCAATTAGACTAATAGAGAAGGGAAGGTGAGACGATTGAATGGGGGGAAAGGCAGAGCTCTGTCCTCCATGACGGCTCCACTGGCCACCGGCGTGTCCTCGTGGCCACAAATCCAACCATAGGGAAGCAGACACTGCGGGGCATAAATTTGAGTAAAACAATATGGCTGCTCTCAGGATGAAAAACACCCCCTGGGCCCAATGCCCAGCCTTGCAACACAAGGGCAGCGTGGAGGAAGGATGGTAGGAGGCAGATAGAGGGATGAGGGGGGAGTGTGTGATGGAGCAGTCTGGGGAGAAAGACTGATAGAGGATGGATGTGGTGATTCAGGAGATGAGATGGTGTAGATTGCCTCTGCCATTTTTTTCCGGTTTAAACTGCCTTCTCACGCTGGGTCTGAATATAGTGCTAGTGGGAATGGATTTCTGCACTTACTTGGATCAGCTTGCCGTTGTATTTTGGTTTGTGTTACAGTAATTAACCACCTAAAGCTGTGCAAATCTTGTTCACACCAACACAGTGACATCTTAAAAACAGTTCTAAAGTCTTCACCACAACTATAACGATGCTGGAGTCATTTTCACAACAGTTGATGAATGATTTTCAGAACAGCTGATGAAAATATTAACAGACAATCAGAATCCATCCTTCTTGGGATAGTCCTTGTCTTAAAGTCTATGTGAACCGCAAGTCACAGAGACTTTAATTTGAGTATGTTGATGTACTTCCAACTGAAACGGAATATTGATATTGGAACATTCCCTGAAGCGCAAACTATTGGTAAGAGAGGGTATTAATAAGCAGTTGATATGGAAGCCCTCAGGTTAACCTTAAAGGGTCACGAAACACCACAACACATTTTTTGAGCTGTTGACAGTCATATGTGTGTCCTACCCTGCTATAAACACTATTAGGACACATATATTGCACCAAAAAGTGAAAATGTTTGCGTTATTTTGAGCAAATTCGTTCTTCCGGTTGAAACGAATTTTTAAAGCTACGTCATGGCGATTAGATACTTGCGTGTAAATCCAGTGTGGAGAGTGGCTGTCTGTACCTGCGAGTACATCGTGACGTCTCTGAGCGTGCGGCATTAATTCATGAGAAAGACTTTGTTCAAACCAATCAGCGCGCTCTCTTGTGTATGATGTGCAACTTTATTAATATGCATGATAGCTTCGGAGACTGTTTTTACCTGTTACAGTGTTCAGACGACAGAGAGACGCCACGTTGTGTTGCCAAAACAAGTGAAAGAACAAGAATTTGGAGACACGGGTGGTCAGTGTTGCATTTATTAGTGTGCTGCGTTTATTAATGTGCTGCAAGGATGGTTTTGGTTTCATTTTCCCGCTATGAGAGCGCAGCTGGACTCACATGTGGATTACAGTACACGCGACAGAATGCGTTTGTAAGGAACATTTTTTTTACCCGAGAGCTTTCGCATCTGGAAATGATGAAATCCGGATTTGCTGCTTGTCTCCTTTTAAAAAAAGACACAGTTCCAGTTTGATTGTCCTGTCTTTACAGATTTGGTAAGTGTGTGTGCAGTGAGCAGTGCCCTTTGTCTGTTCATTCAGATGGCAAAGTTACTTCGTATCGTCAGCACTGCTCTTTCAGTTTTTAAAGATATACTACAGTCAAAATGATTTAGTTACTAAGTTTACAGTATGATGACTCCAAATGAGCAGACGTTCATTGAAGATTACCACAAAAAAACTATTTTTTTTTCACAGATTATTTGTTCACCTTAAGAATAACAATGTGAGCTGCCAAAATAAGCATTGTTAGTTTTGATTTTAAGCAGACGTTAAGGTATGTAAGTTTTTGACTCTTCTAGAGCATAAAAATACCATAATATGTTTGCAGATATTTAAAAAACATGACAATTGGACATTCTAGTTTATCCAAAAAACAGTGTTGAAGTCAGATATTCTGCTTTGAAAATGTGCGTTACGTGGCGGAATAGCTGTCTTTGTTTTGGTTCTTTTAACCTGCCCACTGTCACTTTAGCTAATTAGATTTCAGCACTTCGGGTTGCCTTGTTGGAATCCCAAAGCATGTGTCCGCGACCGAAATGCAACCTCCGGTGGAGAGTAGCAGACTCCGAAATGAGACGCAGATTCAGAGTTCCACATGAGGTTATTAATTAGTAAATAATATAAATATTACGAATGTAAACATTAGGTGAGCAGGTTGCATTGTAACCTTGTGTCCTAACGACACGCTACGTTACGTGATTTGCAGTGAAGCAATTTGGCGGTTTGCACCTGACGCAACACGACAGAAATTTAAATACAGCCGTATTTTCAAGATCTGAGGTGAACTATCTGCTGCTGCTTTCAGTATATGGCAATAAATGTCATGTAAAATTGCATTCAAAGTCACATTGTTAGCATATAACACTGAATAAAGCACATGAGGTGTACCTGAGGTGATTATTGTCAGTTTTCTGTTGTTCAGTTGCAAGAAGCCATTTCAATTTGAGGTGTTGGTTAGAACAAAAACTCCTTTTAATATGGAAAATATTCCTTCTATCGCGTGCCGTTGCTTTTATGTAGAACACTATTTAAATCAGCCTTTAGGCCCGATCGTCAGACTCGCTTCTGTTGGTCCTCAATCTGGCAACCTGCACTTGTGTTTGTTTTGATCCAGGAATGCAATACCTAGTTCAACCACTGGGTGTCAAATTTACATGCTGCACCTTTAAAGGTGCACTAAACGAAATGTGAAAACGCTTTTGACCAGTGTGTCAAGTCCCAAAACACAATTGTAACCAGTAAGGGACATGTCTCGTGACTATACCAGAGATATCAAAAAGGGGCGAGGTCTTGTTGGGTTATTTGATTGTTTTGGTAGTTTCAAATAATAATAGTGTTTTGCTGAATCAGCTTAGTGCACCTGTAATCCTTATCGTTTTTGTTGTAAATAAGCCTTTAAAGTCAGCAGGGAATCAAACTTTACTCTTGTTATTTTTATATGTGTATATAGTAGTGCTTGTCATAAACAATATATCTTGTTATTATCTAAATTCATAATTTTGTAAAAATTAATTTCGTCCTCACAATCTTTATTCAAAAACCATATCCTTCCCCCCTTGAAATGACTTTTCACTTCTGGTCACATGGAATGCCTTTAGGGTGGACTTTAAAGTGGTAATGACTTTAAAGATAACAATGATCAAAAAAGTGACTGTAAAGACAAATGCTGTTCATTTTAACTTGCAAAAAACAATAGTTTTTCAACAGTTTACACAAAAATATTAAGCAGTACAACTGTTTTTAACATTGATATTAAGATGAAATGTTTGCTTCATTGTATAAGTGTAATTTTCATGCATGCATGTATGTATGCTTAAATAGTGTAAGCTCATAATTAAGGTTAAGGATTTGTTCAGTCATTAGCATTTGAAATCATGTTACTGTTTTTAATTCATAATTGCTGACAGGATTATTACTAAAATCATGTACTGTAGCATGTAACAACTACCCAGAAAACCACCAATCAAGACCTTAACTTAATGGAGTGCACTTACATTTATGTACCACTTTTTAATTACAGAACAGCTAGAACTTTAAAAATAACTGTATGTTTGTTTGTGTGTTTGTGTGTCATAGTGGAGACTATCCTGGGTCTGACCGGAGCCACCATGGGCAGTCTGATCTGCTTCATCTGTCCAGCTCTCATCTACAAGAAGATCATGAAGAACGCCTGGACCGCACAGGTACACACAAATAACACCGGGCTGCCAAGCATTGTATTAATGTATATATTAAAAATCCAAAGGGTGGTAATAACATTTTAAGTAGTATTTTACAATGAAAGAGTTTTTCTTTTAATGAAAAGGGCTTGACATTAACACTCGTCTTGTAAATATTGATGTTTTTGAAAGGGAAATAATGTTAGCAGGGCTTTACATTAACTTTTTTAATCACTAGCCACTGTGGCTAGTAGTTTTCCAACATTACTAGCCACTCGCCATTTTCACTAGCCACAATTTTTTTGTTGGGAAAATATATTTTATATGCATAAATATGACTTTGGCATGCTAAAATGACTTCATTTAGACTTTGTTATGTCCACATGCCTCCTCATTCATTTCACTTTTTTGTGTGTATGACCCTGCTCAATGTGCATGAGCAAATGGGCTGTGGTTTCACAGTGTCACATTGCAATTCGTTTTTATTTCACAGGACTTTTCAGAGCTGATAAGCTTGATAATTAAACAGTATTAACAAAAATAACTGTAAGCAAAAGAAAGCAGGTGAAAAACATACCGTGTGAAAATAAAGAATGATCACACGTACACAGGTAACATTAGGCCCATAATCTGTTCTGTTAAAAGTAGCAAAATCGGCAACCGCTGCTGCTTACAAAAATACATATTTTAGAAACATCCGGAGCTTTTGGAAGCAGCAGGACTGTGTGTGCACGAGCATCACTTGTTGTCCAGTCTATTTGAAAGAGAACCGATTGTAGCAGTTGCGTTTCCGCTAGGCACGGTTGCTTCGCGCCAGGAAACGGGAGCGCGCATGCCTTTAAAAACAGCTGCGCGCATCACATCACCCGTGCGCGCGAGTGATCATCCTCTTATTCGGAATTCACCTGCTTTCCTTTGCTCGCGAGAACGCTATTTTTGTTGGTCATGCTGCTTCTCGATTCTAAGATGACATTTGCACACATATTGTGCCATATCTACTGTCGAACCCTGCTTTTTAAGATAACTATAATTTAAAAATGATCTTCAACCAGCCAAAGTGGCTAGAGAGAGTGTCTGTCTAACCGGCCACGGATGAAATCTACCCGCATTTGGCGGGTTGGCGGGTGTTAATGTAAAGACCTATATGTTAGCCTGATTTAAATTTTAAATTAGCGAAGGCCTAAAATTTAGACGAGAATGATTCAGATTTGTAATATTTCATATTTTAATATGTAAATGTAACATGTAAATATATTAATAGTAATGTACGCCAACCTGATTTCACCAAGTAGGATATGTTCCTGGATTAACATCTATGTTGATCCTGGAACAACATTCCAATCAGCCAATCAGAATTAAGGGATACGTTTACCGTTTATGTTATGTTTAGGCTTACGGTTAGGTTTATGCACTTCTACATGATTGTTATCCAACTATAATCCCCCCTTGATTTTGGGAATAATTTACATTTATGGTTGGGTTTAGGGGTAGGGAATAGGTATGGATTACATTTTCAAACAAAAATGATGTTCCAGGATCAACATAGATGTTAATCTAGGATCGTATTGGCAAAAACTTGCTGGTAATGTATATGTAAATGCAACGAAATGTCACTTGTCTACTTCAGTGAAAAGATGGATTTTGGTTTTAAAACTGACTTTTTAAATGTGTCATCCCTATAGTGTTGTATTATAATACCTCAATTTGTTAATTAAATGCGTGTACAAAAGATGACATCTAATAAAGTAAGAAAATAATTTCTCTATATAGGCAAAAAAAATCACATTTTATTATTACGTAAGGGGAAAATGAATCAAAATTGCTGATTAAACTAAGTAAGAGCTGATAAGATTCTTGTGAAAATATTTGTTCCGGATAAATTACACTTACACAAAAAAATAAGCTATTTTCTCTCCAGTATATAATAGCATCCTGGTTAAATGATGATTAAGTCTTTCACTGATAGTTGAGGATTCATTTATTGGTCACATTTTGTAATGTGAAGTGACGCTGACAACGGAAGTGCGGATCCAATTGCAGGGTTTATTATGCAGGCAAATCCAGAGTCTTATTCAAAAACGCAGGCGATAGGTCAGTACAGGCAGACAACATAAACAAACAAACAAGGCAAGGGTCAAAAACATGGTAAGGCAAGGAAAGCGCGTCATAATGTATAACAGTAAAACAAGACTCAGACACAGGTGTGTGTGTGTGTGTGTGTGTGTTTGTGCTGCATTTAAAGTCCATGTAATCAGTTCAGCTTCAGCTGTGTGTTAGTATTTAGTGGGAAACCAGAACAGGTGTAAGTGTGTGGTGCATGACTGGATCTTGTAGTCAATATACCACGGATTTGCAGTTCTATGCAATTTGTGAGTTTATCAGCGATCTGTAAGGATTAGATATCTGGTGATTGTGACACATCCTATAGAACCAGTACACAACATAGCATCATGAATCATCGTAAGAACTAGAGAGACAACAAACAAACAAACACAAATGAATGCCGAAAATTTAAACACTAAGCCAACATCAAAAATCAAACATTAATCTTAAACAAATCAAATAAATCTTATTACCTTATTTTCCCTTAAACCAGGAGCTAAAAGTCATAAATGGGGAATCTGTGATTCAGCCGTATACCTGTGCCTTGTTGGCGAGTTTCACCTAGCTTTCCATGCTTTGCTTCATGTCCATTACTATACAGGTCATATATCCGATAGGCTCCATAATCTCGGTCTCATTATTAAAGTCCCCAACCATAACTTAATTCATTCAACAAAAACCATATACAAAAAAAACAAAATAACAATACATAATAATAACAAGCCGTAGCACCCAGAGGAAACCCACACCAACAAGGGGGGAACATGCAAGGCTTAAAACTCTTTAAAGCAAACAATCAAGAGTTTTTAGTGTGTCTGATGTATGATGTGAGCTGGAATAAGAAGAGTCGTCTGGAATTGTGTGTGCTGGAGAAAAGGCAGCTGCTCTTCTCTCTTTGTAATGAAGTTTGTCATTAATTTTGATATCCTGCAAGTGCTTTGACTTGCTGTGTGTAGTGATTCCCACAGTGTGTGCGCTGGCACTGTCTGGCTCCGTGCCTCGGGCTGTGCCCCCTCCGTCTCCTGCCCAAATTACAGATGCCTTTGCTCTTCACAATAGAGTCAAAGCAGCTGAGGTCTCATCTTAGATGATGTGTAACAACAATGCTGATGTCTTCCTCACCTCTTTTGCTTTGTGCAGTTTGCGAGTTTTTTTAGTGCCAGCCTATGCCACACTTCCATTCCCATGTGTTTTTCCCATCAGGGTCAGTTCCCAAACACTGGAGTCAACCCAAATGGGTGGCGTTCCTGATATTGGGACGAGGGGCAATCCAGAAGAGCTTCTTGTCATAACGACTGCAGCAGATGTTTGTGTTGGCATGAGTGGATGATGCCACTCTGCTTTGGCTCATGCCAACTAGACTGACATGTCCAGATCCACCAGTGCACACAGAATACCCACAGATCAGGGGCATTGATTTATTAGATTTCATCAGTGTTTTGGGGCACCATTAGTGACTGGATGCCAACAACACGCTGGCTAAATGTGTGTGCTGATTTGCACTGATGCTCTTAGAAAGTAAACCACACTGTCAAATTTTCTGGCTTCCACACAAATCCTTTATGTTGTCCCAACACAAATCAATTAAGTTAAATTGATTGTTTTAACAAATTTAAGTGGATTGAACGTAAAACAATTAAGTTGTCCAACACAGAACTCAAGAATTTTGTTGATTCAGCTCAATTTAAATAAGTAGTTTGAACAAACACCAAAAAATATTTTTTTTGAGTCCATTTTACAGCGACGTGATTCTTCCGGATTTCCGGATTTTCCAAGCTCAATGGGGCGACCCTGTAATTTGCGTAAATCTTAAATGTTTTTTTTTTTTTGAGGGTGTTTTTTCTCACGGAGATTCATCGTCATCAAAGCAAAAGACCTGCTTGATGGTTTGCTCCTTCATTGTTCGTCATTGTGCACAAGAAGGAGCGTTAACTGCTTCATTCTGGATGTCATCCAGGTTAATGATATTCTGTAGTCCTATAATGTGCGCGTATGACGAAGCCACTGACAATATGCAAGATTATGAAATTGCTTTGAATGCGTGCACGGCTGTGCACTTTTTCCACGCTCACATTTGCAAGTCACGACCACGTGCGCTCTATAAATAAAGAGAGGATGCACATTTGTTATTATCCTCAGCAAGTCATCTGTCCTTATGTCTTCATTTATTCAGTGCTACAAATTAGCACCTGTAATGTAATACCTGAAATTGTCATATAATTGTTTAGATGGTAATACAAATTTATAAAAATATATTTTATAATTAATTAAACCTTTTAAAAAGCAGAGACTAAGGAAAGTGAAAGTGATCAACTCTTTTTAGCATTGCATGATATATTTTTCAGGGTGGAATGTTAAAGCATATTAGGCTGCTCAATTCAGCTGGACTTAATATTTTTACAGTTCGAATTGTTGACTGACTAGTAGTTTTTTTTATCACGTGGAATAAAGAGTCGACTAAATTACAGGGAAAATTATATTCTTTGGACACAAGAGAGGGGCAACCCAGTGGCGCAGTAGGTAGTGCTGTTGCCTCACAGCAAGAACGTCGCTGAGTCGCAGGTTCGAACCTCGGCTGGGCTGGGTCAGTTGGCGTTTCTGTGTGGAGTTTGCATGTTCTCCCTGGGTTCGCGTGGGTTTCCTCCGGGTGCTCCGGTTTCCCCCACATTCCAAAGACATGCAGTACAGGTGAATTGGGTAAGCTAAATTGTCCATAGTGTATGAGTGTGAATGTGTGTGTGGAAGTTCCCAGAGATGGGTTGCGGCTGGAAGGGCATCCGCTGCGTAAAATCGTGCTGGATAAGTTGGCGGTTCATTCCGCTGTGGCGACCCCGCAAGGGACAAAGCCGACAAGAAAATGAATGAATGAATGAATGAATGGACACAAGAGAACTAACCGAGTTAGTAGTGCTATCTAGCGGCGGTATGTGGATCTGTCCCGAGGTACAATTATTAATTATTTAGGTGACTATTAAACTGCTAAACATTTAAACTGATAAAACAAAACAAAAAAAAAACTTCAATTGTGTGGCTAAAATCAAATATTTATATAAAGAATGCTATTTATAATTTTTTTAGAATTATTATTTCTATTATTTATTATTTAAACACAGACACAGACAAATATTCCTTCTTTTTTGTCCTCGGCTGATCACATGCCTGATTTTAGTAGAGAGAATCCATTAAATTGTGATTTTGTTTTCTGTTGGTTTGAAATTATACATTTTTTAAAATAAATTTAATATCAGTTTAATTTAATTTAGTATAATAAGCAAGTAAGCAGTAAGAGCAGGAAGTGCAGAATTTGAGGAGAATAGTTGAGCAAATGAGGAGAAAAATATACACCCTTCTCGTTTTTCTTTTTTTTTTTAAAGGCAAGCATTTTTGATGTTATCATCTCCAGGGAATTTGGCAACATGTATGCAGTATACAAACTGAGCAAAGTGTACTTGAAGTATTTTAGAAGCTACAAATTATGATAATAGTTACATCGGCAATTTAAAATAAGGACTATATCTAAGCACATTACAAATGAAAATCAACTATTTGAATGAATAACGGCTGAAAAATGCTCAGTGTTAAAGTTGATATAGGGCCAAATGTAAAGACTAGGAATAAAGTTCATAAAGTATCCCAAAGTCCCTTTTACACAAGTCACTTCACTCGGTGGCCGTCTTTGAAAAGCCTCTCAGGCAGTATGCTCGGGCATTCTGTCTGAATGAGGAAACATCAAATTTTCTAAAATTGCTTCAAGTCACACAAAATCTGCAGAAAGTCACGTCTGGTCTAAACCCCTTCCTCGGAGAATCATTAGTTTAGCGATAGATGATTGGCTCCTGTTCTAGAAGGGGTGCTTTATTCACCATATTGACAGTTACACTTTTCCCCATTCAAAACTATACGAGTGACGTGTCTTGTGTATTCTATAGTCTGTGAGTATTCCTTTCACTAGTTTGTAGCGTTAAGATATATTTTTCATGATCTAATTTTAAACAGTCAGTGGTTTGATTTCAAAGAACTTCAAAATGTCAGATTTTTAATAAATTTTATTTGACTTTTTATTTAATTTATTTTTTGGTGAGGTGTTTAGTTTGACAATATAAATTTGAAAATTTGTTATTTTCTTTTTACTTGTGTCAGTACTGTTTGAGTTTTTTTTTTTTTTTGTTAGGTTGAACACAAAATAAATTATTTTAAAGAAAGCTGGAAACCTATTAAAAATTGACTTCCACTATGAAAGTCAATGATTACAAGGTTTTCAGCTTCAAAATATCTTCTTTAGTGTTCAACAGTGGAAAGAAACTCATAAAGATTTGGGTGAGTAAATTATTTATTTTGGGTAAACTATCCCTTTAACATGTAAGCTCACAATTTCTTATTGTATTGTATATTTAATATATTTATCTTGCAGGCACTTACACAAGTGATATATCTTCCTCCTTTACATTGTTCCTCTTATACTGCAACACAACTTGTGCATGACACCTTTTATTTTTAATCATGAAAAAGTGACAGTTTAGCAACCAAAATATTAAAATGATATTAAATGCAGACATGGGAAACATACACTTACTGGCCACTTTATTGGGTACACCTTAGTACTGGGTTGGACCCACTTTTGCCTTCAGAACCGCCTTAATCCTTCATGTCATAGATTCAAAAAGGTACTGGAAATATTCCTCAGAGATTTGGTACATATTGACATGATAGCATCACACAGTTGCTGCAGATTTGTGATATGATGTGATATGATGAATCTCCTGTTCCACCACATCCCAAAGGTGCTCTATTGGATTGAGATGTGGTGACTGTATGGTGACTGCCATTTGAGCACAGTGAACTCACTGACTACGTTTACATGGACACCAATAATTCGATTTTAATTCGATTAAGATAATACTCTGATTAAGAATCTACCATGTAAACAGCGATTTTTGATTGATTTAATCAGATTAAGGTCATAATCGAACTAAAGAGAAATCGAATTAAGACATGTGGAGTATGCCGATCTTAGTCGCATTATTGAAGTGCAGTACAGACATGTAAACACCTTAATCAAACTATTTCCATCATGTAGGACTTTAAGCCGGTTTTTAGTTTAAGCTGGCACCAACAACCATGCCATGTTCAAAGTCACTTAAATCACCTTTCTTCTCCATTCTGATGCTGGGTTTGAACTGCAGCAGATTGTCTTGACCATGTCTACATCCCTAAATGCTTTGAGTTTTCTGCCATGTGATTAGCTGATTATAAATTTTGCGTTAATTAGTTTTGCGTGATTATAAATTTGCGTTGAGTGTATGTTGCACTTGTGCATGTGATTTGAGTCCTTGTATGCATATTTTAAATGTTTTAATTTATAATATGATGCTTTTATATTTAAATGCAAATATTGGGTAACACATTTTTTGTTTAGGTCACAATTCATCCTTTTAACTACTGGCTTATTACCTGCCTATTTAGATATTAACTGTTCATTAGTAGCTATAAAATATTTTCAAGGACTAAACTGTATACGTTAACTTTCTACATTTCCCTCTGTATCTCTCTCTGTGTTTTAAGCTGGTTCTGTGGGTCGGACTGGGGATCCTGCTCATCAGCACTGCCACCACAATGTCCATTTCTTCCAACGAGCCGGCGAAAATAACCCCTGCTCAGGATGTCCCCGCAAAAACCGAGAACAAGCTTCCCAACATCATCGCCCCCGACTTACCTAAAGTCCCAGGTACATTTATTCATTATATGTACATCTAAAATATAGCACAAAATAAAAACGCAAGTTATTATACTCTGGTATAATCATCCCCTAAATTAGACTCATTGACCCAGAGACAATTCAGCACAACCAAAATCACAATAACCAAGAAGTAGGTAGCTGTTATCCTTATTTATCTAGCTACTCCTCAACTATAATGGTCAACATAAGCACATTATTGTTGATTGTACTCTTTATTTTTTTTATTAATTTAATTACTTATTTTTTATACTTTGTTGTTGTTGTTGTTGTTTTTTTTAAAGTTTGTTTGAGAATTTTTTTAATTAATTTTCAAGTATACACATTTACAAACCCCACAGCCCTTATCAAGAATAGACCACACAATATTTTCCAAGTTGTAAATTACTTCAGTCTAAAAATACAGGTGTTTGGAGAGTAGGGTTGGGTACCGAAATGGCACCAGTACTTATGTAACCGGAATGCACCGGACCGAATCAGCATATAAATTTCGTTGCCACTGGTGCTGCGAGAAGGACGTAAAAAGCATCAAGGGGTGCTTCAAAGGCACACATAGGTACGCGTTGTGTCACACCATCTCTAAACATTTAATTCTAAACAACTTTGAGGGATGCGGATACTGATGTTAGGCGTTTGTTCTTGTTGATTAGGGAACGCACGCACGTAGGCAGTACAGCGCATCAGATGAGAGACTCCCTTCAGCAAATTTGCTTAAACTAAGCATTCTAAAGTATGGCTATATTTTACAAGCAAGGATTCTGACACAGTTACGTAAAGCAGATGCTTTACAAAAATTGTGTGTAAGAGGGGAAACACGTCAAACTTAATGAAACTTTTGAGGGTACAGGGAATCAACTTAAAAGCAGAGGAATGCACTGTCTTTGACAGCTTGCGACATCATCTGGCACTTTCACTGAGTACGTTTACATGGACACCAATACTCAGATTTTAATACGATTAATTACTCTGATTAAGAGTCTACCATGTAAACAGCGATTTTTAATTATCTTAAAAGGCCACAGACACCCGCGTCCCGAAATGCAGAGGTTTTTTCTTTCCATTCGACGTGCGGGATCAAACTCCATTAAAACAGCACTCTTCCACCAGTCCTTACTTCATATTCTCATCCAATACCTCAGTTTGTCATGGGGCATGAACAATATGTTCCTGAAAAAATACATGAAAAATCTTGAGGAAACGTGGATAGTGTGGTGACGCAATGACATTAATCGAATTATGTACTATAACATGAAAAATGGGATCATGAATGAAACATTCAAAAAGCAACTCATGTAAACAGCTTAATCATATTATTGTCTTATTCAGATCAAGGCAAATAATTCAATTACTGATGTCCATGTAAACAGTCACAAGCCCCAACCCTAGAAAAAAGGTGTTGCCTGATTTTGCTAACAGCCTTTCCACAGGTTGGTAGTAAGATGATGTAATGTTAATTGCATAATAAAAATCTTAAATTCCTGCTAACAAACAAATAATCAAAAGAAATATATTAATGCAATTCAATTCAAATATATAAAATATGAATTGATGTATACTTTAAACTTTAATTATATTGTTCACTTAAAATGATTTACATGTTTTTTTTTTGGTCAAATAAAATATTTTCTTGAGTCATCCACCATAATTTTGTGGCTCAAATGTATCGGTTCAGGCACCGTTTTGGCACCGGTACCATTTTAAAAGTATCGAAATAACCCCAAACGATACCCAACCCTATTGTAAAGACATGGTAATAATAATAATAATAATAATAATAATATAATAATAATAATAATAATAATAATAATAATAATAATAATAGAAATAAAGAACATAAATGAAATAAATACATAAATGAAAAGAGAAACAATATTTTTTTATATATATATAAATACATCTAGACACTTTACAACATTAATAAGATGAATAATAGTAATATTAAATATATACAAGATTAGAGAGAAAAGGATAAACAAAAAAGGATAAACAAAAAAATTAAGAATAAGCAAAAAAGATAAAAATAAAATATTAGTAGGGCATTACTTTATATGGTCAATATGGTCATAATCAATAAAGGGGTGCCTGTTTTTCAATTTATTTTTGTCTGTTCGCTCATTCATATGTTATATGGAGGGATTAAATGTTTATTTATGTTCATTAAAGTGTTTAAAGAAAAAAGAAAAGCACAAATTGCACATTTGTATACAACAAACACTATTCACTTGTTTCATAAATAAAGTTTATTAAAAAAAAAAAGAAAAGCAAGTTATAATGAAAGCATGAGCTCTGGTGGCAGGCCTCTCTTTGAATCTGTGACCTGAATGACGCCCTTCAAACCTGAGCGCTCGCTGTCCCAGAGCAGCAGTGACACGGCCGGTGGCGTTTTCCCGTTATGGCTCTGGTCAGGGGGAGGGAGATGGGAGAGCGTCCAAAATCTGGGACAGAGGCAGAAGCGCCAGCGTTCCCTCCAACACAGGCCGATACAGGATTGAGGCTCGTAAAAAAGCACCGTCCCACCAACTTCATCCACCATTACCTCTGGTTTTGTGTTCTGCCACTCCTCCTTCCTCTCCCTCTCACTCCCTCCTGCTGACTGACAGTGGCATTTATCACCGAACGGACACCCACTTCCACACCTGTTTCCTGTTTACGGCGTGCTGGTGAGGGCAGATGTGTGCAGACGCGGGGCTCTGTGCGCGAGCGACTGGAACATGGGGCCCGCAGGCATGTGGAGGTGTGCGTTTGCAGATGTAGGAGAACACAGATGCATGCCTTTTCAGGATTGTAGGGATTTGTAGCCAGCCCCTTTTTATTTATTTATTTATTAATTTATTTTTTTATTATATACAGTTGAATTATGAGCCCCTCTATATATTTTTTGTTCTCAATTTCTGTTAAACGAGAAGACTTTTTTTTTATCTCAAAAGTGTTTTTATTGAGATGTTAGATATGAAACACGTAGTACAAATAGCTTTTCACAACACAACAAACAAACAAACAAAGCCCGTCGCACACATATTCATTTAGGTTCTATAAAAATATATGAACAACATTAAAATAAAATACAAATAAATAATAATTTTAAGTCAAACATATTTTATATTTATTTAAGAAAAGGAAAAATTAAATAATAAAAAAACTAATGAGGAAAGTTTCTACTCTTCTAAAATAACTGAAGTGTCCATCTTCTTTGTGATCTAAAACAGATTGCCAAGTGAGAAATAACATATCAGTACAACCTCTTACAGTATATTGGATCTTTTCTAAGGTCAGGTGGTGTAGAAGTTTTATAAGCCATTGCTTAAAGCAGAGATGCCCAAACTGGGGCCCACGGTAACCTTTGAATTGGCCCGCCATCCCATCTGAGAAGAGTTTGTCTTTTCAAACCTAATGTAATCTTTTGTTTGTTTGTTTGTTTTATTGTTGAAAGCTAATTATTTTAAATTAAATGTTTCAATTAAATATTGTAAATGAATCAGATTTAGTTTAAAATGTTCATACCTGATGGATAGAGGATAGAGACTTTGGTGAGCAAATCAAGGCAAAGGCAGATTCTGCTTGACTAGTGTATTCAGCATTGAAGTCCACTGTTGTTTTTATTGCAATAGGTTATCATTTTAAAAGTTATACTGCATTAGTTAATACGATTAGTAATGTTGTTTTAATTTCTTTTAAAATATTATTAAATGAATTAGGAATTTGCCCATGGCAACTTTAATGTAATATAGTTTGGTGTATTTACCTTCAGCCAACGGCTCAATGATATTTGGTTTTTGACCCTTTATACGACACAGTTTGGGCACCCCTGGCTTAAAGGTTGGAGGAAATTTTTCCTTCCATTTCCTTCCATTTGAGCAATATTATATTTGTTGTGTGATACCAAATATTGAAATTATGGCCTCAGGTTCAATATAGGTATTTAATGCGTCAGATTTTTTAACACATTTCTAAAGATAATAGTTTTAATAACTAATTCCTAATAACTGATTATTTTATATTTGCCATGATGACAGTAAATAATACTTTACTAGATATTTTTCAAGACACTAGTATTCAGCTTAAAGTGTAATTTAATAGCTTAACTAGGTTAACTACAGGTTAGGGTAATTAGGCAAGTCAATGTATATTGATGGTTTGATCTGTAAGAACTAAAAAAAATATAGCTTAAGGGGGCCAATAATATTGACCTTAAAATGGTTTTAAAAAAACTTTAAAAACTGCTTTTATTCTAGCCAAAATAAAACAAATAAAACTTTTTTCCAGAAGAAAAAATATCATAGGAAATAATGTGAAGGATTCCCTGCTCTATTAAACATAATTTGGGAAATATTTGAGAAAGAAAGAAAGAAAGAAAGAAAGAAAGAAAGAAAGAAAGAAAGAAAGAAAGAAAGAAAGAAAGAAAGAAAGAAAGAAAGAAAGAAAGAAAGAAAGAAAGAAAGAAAGAAAAAGGCTACTAATATTGACTTCAACTGTATATTTCTGAAAAGCAAAAATGAAAGGATAACATTAAGAACTGAACAGCAGCCCACTAGAGACATCAGTTCTTCCTCCTTCTAAAGTTATTTTCATGACTTGTCTTGTATCGTTCTTTACGGTTATTTTCATGAAACGGTTAACTCAGGTTTTTTCAATATTGTAGGGAAGCGCAGCCCCATTTCTTTTACTGCTATCTTTTAATTTATTTGATAACTCTATTATCATTACTCTGGAAGGCATAAAAGGGGGAAAAATAACAAAGAATTGGTCACCAAGTAATTAGGGTTCTTCCATTCCTCGTATACAGTTATTTTTATGATAGGGATTATATTAAATATGTCTTACATTCATCTGTGTTTCTATCTACCAGTTTGAATAGATTCACAAATTTATTATATATATTTTTCTTTTTTAAGAGATTTTTGTTTAACTGCTCCGTATAAATGAGTACACCCACTTATAAACAAAATGTTTTTATACATTTCTCAGTTAATAATATAGACGATATATTTTGGTGTATTTATTATTGATGTTGTTCATCAAATTAAGAGTTTGGTCACCTAACATCTTTAGTGTATATATGTGCATCTTATGGAGTATATAAACACATCTTATTGTATAGCATCCTATAAATATAATATAAGAATTAAAAACATATATAGGACTATAGTGAAATGCAGCCCTCCCCCTTTTTTGTAACTTTTATTTTTATTTCTTGTAACATATCTCTCAAGGAAAATAAAATAAAAATAAACAACAGAACTGAGTAGACAGGTTACATACTGATCTTTCTGTACATCCTTCTAACACAGTTATTTTCATGATTAGGGGTTTAAATCAGTTGTTACGCTTCCTAAAAATATATAGTACCAAAGCTATGATCAATCTCAAAATCCAGTACTGATTCAGTTTCAGTGACCACCTTTTTTGGCCACCCCCTATTTTTTTTTTATTTTTTTTTTACACTGTGTGCTCTTTCTTTTCTTCTCTTGCTCTCATAGATCATGTTTATCAAGACTGCTGTTCATTCTCATTTGCAATGTGTAACTCCTTTCTATGTATGCATAAATGCTGTCGTGCAGTAGATTATCTGTTATGGTAGTTCACTACAGGCTCAGGTTAAAGGAAGGTGTGGACGTTGTAAATATTCAAAGGCTGTTTTGCACAGGACGAGTGGCAAGGTTATATGGAAAGCACTGAGCATCCATCTCGTACTCTTATTAGAAATCTCCTCTACAGTTCCGTTCGTATCCTGGCCGTCTGTCATGCTCTGCTGCCCTCTACTGGTATTTGTGTGACACTCTTAATGGGATTTGTTTTAAAGACAACTCTACTGTATTCAGGGACTTTAAGTTTTAGGCTTCCTACTATTGTTTGGATTGAAAGTAATATGGCTGTAAGTTCAAGAGTGACATTTTTTGGATTGAGAGGCATTTAGGTTGTGTGTGTCGTACATACAGTATCTGTATGTACAGTGCCTATATAGGAGTATAGTATAATCTGTCTTTTTTTATTAAATAATATATTTATGGATGTTATACAATAAGATATTAGTGTATATACATTAGTCAAAATAATAAAAACTAAAATAAAATAATCTACATGATATTTTCTTTCTATTATTAATGATGTAGACTCTTAATAATATAACTGTTTCTTTAAATGCACCAAATATATTGTCTATGATCACTGAGAAATGGATACAAATATTCATTTTCATTCATTCATTAATACTGTGCACATACACTCGCCGGCCACTTTATTAGGTACACCTTACTAGTACCGGGTTAGACCCTCTTTTGCCTTCAGAACTGCCTTAATCCTTCGTGGCATTGATTCAACAAGGTATTGGAAATACTCCTCAGAGATTTTGGTCCATATTGGTATGATAGCATCACACAGTTGCTGCAGATTTGTCGGCTGCACATCCATGATGTGAATCTCCCGTTCCACCACATCCCAAAGGTGCTCTATTGGATTGAAATCTTGTGACTGTGGAGGCCATTTGAGTACAGTGAACTCATTGTCATGTTCAAGAAACCAGTCTGAGATGATTCGCGATTTGTGACATGGTGTGTTATCCTGCTGAAAGTAGCCATCAGAAGATGGGTACACTGTGGTCATAAAGAGATGCACATGGTCAGCAACAAGACTCCGGTAGGATGAGGCTTTGACACGATGCTCAATTAGTACTAAGGGGCCCAAGTGCCATTCTCCTCTGACCTATGGCATCAACAAGGCATTTGGGCCACAGAACTGCCGCTCACTGGATATTTTCTCTTTTTCTGACCATTCTCTGTAAACCCTAGAGATGGCTGTGCGTGAAAATCCCAGTAGATATCTGAAATACTCAGACCAGCCGGTCTTGCACCAACAACCATGCCACATTCAAAGTCACTTAAATCACCTTTCTTCTCCATTCTGATGCTCGGTTTGAACTGCAGCATATAATCTTGACCATGTCTACATGCCTAAATGCATTGATTTGCTGCCAATGTGATTGGCTGATTAGAAATTTGTGTTAACAAGCAGTTGGACAGGTGTACCTAATAAAGTGGCCGGTGAGGGTATGTGCATCCGAACTTTTTAGTGCAGGGATCCAAGTACATTTTGTGGTCAATTCTGGTGTACAAATGCCTATTTTTAACAATGCATTCAATTTCCAGTGTGAAAAAAGGAATATTACATCATGAAAACTCACTAAAATGAGTTGTGAATGCAGATTCATGTTAACTTTTAATTTCAGTTTTAAATGATGAGATCACATCGGCGTAATTAAAACCTTTTGCAGCGTTGTTTTTAATTTTGCTTGATTTGGATTGGTTTTCTGCACCCAAAGTTGGGTCTTCGTCGAAGTGACTTAATGCTGCAAATTACATGTGACAAGCCTCAGGCAAAAACTAATTAAAGAGCAAAAAAAAAAAGAAACAGACACTATTATTAAAAAACCGCATGAAGCCTGAGAACCATGGGTATGGGATAATTTTGACACATCTTTCACCCTGCATAGAAACTTGACATCATTTTTTTTTGTACATTATGACACATCTAGATTGTCTGTCTTTCTAGTGCAAGAGAATAGAGTGGAACCTGATCCAGGAGAGAAGCCAGATAGGCCTCCGATTGAGGTTGAACAGCCAGCAGAGAAGAAAGCAGACGAGCCCCCTCAAATTAAAGTTCCTGTGGAAGTGGTTGAGCAAAAGAAAAAAGAGGAAGAGGTTCAGCTGGACCGCCCTGAAGCAGGTATGCCTTCGTTTAAGCTCTGCAATTTTGTGACACACGAGAGCCTGCGAGCGGTTACAGTCATCTGGCTTTTCTTGTACAGGTGTAGCCGTCCCAGAAGGCGAAGCGCACCGCCATGAGCCGCCCATTCCTCATGATGGAGTTCAGATTGATGAGATCAAAAACCAAGAGGAGCTGGCGGATGAAAAGAAACAACCCGCCATTGTGGAGGAAGAGAAGCTACCTGCCAGAGAGGAGGAGGAGCTTCTTGCTGAGCAGGGGGCGGGGCAGCAACAAGAGGTGGGGTCTGATGCTGTAAAAGAGGAGGAGCTGAAAGAACAAGAAGACATGGTGAAAAGGGCTGTTGACAAGGCTGACAAAGTAGAAAATCCAGAAGATCCAAAGCAGCCATTGGTGGTCCATAAAGAACAGAAAACATGCCTGAATTGAAACAACAGGTTGGTGAGAATGAAGCGGGGCCGGACAGAAGAAAGCAGAGGAGATTGAGAAAGCCCCTGAACCACAGGAAGAGAAACGTGAGTGAACATAGTAGCAATTAAGAGACAATAAACATCTGAGGAGTTCAGATGCAAAAGCCCCTAAGGGTGCTTTCACACTAGCACTTCCTGTCTGTACACGGGTTCGTTTGATATCAGAGTTGGGTACATTTAGCTAGTGTGAACGATGTCTTCTGAACTCAGGTGCACACCTGTGAACCGTACCCGAGTCTGCCTGAAAGAGGTGGTCTGAGGTACGATTCGCACAAACTGGTCTGGTTCACTTCTGATATGAAAACAATCATACCAAATAACGAAAGTAAACCGCCAACTGTACAACAAACTTTAGTTTTCATAACATTCATTCGTCGTGTGTATGTCTGCGTACAACCTAAAGCCCCGGTCAGATCACACGATTTGTATTGTCGGTTATGAAATTCACCTATGTCAGATTAAGTGAATTTTTATTTATTTTTTTTATTTATTTTTTTCTTGATAAAATCTTAACTTGCCCTGGGTAACAGATGTGCCAGACTACGTGTTCCTTCACGATAAGTCATACCGTGACGTCAACAACGAGCGTTATTTCCCAAAGCAGTCACAAGTGTTGCTAACAATATTTCTTAATTCAGTGTTTTTTCAATCTATTTCAATCTCTCAATAACACTGATGCTTGCTGACAACTAGGCTATATTATTTAAGGGCATTTCTTACGACATGGATAGGATCGAACTTATGATCCTTTTTAATATTAAGATATTTTCTTTAAAATCTGAATGTATATTTTCCTGCCATGAGCTTCTCCCTCACCTGAACTTGCCCTGTTTGAGACGTAGAAAATGCACATTAGCAGCAGCAGCAAGGAAAAATCAGATGCTCAAGACATAATCTTTAAAATAATGACATATTAAAAAATTAGCAAATATATAACTGAGATTTGTGATACAATCACTAGTGAAGCATTCATTAAATCCTTATTTTTCTCAGAGCGAAACAAGTCATAGACCCGTATAGTTGAGTTGTGGAGGGGCACAAACAAAAATATAATTCGTATATTTTTCTTGGAAAAAATATCTTTTTGAAACTAATTTCGTTTGCTATATTTTTTAATTTAATTTTAATGTTTCTTTTGTTGGTCAGTTATCTATAAACAAGAATAACAAATAACATTTGAGGTGATGCGCTTCAAAACAAGTCTGCGACAAAACATGAATTGCCGTGAGATTGTGTTGGTTTGTTAAATAAAATAATAATCTAGCCTAAATAAAATTAAAGTGAAATATTCACAGTTTCAGAGAAGCCTATAGACCAGGGGTGCTCAACCCTGTTCCTGGTGATCGACCTTCCAGCTGATTTCAGCTCCAACCCTGATCAAACACACCTGAACCAATTATTTAGAACGTGAGGAGCACTTGATAATTACAGGCAGGTGTGTTTGATAAGGGCTGCAACTGAAAACTGCAGGAAGGTCGATCGCCAGGAATAGGGTTGAGCACCACTGCTATAGACCATTTTGAGGGATGTAAACAATAACAATAGTCCTAAAGTATTCCCTTTTTTGCAATTTTCATTTCCATAACTTCCGAGAATCCGATAAGGTCCACATATTGATAAATAGTGGTATGATAGCTATTTTAACATAAAGTTATGATTAAATTTCCTCTTGTTACATTTATGAATTAGTTTGTCAAGAAGCAGGAAATGTTTATGGGCCAATGTTATCACCACATTGAAATGGTCTATATTAAACTGTTTTCACTATTAATGACAAATTTTAATAAGCAGGAAATGCTTTTGCGATGTATTCGCCGCGCTGAACATGTTCCCAGATTACTTCGGAGGAACAAACTCTGTTGGAAGGATGAGAGAACTCAGAAACTCGTTGTGAGAATAAAGATGTCTGTATATTTGTGCCAGTCTGTCAGATAAAATTGCTTAAAACACCTTAATATTTTAGAAAAGGTGAAAATTAAAAGGAAACAAAATAAACATGCTAGACTTTCATACATGCTAGACATTATTGGTTGTTGTGAACCATGCCACTTTACACGAGAAGAAACGATTGAATCTTGTGTCACGACACCCATTTGTCGTTTACGAATCCCCACAACACCCTACGTCAAGGAAATCGTGCCGAAGTCGTGACAAATTGGTATGATCAGACCAAGGCTTAACGCTACCTTGGCGAAAAGCGGGACTGACCCAGTTCAAACACAGCGATAATGTCTGCTTGCCTCCTCCAAAAACGTCTTTTGCAGACATTGCGTTATGTTCTGAACGTTTTTAATATTTTTGCAGCAGACAGACACAAGTGGCTCTCTGTATGTTACCCAAACCAAAAGATTCAGTAAAAGCTGAACAACTGTGATGATCATATGTCTTTTCATTTTGGTGCCTTGGCTTTCGTGGCCGTCTGTCACCTAGTAACAGCTATACACACAACAGCAGCTTGAGGATGCAAGCATACTAGGGTTAAGTAGGAAAAAAGACATTGTGAACACAGACCATCCGAGAAGGTGGCAGGGGGGACAATTGAACTTGGATTGAGACCAGGCAAACGAACCAAGTGTGAAAGCACCTCAAGTGTCCATCGAAAATGAACATTTCGCTCTGCCTCCTTTGTTTATGTTGAGTTACTTTACTGTAAAGACTATGGAAAGGACGTATTGTTTGCCGTAAAAGTGATATTACTGAACCTACACACAAGAGCCTGATAATAATGCTCATTTTAGAAGAAAATTTCAGACAGCATTTAGAGGATTTTGCATCTGAACTCTTCATCTAGATTCAGCGTACACGACTGATGAACTCTTAGTAGCTGGTAAACAACATCTCTGACCTTTTTGTTTTTATTCATATTCTGTTGACATGACATGGCGCATCATAAGATCCAAGCATATGACCTTTTCCACTCTAATGATGTGTTCATTTGTTGACTGTTCTTCCTGCAGCGAAGGAGAAGATTGTTGCGGAGGAGCACAAGGACGAGAAGGTTCCAGATGGGAAAGATGGAGGAGCGGAGAAAGATGGAGATGGAGACAAGATGGAAGGTGAGGGCTGACAGAACATTGTTCAGTGCTATAGGAAGTGTGGTTTGAAATGTAGGTTTATGGATTTGAATGGATGTTTGAACAGGTGCAGTCTTCACTTTTTAAAATTTTTTTGTGCTGGGGAAAGATTAATCACGATTAATCGCATCTAAAATAAAAGTGCTTTAACATAATATATGTGTGTGTTATATACACTACCTAACAAAAGACTTGTCGTCGATTCCAGTTGTAAGAGCAACAAATAATAACTTGAATTCTAGTTGATCATTAGGAAAAGTGGCAGAAGGTAGATTTTTCTGATGAATCATCTGTTGAACTGCATCGTAATCATCACAAATACTGCAGATGACCTATTAAAACCTGCATGGACCCAAGATTCTCACAGAAATCAGTCAAGTTTGGTGAAGAAAAAAATCAAGGTTTGGGGTTAAATTTAGTATGGGGAGTGTGAGAGATCTGCAGAGTGGATGGCCTTGGATCAGCAAAGAAGGTCAAGGTGCTCCAGGATTGGCCAGCCCAGTCACCAGACATGAACATTATTGAGCATGTCTGGGGTAAGATGAAGGAGGAGGCATTAAAGATGAATCCAAAGAATCCTGAACTCTGGGAGTCCTGCAGGAACGCTTGCTTTGCCATTCCAGATGACTTCATTAATAAGTTATTTGAGTCATTGCAGAGATGTATAGATGCAAGCTCATTGGAGTCAAACACAATATTAATTATTATTCTACTCTGCACCATGACTTTATATTCTATACTGTACATTATTTCAGTTTAGTGACAAGACTTTTGTCTAAGCAAAGTCAGAGCTTACTGTCCTAATTAAATAGTTAAAAATCAAGGCATGATCATATTTTGTTTTGGTAAAATCAGCGTAATCTAGAGGCCTTATGGCAAACTTTTGTCAGGTAGTGTAGATGTATTGTGTATATGTGATACACACACATACATAGAAACAAAACGATATAACAGAATTTTGTTACATGGATATTTAAATTTATATATAATTTGTATCATATGTATTTTATATCTAATTATATAATTATGTTCTCAAATATATGCATGCATATGTGTTATATATGCATAATAAATATACACAGTACACGCACTTACATTGTCAAAACAAACTTTTAGTTCGGATGTGATTAATTGCGATTCCTTTTTGCCCAGCACTACTTTATTTATTTTTTTTTTTGCATGGTTTTGTTCTCTTTCATCACTGCTGGCTGAAGAGTTTCTCCTTTGTTTCGTGTTGGGAAGAGGAAATATTTCTCCCTCTTTATGCTTTTTTTTGTTGTAGATTTAGAATTACGCAATATTTTTAATTATATATGGGTTAAAGATAAGTGTATGCATGAAAACATACAAACCCCCAATGCATCCCGTTTAAAACTATTTAATTGCAGTTTTAATAATAACTTGTGATTACTACTTGGAATTTGTATTTTTAATTTGTCAATACTTTATTTTTTTGATGCAAAATATTATAATATTAATATGATATAATACAGTTTTGTATGATGACTTATGTATTTTATTAAGCACAGGTCAAATAAGTATGTTTAATATTTTTGATATGAATATATCTGAATGACAATGAAATATTATTTGATCCTTTTGACATTTTCCATGAAGTTGTTTGAAATACTAAAACAGAAACTACTTGCATTTATTATGCTTTCTATGAATCTAACATCACGTTTGCGAGTTTAAACTGATTCTGATACCAAAATGGGTCTTTTACCCGTATAGACATTTAATTAGTTTATATTGTGCATTTTTTTTTATTTTTAAAAAGACTTTAGATGTATTTAAAAAGATTTCTTTTGCAGTTATAGCTACACTTTAAAAAGCTTATCACACATATAAAGCTGTCTTTTGCACTGTACTACTTGCCTTTTCTGTATAAATAATGGTTTTATTTGCTCTGTTTTCTTCGGCCGACCCCTGAAATGTCACATTGCATTGCTACGCTTAGATATACTGCAACAACGCATCAAATCTGAAATCTCTTGTCTCTTTCACGTGGCTTGTTTATATTAAGGCACTCTGCACTCTTTCTGCTGTCTTTTTCTCTTTTGTTTCTCAATTCTTATCTTCCTCCGCCATTCTGTTTGTGCCACGGACTCCTGCCTCCTACAGTGATTAAAAAGATTGTTGCAGGTACGAGATGACGTGTCTTATGTCTGCTGTTCTCACTCCGCTCAGATTGTCATCTGCAGTTATTTTAACAGTCATTCACATTAATTATAGCTGTTAACCATTAGTCTGAAATGACCATTAGTATGTTATCTGTGTTTATACATTGTTCATCTAGTTTATAGATGGTGTGTGTGTGTGTGCTAGATCTTCTAATCATTAGGATTCCCAGTCTGACTTTTGTGTGATGATGAAAGTGATTTCTTTAGTAGATATTCATATTGATGTTGTTAGGGAACTAGCATGACCTACAAACTACATAGAAATGCTCTATCAGCCGTCTAGTAAATGCAAAGTAGTGCACTAAAAATCACATAAGGCACCATAACTGTCGCATAGCAACTGAGCAATGTCTTACTAATACTAACCATAGATTTGTATACACAGATGCCCCATTATGGGGCTGTGGCATGTAGGCCGCTATACGTAAACCATCCACCATATTGGAACAGTCAGAGCTGGTCTGTGAACACTAGAAAGCAATTGACATTGCATTCTCAACTGTAGTTATACATGATGTATGTATTCAACAGAAATACTAAAAATACTAATGTGATACAACACTAGAAATGTGGGACGGTGGCTCAGTGGTTAGCATTGTTGTCTCACAGCAAGAAGATCACTGGTTCGAGTCCCAGCTGGGCCATTTGGCATTTCTGTGTGGAGTTTGCATGTTCTCCCTGTGTTCGTGTGGGTTTCCTTCGGGTGGTGAATTGGATGAACTAACTTGGCCATAGTGTATGAGTGCATTTGAGAGAGTAAGGGTGGGAGACCACATGGGAAACCTAGGTTGCTTCCGGAAGTGTTGTTAGTGTGGCCAGCAGGGGGTGCTCAACCTGCTGTCTGTGTAGATCCTAATGCCCCAGTATAGTGAGGGGGACTCTATACTGCTCAGTGAGCGCCATATTTCGGATGAGACGTTAAACCGAGGTCCTGACTCTCTACTGGTCATTAAAAATCCAGAATGTCCTTCGAAAAGAGTAGGGGTTTAACAGCTGCATCCTCCTGGCGCAAGTTTGCCCACTGGCCCTCTGTCCATTATGGCCTCCTAACCATCCCATGTCCATAATTGACTAGCAATCACTCTGTCTCCTCTCCACCAATCAGCTGGTGTGTGGTGTGCGGTCTTGCACAATATGGCTTCCCTCACGTCATCCAGGTGGATGCTGCACATTGGTGGTGGTTGAGGAGATCCCCCCCCCCCCCCCCCCCCCCCCCCCCCCAAGTGTAAAGCGCTTTGAGTGTCCAGAAAAGCACTATATAAATGTAAGGAATTATTATTATTATTATTATGAGTTGAGGCTGGAAAGTCATCCACTGCGTAAAACGCATGGCGCAATAGTTGGCGATTCATTCCGCTGTGCAACCCCTTATACATAAGGGACTAAGCCAAAGAAAAATGAATGAATGAACACTTGAAAGACTATAACGACAACATTAGTTAACACAATTAATGACAACCAGAGGCTCTGCAGGGTTTTGCCATCTAGGGAAATTTTTTTTGCTGTTAGTGACAACACATTGACTGTTCCAAGATGGTGGATGTGCTTACTGACGAGGCATCTGCATATACATATTTATGCTACTAACTACATGAAAACATCATATTAGCCATTTCAAAAACGTCAACAATGAAATCCTAGTTCTGAACAATGTTTAGCAAATAGTGGTCAACTACATTGTTATATTTGCAGATTTTAAATGAACATTTTTAAAGAAAAGCTAAAGATCAGTTTTCTGTTTCATTTGAAAACAGTTAATGCACTCATACTCATGATCCTGAATATAATCAGAAAAGATTAAAAAAGATAATCATGTAGTGCCATGCATGTTGGATCATTGTGTTTTTTGTTTTTTTTCCCACCTTTCTGCTTGGTCGATCCTCAGAGGGTCAGTTGGACCATGCTATGCTGCTGCAGGTAATTAAGGAGCAGCAGAAACAGCAAAAAAGGCTCCTGGACCAACAGGAAAAGCTCTTGGCAGTGATTGAGGAGCAGCACAAGGAGATCCACCAAATTAAGGAAGGAGAGGAAGAACCAAAAGCAGTAGAACAGCAGAAAAAGCACTTGGACCAGGAGGAAAAACACTTGCCTGTGAATGAGGTGGTCCCTCAAGTAAAGGAAGGAGAAGCTGAGCCAAAGGCACCAGCAGCAGGTGAGTCTAAAACCATGTCCTAACTACACGCAATGCAACATGCGATAAAAGGAATCTTTTCCTTGTTGAAAGAAGTTTTTGTCCTAACCATCCATGACAGCAATGCGTGAAATTTCTGCGACATCACAGCTAAACAACCGTGTAAACTACTCTAACAGCGATCACCTTAGGTGCTGATTATCTGCTTTATTAATTGTTAAATGCTACAAATGTAAGTTTGAATATCATTTAATCATATAAAAATGAACGTGAAAATGAACTGTGACTCCAAACCAACAAGTTCAGTCACTCAGCATGTACTTTTAATAATGTTAATGATAATTAAGTGCTTCACTTCCACTTTAAACCTATTTACATTATTTTGTAAATTGATTTACACTTTAATAAAAATACATATTTAACAAACTCGATTAATTTAACCATTATAAAGATAACGGCATGTTTTACCATAGATTTTAGACCTAGGGCGCCACCATCTTGGAATATCAGCGTGTTTGACGTCACGGGGTTGGTACCGTTTCCTCAGCTGAACAGATACAGTGAAAGCAATGAACATGGAGACTGAACAGCCTAATTTAACGTGGACGTGGAACTGGTATATAAAAATATATTTATTCCCCTTTTAATTACTGATCGTTTGGTGCACTTTGGTTCACTTTCTGCATTACGCTGCCTGACTGGATTTTAAGCATGGTTTCAACAAGATCCAGTACTTTCGTGTTTAAATCAAACTAAGATCATTGTGGTTTTTCACATGGCAGGTTTTACGTCCTTCATACATGCTGAGAAATAGAGTTGATCAACTTGAAAAGGGAATATATCTCGACATAATCCACAAAGATGTAACTTAGTAAAGCGTGAAGTCATATATCATTTTAATAATTGCATTAAGCTGCAGTCACACTGGACTTTTCTCCCCATAGACTTCCATTCATATGCACGCAAATGCATCAGACCACAAATGCAAGCTTGTGCGACAAGTTTAGCAGTTTTGCTGCGTTGCAAAGTTCAACTTGGTAAAATCTGACCTGCGAAATCACATCACTTGACTGCGTGAGACCAATCAAGGATCAAAACATGACCTCTTTAGACAAATATGGACCAATCGCTCGCTTTTTTGCGTGACCACTGCTTAAGTCTGAATGTAAATCCCCTCGTCGGGCAGTGCTGGACTAGCGTGAGAGAGCGGACCAAGGCGCATCAAATGAAAGGTTATTAAAAAATAGAAAACATAAATATTTTATATATATATATATATATATATATATATATATATATATATATATATATATATATATATATATATATATATATATATATATGACACAATTTTGATGCTTGTATTTGCATCAGCTCTGCTATCCTGCTCACAACTTCATGCATTGTGTTAAATTAGGCTGTCCAGCCTCCGTGTTCATTCCATTACTTCCGGAACCAACCCCGTGACGTCAGACACAGCGACATTCCAAGATGGCAGCACCTTTGCGCTAAAAGCTATAGTAAAACATGACGTTTTCTTCTAAATGGTACATTAGTCAAGTTTGTTTAATATATATTTATTAAAGTGGAAACCAATTTACAAAATAATGTAAACTTAACTGAGTGCTTCACTTCCACTTTAACATGTCTGCACTTCTGAAATATTGTTACAAATTGCTTGTCGCTGGAATCTTGTTATCTAGTTAGGATATGATGTAAATGTCTAGGAACTAGAAATGTCTTGATTGGTGACTTGGTCCAGCTCTTGTCAACTGGTAAGAAAAAAAAAGAAGAATTCAGTTACAAGTGTTTCCGCTTCCTCATGAAGTAATTGTTTGTGGTGTGCAGTAATAAAATGCATGATGTCTTTTGTAGGAGAGGGTGCGAGTGAGGTGGAGAATGCTGTGCCCAGGCAGCAGGAAGACATAGAGGTGGCAGTGAAGCCTAAAGTTGCTGTTGATGCTCCAGAACAATTTCAGCAGCCCCAGGGAGAGCAAGTGCAGCTTCCTGTAGCTGTCGCAGGGCCTGAGGACCCGGCAGCAAAAGAGGCTCAAGCTGTGGGTGGTCTTGCCAAAAATTCCCTTGAATTAGTGCAAGACCAAGGTGTTAAAGTTCCCAAGAAGGAGGAGCTGGAGCTGAAAAACGAAGGAGTGCTTCCTGAGGTTGGTGCCCGTGGTGTTCCACTGCGCCCACGTGAACCAGAAGTGGACAAAATCAATCCTGATGCTCTTGCAGAGGAAGAGGAGAAAGTAAAACAGAAATTGGCCCAACTGGAGGCAGAGAAGGAGAGAATCGAAAAAGAAAAGTTGGAGAAGGAAAGGATTGAGAAGGAGGTGCAAGCCCGAGTGGAGAAGGAGAGGAAGGAGCGGGAAAAGAGAGAAGAGCTTGCACGAGAACATGAGCTAGAACGTGTGCGGCAGCAGAAGGAACAGTTAGAGAAGGAAAGGCTCGAAGCGGAGAGGTTGAAAGAGGAAAGAGAGAAGATGGAAAAAGAGATCATCGAACGTGCTGAGGAGAAGAAAAGATTGCTCGAGCACAAGGAACGTGTAGACCAGTTGCAGCAGGTCATTGATGCACGACGTGAGAAGCAGCAGAAGGAAAGTCTTGAGGATGAGAATTTAAAACTGGAACGAGAGAAGATGGATAAAGAGATCATGGAGCGCGCCGAGAAGGAGAAAGTGATTCTAGAGCACAAGGAACGGCTAGAGCAACTACAGCAGGTCATTGATGCCAAAAAGGAAGCTGATGCTCTAAAAGAAGGACTCCCCCCAATGCCTAAGCAAAACGGTGGCAGGGACTTAAAGGAGAACATCGTCCCATTTGAAGTGGAGCAGAAACAGGAAAAGAGGAGCAGAGAGGATGGCGGACTGGACCTTAAGAGGAGGCGCAGAGCTTTGGACCCGGAAGGTGGAGGAGGCGCTGACCTGGATCTTCTGCAGAACGTAGGAGGTTTATACTTAAATCCTGATCTAAAGGGGCAGTTGCTGGTGGAGTCTCTGGTTCACACACGCCAACTTCAGCAGACATTTCACAGACAGGAGAATGAAGAGTAGATCAGTGTAGGCAAGGACAAGCAGGGGTGTCACTAGGGATTGTGGGGTCTGTGCACAGGCTTTTGCTCCAGGCACCTTTGGTAGAAAGTAGGTTCTAGAGGGGGCATCTCCCAAGGTACAGATATGGCTTCTCCAAAATTTTGGGCCTTGTACATTCTGTGCCATTCATTAAACCCCTGGTGACAACCTCTAGGATCCCATGAACCTCTCAGTGAGCCTCTGAAATGGATGTCCAGGAAAGCATGCTCGAAAATATACCAAGTGATCTGGATGTGAGAAGAGTCTCCTCATTTTAAAAAAAGAGGCCTTAAAGACAAAAACATTCCTTTTGGGATTATGATGACAGTGGGCACTTTGATTTGATCCCTTAGTTGTCCACCGGGAACCCTGAACTCATAGTCCCTTATGAGCCTCTATTATTGTTTTGTGTGAGATTTTGCTGAATCTGGTGCAATAAACTGAATGTCTGGTGTAATAAACTGAGCAGGCATCACATTAAAAGCAAGCCTTGATGGGCACACAGGGCATTTTCAGAATATTGTGTTTTGGACCAACGCATAGGAAAACGGCACAAGTGTACCCTCTTGTGGCTGCTATGTAAATTGCAAGCAAAGTGCTGAAATTTAATTGAAGGTCTACCTTTTGTGAAAAAATGTAAAACTTTTTTATAAATATAAAGCTTTTACCTTCTTAGGACCTGATTTTTTTTGTTCTGTAGGATCTATTGGACCATTTACTGTCCTGTAATGTTGAAAATGGAGTGACAATGTTACATTGGCCAACATGTTCAGGGGTTCATCCAGTTAGAATAGTAACATGTTAAAAAAAGATTCTTATCTAAGACTACAGTCACCGACATATTTTTACATCGCTATGTAACTAAAGATTTTGAAAGTCCCAACAGAGACTTACAATAATGAATATAGTTCACGCAAACCTGTTTTATTTCCTTTCTTTGTTGAACACAAAAGGTGTTTTAAAGAATGCTGGAAACCATAAGCCGTAAAGCATCGGCCTCAAACTCAATTCCTGGAGAGCCGCAGTTCTGCACAGTTTAGCTCCAACTCACACCTGTTTAATCTCTAATAGTGTTGAACACCTTGATTTGTTGGACCAGCTGTGTTTGATTAGGGTTAGAGCAAAACTGTGCGGAGCTGCGGCGCTCCAGGAATCAAGTTTGAGATCTACGCCGTAAACCATTTTGTATTGATCCAAAGTCCTTTATTAAATGTTTTTCTATTTGAATGCAATCAAGTGTGTGCCTTTTGAAGAAAGTGTTCTTTGTGGATCTGCAGTATCAGATTTCCTTTCAAATAGTTAATTTATGATAATTAATAGTTAGTATATTTAAAATGTAACTACAACTATTATTTAGATAAATCTGCTATAAGTGCATGGAATATTTGAATTGATGTTCCAGGTGATGTTAAATGTCTGATTTCTTGTTAGCTGCGTAAATTTGTGCATAGTGATTTTGTAAGTCTCTGATTCTGTTCTGAAATTGGACCATATAGACATTCCTGATTTACTGTTGAACATTCTCACAGTTGGTTCCTGGTTTTTACCGTGCAATGGGTTAATTCTTAGGTTTGCATTGTTATGTTTTTTCACATTCCATGTTTCTTCTCAGTGCCTTATGGGTTTGTGTTTGTGCTGCAGTGTATGTGAAGTCTGTTACACCCACACTGTGTGTGGATTGAGTCTGTTTTTCCACTAACTGCATTCTCGATACCTTGCTGGTTAAACTGGTCAGGGTAACTGACTATTCTTTTGACGAATTTCCTGATCTTCGTCTTACTTTTGCTAGTTCAAACAAGAAGTATGGTTTAGTATCATAAGGGAATAATATAATGCTGCCTTCTCATTGGTCTGTAACTGATCAATATGCAGATGTTTAAGTGACCAGAACATGTGTAGATCTAAAAAAGATCATATTACAATGTTAATGGATTTCAAATCTTGGTGACTGTTTGGCTTAAATCATTTTTTTTTTGTTCTTTAATTGGAATAATTATTAATTGGTAAAATTAATAAAGAAAAAACATGTTACAGCAACTTTTTGTGAATTTGTTTTTGGTCCTTGAATTATATATGTTTTAAAATCTTTACAAATCTTTCGATTATGTGTCCACTCTATTTTTCTCTCAAGTTATTCATTTATGGTTCAAATAGTGGTGTGCGCTCACCAGCCACTTTATTAGTATTTCAGAAACTGCTGATCTACTGGGATTTACACGCACAACCATCTCTAGGGTTTACAGAGAATGGTCTGTAAAAGAGAAAATATCCAGTGAGTGGCAGTTCTGTGGGGTGCAAATGACTATTTGATGCCTGAGGTCAGAGGAGAATGGCCAGACTGGTTCGAGCTGATAGAAAGGCAACAGTAACTCAAATTTCCACTTGGCGTCAACAATATGAATAAATGGATCCATCCTGCTTTGTATCAACGGTTCAGGCTGGTGCTTGTGGTGTAATAGTGTGGGGGATATTTTCTTGGCACACTTTGGGCACATTATTACCAACTTAGCATCGAGTCAATGCCACAGCCTACCTGAGTATTGTTGCGGACCATGTCCATCCCTTTATGACCACAGTGTACCCATCTTCTGATGGATACTTCCAGCAAGAAATCGTGCCATGTCATT
Organism: Danio kyathit; assembly: GCA_903798195.1. NCBI lineage: Eukaryota > Metazoa > Chordata > Actinopteri > Cypriniformes > Danionidae > Danio > Danio kyathit. The sequence continues at coordinate 39,133,015 of LR812530.1, forward strand.
ATGCGTGAATCATCTCAGACTGATTTCTTGAACATAACAATGAGTTCACTGTACTCAAATGGCCTCCACAATCACCAGATCTCAATCCAATAGAGCACCTTTGGGATGTGGTGGAACAGGAAACTCGCATCATAGATGTGCAGCCGGCAAATCTGCAGCAACTGCTATCATGTCAATATGGACCAGAATCTCAGAGGAATATTTCCAGTATCTTGTTGAATCTATGCCACGATAGATTAAGGCAGTTCTGAAGGCAAAAGGGGGTTCAACCTGGTACTAGTTTACTTTTTATTTTGAATAGAATAATTTATGAAAATATGCTTTTAAATATGTCAGACAAGTTTTTGTTTTTACATTTTGGAGGGTGACTTTTGTAAATCCTGCTAAAAATGTACGACACAACACAAAACCTGAGCTATAGATTAATTTGATGCACATTGTGCACAAAACCGATCATCCATATATAACCCTTTTCAACATCAAGACGAGTTCCCCCAAACCCTTAGATTTTATTGCCAATTTGGACCAAACGCAACCATTTCCACAAGACCATTCTCTTTCAATTAACACCTTGTAGAGCGCTGAAAACGTGTGAATGAAGCCCATATGACGGAAGGCCACAAACAAAGATCATGACTAAGCTAAAGCATTTTCTTCTTGATATACAGGTCACTGCTTTGCTGGAAACAGTTTTTTTTAATACCCGATCCGTCCCTCTAATTGGCTGCTTGAATTGTTTGTTGATCCCCAGTCATTAGTGGCTGCCTTTATGGCCCTTCTATCAATTAACATGTGGCTAATGAGGGTTCAGGTTGCGCAGGAAGGGTGTATTTAACAGTGGCACGGCTTTACATTCCATACGAGACGACTAGGAGCCCATAATCTTTTGTGGTGCCATTGACATACACCCCACGGATACACATTAATCAGTCGGCCTTTCATGTTTCGGCCTGCTTTTGTTTGATTGGAAACAAACCTCTTAAAACCGCCATTTTGGATTTTAGGAGCGAGTCCAGATTTGAAGGTGGAATCGTGTGACGGTCAAGAGCGTCATAATGACCACCCATCACGTAGCACCTCATATCTCAATTCTCCCTCATCAATTACACATTCTGAACAACAGCGAATGTCTGGTTATCATTAGTCAAGCTCTTTATCCTCATCCTGATATATTGATTTGTGGAAACGGGAGAGTAATGGATGCTGACGGTGAAATAATTCAGGCCAAACTGCCTCTATATTATGTTCTATGATTGTCTGAAAAAAAAAAAAAAATCATTAGAGTTTTTATATAAAAAGACACTTTATTGTAGATTTGAACGCAATAGAATACTTGTTTTGAAACATTATTTTACAGTACATTCAAGTATATTTACAGAGAAATGATTCACTGCATCTGCAGCATATTCTTCACTTTACTCCTTTTTTCGCCTGCAAAACATGAGAAACAATTAGTTAATGCCCTATTTTGACATCTGTATCAGATTACAATTACAGAAGTGATTTTTCTATACATAAAAAGCATCTAAAATGGTAGTAAAGCAACTTTAATGATTCTTTAATAAAAAAAAAAATAAGATTCCAAAATACTGTTAAAATGGCATCATTGTTCTAAATATGTTGGACTATATATATATATATATATATATATATATATATATATATATATATATATATATATATATAGTTAAAGTCAGAATTATTAGCCCCCCTGTTTATTTTTTCCCCAATTTCTGTGTAACGCAGAGAAGATTTTTTTCTACACATTTCTCAACATACTAGTTTTAATAACTCATTTCTAATAACTGATTTATTTTATCTTTGCCATGATGACAGTAAATAATATTTTACTAGATATTTTTCAAGACACTTCTATACAGCGTAAAGTGACATTTAAACTAGGCAGGATAGGGTAATTAGGCAAGTTATTGTATAACGATGGTTTGTTCTGTGGCTATCGAAAAAATATATAGCTTTAATGGGGCTAATAATTTTTTTGACCTTAAAATGAGTTTTAAAAAAATTAAAAACTGCTTTTATTCTAGCCAAAATAAAACAAATAAGACTTTCTCCAGAAGAAAAAACATTATCAGACATACTATGAAAATTTCCTTGCCCTGTTAAATATCATTTGGGAAATATTTAAAAAAGAATAAAATTCAAAAGGGGGCTAATAATTCTGACTTCAACTGTATATATAATCTGACCATATATATACATATATATATACACACAACAGTTCTGTTTGGTTCTCGAATCTGATTGGCTGATAGCCGTGCGATATTTTGCAATAACAGCACTCGTACAGCCTCTTCACCCTTGTGTATTACTCCCCCCACACAGAGCGACAGCAGATCAAAAACTCACCACAGTTTGACAAATATTGCAGCTGTTGGACAACATAATGTACTTTTGAGGCTTTTTTTAGTCAAGAATGTAGTTGTTTAGATTGCAACTATGCAGTTTATTTATAAGGATAGTGCTAGGGGTGTCAAAATTAATTGTTTCTTCGGTACACCGCGATGCAGATAATTCAGTATTGGTTCTGTAATAATCATAACCTTTTATTATGTACTGACGTCATTTATCTCATATGCGCTATGTCGCTGTGGCTTACTATCGCAAGGGAGGCGAGCGCGGGTATTTACAATGCTCCAACTACTTAAAAACGCAGAACATCTGCACAATTTCACTGCTTGTGTGTTTGCTGCACAGTCTTTCACTGACACTTACAGCAGAAGCTCCTATTTCTCTGCGATTTGAGAAAATGAAAGTAAACTCCATTTCTCTCTCTTTCTCACTGTGGCCCATTTGACCTGCTAGCGTGACGTTTCCTCTCCTCTCGGCTGTTACAGCGATACTTTTGGATCAAGATGCGAGCGCGTGTCTGCAGAGCGAGTTTTCTCCACCGCGTCTATCATGAATCAGCTGTGATCGCCGATGCCGTTTATCAGTGTCACTTGTCGGTAAACAGCGCCAGAGCGTTAGAGCCAATCACAGCCCTTTCTGTTGAGCGCGTGACCAATCATAGGGGTGAAAGAACTCGCTAGACAGGACTATTTGCTATAAATGCTCATGTTGTTCTGTGCATATACTTGAGTTTTTAAAGGTACAGTTCATATATCTGACTGTTTGTATTAAAGGACAAAATTGTATTCAAATTTATAAATATATTTACACATTTGAATACAAGAATTGTTGAGCTGTGAAGAAAATATAAAACTGTGTATGGAAAGCATCGTCAATGCACCGAGATATCGAATTGAACCGAATCGATGGCATGATAATCGTAACCAAACTGAACCATGAGACCAGTGTACGTTGACACCTCTAGATAGTGCCTATTTTAAATATTTATAATTTCGGAGATCGGCGGCCATTAGCCTGTCATACTGAGCAGAGCAAAGATGTTTGCGCCACAAGATGGCATCAGAGACTGCATAAAAAGCCCTTAGAGGAGGAAAAACTCAGCGTTTCTTTTCGTATTTCAAACTACAGCTGAACAAATCATTATAAAACAGGTCTCTTTTGTATTTTGTTGTGCTGTATTTATATCATAGTAATCTGCTAGTGTTTGTTTTGGCTTTTTCGGGGGTTAATTATTGTGATTTCCCAGTATTTCTCTGTTCCAATTGGGATATCTCTGTAGACTGATGGCATTTCATGCCGTTCAGCCTTATAATCTTAAAATGTGAGCAAAATCACCTGTTTTGTCATCACTTTAGACATTACGCTAGAGAATCATTCAAATACCAGCTCTAAAGTCACGCGTTTTTAAGCAACAGTTTTTGCTGTTCTGTTGTCAGCTGCAGATGTGAATGAATGGCGGAAGAAAGTAGTTCCTCGTACAAAAGGGTTTTTGAGACTCTCCGTGTTTGATTTTCTTTTTTAAACACATGATTATGCTGTCAAACTGTTGTATAAACGCAATATCACACTCGTAGCAGTGTTGGATGGCGGAGGGGTGTCACGAACGAAGGACGAAAGTGAGGAGGGTTGGGGAATCGCGGAAGAAAGTAATAGTGAACAGCGGACGGGGGAGGAGGGCGGTTGAGGAGGGGGATCGGTAAAATCAGCCCTGCTGGTGGGACACTAAGGCACTCGGCTATTGTAACACAATGCATTTATTTTATTATTATAATCAGGCATTTTCATTTTATAATCTTACACTAATTTATGATTAGCCATGTCAGGTAGTTTTGTGTGAATGAAATAAAAGCATTATGCTGCATAATAATACAAAAGAAAATAAAAGAAATCACTCACAGCAGATTGAAAACAGCTTTTCAGTGCTTCAAATTCTTTGACGCACATGTTTCTGGTCAGCTCCTGTTTGCCAGTGGTTGTGGCGGCTACACATTTCCCATAAGCAGTTGCCTATTAACATAATTTAGTTTAATATAATATTTTATTTTTCAGGATTTGTTTAGTAGGTATGGGTTAGAGTGAAATGTTAATGCGTTTTATTCAATAAAGGTCTGATAACATTTCTTATATATTAAAACAAAAACTGTGATTTAGAGAACTTGTTTTTCAGAAAATTACAATTGGTCAAATTAAAAATTTAATTATTTGGTGTGATTAAAAATAATGATTATTCCACCAATTATACATTTCTTAATTTAAAACGTGTATTGTGCAGGCTAAAATTTCTAATTTAAGCAAACAGGGAAGTTGTCAAGTTGCGTGTTTGTGTGTATATACAGTGTACAAGTGCATAAATGTATATATAAATAAATGTAAGTGTACCTCTCCTGAGCACTGAGCCATCAGCTCTGGGAAGAGTCTCATTCTCGCTCTGCTGCGAGTCCAAACATTAGAACCCGACATAGTTCAAGAAATAAATAATCCTTTTATGGAACAGCAGAATCGAATTTTGCTAGCATTAAATCATTTTAAATCACTGTGGCAGTCAGTTATTCACAAAAGTCATGGAGATTTAGGCTGAGTGTATATTGAACACGGACAGCGCCATGCTGGTGACCTCTGAGATAACGCGTGTAAACCCTCCCACTAAGAAGAATCTGGCCAATCACAGCGCTACTTCTGAACCAGAAAAATATCGCTGGTTTCTGATTGGTTATAGTTTTCAACGTATGGTGAGTAGCCAATAGCAGCGACGCAGACTTCAAAGACATTTTCAGGATGTTCAAGAAATCCACTCCAGTTTCACGTCCGCGTTCAGTCACGTGCATTTTAGTGTCTAAGGTTCATGTCAGTGAATCGATTCCATTGAACAGCTCATTTTAAATAAGCAACCTATTCGAACTGATTCAACTAAAGGATTCGACTCACAGCACTGACCTCGCTGTGTCAAACGAGAGTGTCTGAGCTAAACCGAGGTTCCGTGTGGTTTGTGCGGAGATTCTCGCAGGCAGGACCTGCACGGTCATCCGCCCTCTGAGAAATGGTACATAGCCAGGCGAAAAAACACAGACTGCTCAATCATGGCTTCGTTACTGGAACGGTTTGTTTTCCTACAAAAAGTACGTATCCGTGACACCGGGCAAAATAACGCCATTTCAGCTATCGCTATAGCCAAACGTCATCCCCTACGTTGTTTATTTAATATCTGGCGATAGTTGTGGCTAACTACACTGTTTACCTGTGCAAATGATTGATATTTATGTTTGTAGACGCTGGAAATATTCAACCAAAAATGCCATGGTGTTTTGGACATAGTATTGTGGTACTACTATGGTATTTTATACATGAACCATAGTAATGTTTGTTACATTAGAGTGTCATACTAATACTGTGCGTTACATTAAGTAACCTCAGTATTGCCATAGAAAATGTATAGTGTGGGTAATGACTGTAATGATAGTGTAAGAGGATTCAAATAGTAATTCGTATTAATAATTAATAGTAGTAAATATAGAGGTAAAGTTGGTTTTATATTCGCACATTCGTTCATTTAGAAGTCTATATATTGTTTACCATGTTACTTTGAATATTCGATCGGAATTAGCGTGCAAGTATGACTTCAAAACAACATTAACACTATATAATTGACTGTTAACAATGTTGTACTTTTATAGTCATTGGCTGTTAATATAAATTCCCTATTTAGAATTTGCAAAGAATACTTTTCTGAAATTATATTATTAAGGAATATGTCTGAATATCCTAATATAAAGCCAACTTTACCTCCATGTAATAATTAGTATTGGTTGATAAATGCTCATTTTTACTACTATTGTTATTATTAGCTTTATAAGAAAATAAATAATCAGTAGATGAATTAGGATTTATTATATCTTCTGGTGTGTGTGTGTAACGGAGGCCAGCTAGTAATTGCTGTGCAGGTAAACCTCACTCCTCTGACCTCTAAAGGTGCTCTAGCGACTGACGCTAGAGGCCATGGTCTTTAGCCTCCTTGTTAGAGCAACCGACTCCCATGCGGAAGATCGCCGGTTCAATACCAGCTCGGAGTGGGTTGGGTGGCGTAGGACTGGCGGGGTTACATGTGCTGCTGGGCATTTTCTGCAGTTAAGGTTTTAAAATAAAATAATTTGTCCATCTCCACTTCATCTCATCTCATTTTCATTCGCTTTTCCGGGGCCGGGTCGCGTGGGCAGCAGTCTTAGGAGAGAACTTCAGACTTTCCTCTCCCCAGACATTCCTAGAGCTCCTTCGGGGGATCCCAAGGTGTTCCCAGGCCAGCCGAGAGACATAGTCCCTCTAGCGTGTCCTTCCTCAAGACTTCCTCCGAGTGGGACATGCCTGGAACACCTTTCTAGGTAGGCATTCAGGAGGCACCCGAAACAGATGCCCGAGCCACCTCAGCTGACTTCTCTCGATGTGGAGGAGCAGCGGTTCTACTCCGAGCTCCTCCCGGGTGACAGAGCTCCTCACCCTATCCATAAGGGTGCGCCCTGCCACCCTGCGAAGGCATTTCGGCCACTTGTGTCCGAGATCTTTTCCTTTCAGTCATGACCCAAAGCTCATGACCATTGGTGAGAGTAGGAATGTAGATTGACCGGCAAATCGAGAGCTTTGCCTTTCGGCTCAGCTCCTTCTTTACCACAACGGACCGGTACATCGACCGCAACACTGCTGCTACTGCACCAATCTGCCTGTCAATCTCACCTTGTATCCTTCCCTCACTCGTGAACAAAACCCCAAGATACTTGAACTCCTCCACCTGGGGTAAGGACTTCCCTTCAACCTGGAGATGGCAAACCACCTTTTTCCAGTGGAGCACCATGACCTCGGAGTTGGAGGTGCTGATTCTCATCCCAGCCATGTCACACTCGGCAGCAAACTGCCCCAGTGCATCCTGAAGGTCCATGTTCGATGAAGCCAACAGAACAACAATGTATGCAAGCGCCTGGTGGATGGGTTTTTTCCCCACGGAGCTCGGCCGGGCTTAACCCGAAGGAGTGACGTGGGACCATTCTCCTGCAGGCCCACCACTTGCAAGGGGAGCCATAAGGGGCCGGTGCATTGTGGAACGGGTGGTGGTCGAAGGTTAGGACCACGACAACCCGATTGTCCGGCACAGAAATTGGCTCTTCACTTCATTTGTTTGCATTTAATTTTTATAATCAAACTTAAAATGTATCTAGATATTTTTATCTATTTTCCTGTATATCAGTTATTGTCTGTCAGATATAAATACAGTAGTCAACAATTGAAGTGGATCAAAAATGTAATTCAAAATTGTCCCATGGCAAGAATTTGTGTTGTTTAATAGTTTTAGGACAACTTTGATGATAGGTTTTGAATCACTTCAATTGTTGATTACTGTAGTTATCGATATTGGGCAAAATTTCCATATCAGTGTATCCCTATGAATATATAGTATATTTAAATATATATATATTTAAATGTGGGGATGTCATCCGTCCACAAACATTTCTTGCTTGCTGTCAAACTATTTGATATCTGGAACAAAAGGCAATTCAATCATAACTTAATGTTAAAACCTCTATCATAACATTATCAATATGTAGACCTTTTTGGATTCTTGGAAGCTATGGGAAGTAAACACATAAAACAGGAAATATGTTAGGACCATTGTTATTGTTTACATCCCTCAAAATGGTCTATTGTTATAAATAAACACATAAGTGCATATTGAATATATTATAGTGTGTCTTCACCCTATTCATTCATTTTCTTTTCGGCTTAGTCCCTTTATTCATCAGGGGTCGCCACAGTGGAATGAACCGCCAACTTATCCAGCATATGTTTTATGCAGCGGATGCCCTTTCCCATTAATGGGAAACACCCATGCACTCTCATTCACACACATACACTATGGACAATTATCTTATCCAATTCACCTGTAGCACATGTCTTTGGACTTGTGGGGGAAACCGGAGCACCCAGAGGAAGCCCACGCAAACACGGGGAGAACATGCAAACTCCACACAGAAATGCCAACTGACCCAGCCGAGGCTCGAACAAGCGATCTTGCTGTGAGGCGACAGCGCTACCCACTGCACCACCCTATATATATTCTAAATGTTTCCAGTTTAAATCTTAATCAAGGATCATTAGTTTGCTTGAAGGACACTGACCCTGTAGTCTATGTACAGTGGTTTAAAAGTGAATGTTACTGGAGGAGAGATTTGCTCAGCTCTTTTTTTTTTTTGTGTGCGTATCTCAGGTGCCAACGCTTATGCGAGCAACATCAGATGACGAATCGCCCTGTCCTGGCTATCTCTTCGAGGAAATCAGCAGTATCCTTTTTGTGGCATTGCGGAAGAGAACCGAGTACGGCAGAATAATGAATGGTCTGCCATCAGTGGACCTTGACTGTCATGATTTCAGAAATTTCCCATGAGTCAGTGGGCTGCTGCCAGTGTCTTCTGGAGTACCTCTTGGAGAGACTACAGGTGGAGTCGTGCCATGTCAAACTTAAGGTGAAATAACCAAACAAGCTCAGTGTTTTCTTATATGGTTACCAAAAGTATGTTTAAAATCATTAATTTTTTTTGTTGAGCTCTGTGTTTATGAATTCTGGTGTTTATTATGCTGTCTTTATTAATCCTGTCTAAGGTTCTGAAGATTCTCCTGCATGTCTGTGGCCATGGACCGCCTCACTTCCTCACAGAGCTACGGCGAAATGCCACATTTATACAAGAAGTTATTGGTAAGCAGGTTCAAACTATTGAAGATAAAGTGAAAAAAGCTATTATAGTCTATACTATTAAATGATGCAGCAATGCCCAAAACCTTTTTTTTAAACACTGATAGAAAATGTGGGGTATTTGGAGCATACAAATCCTTAATTTTTTAAATTGAAGATACTTAAGCTCAATGATTTGGTTAAATTTAAAACAGCACAGTTTATGTTTAAAGCTTGGAATAAATTACTTCTGAATTGCATACTAAAGTTTTTTGAAGAAAGACAAGGAGGATATAATCTGAGAGAAGAACAAAATCTTAGGAGGTTTAAAACAAGGACAACTTTAAACAACAGATTGTCAAACAATGTCAGGATATTAATCAATTTAAAAAGTTGTATAAATATATATTATTAAAGGAATATAATGATGAATAGAGGTGATTGAAAAAGAACAAAATGAGAAATGTTTGATGAAATTTCTATTAATGGCTGTTTGCAATACTATGTATTTTTGTATGTTGTATGTCTATGTTATAAAATGTAAATGTACAAATGAAATCAACCATATAATGTCAAAGATGCCAAAAGGATAAAATATGTCTCATGTAAAGTTCATATGTCTCATGTAAAAAGAAGAGATCAGTAAAAGAAGAAATAAGTTGAAGTTATAAACGAATGATATGTGTGGTAATGGGGCAGGTAAAATAATAAGCTTATGCTTCATCCCGCTACATTTCGACCATGTTGAAATTTATTTTGTTTGAAGAATTGTTTTGTGTATGATTTTTCTGTTCGAAGTAAATAAATCAAATCAAATCAAACTTCATGGATCAACCTGAAAAAAAGGAATTTAAATTTTATATTTATTATAATTTTGTTCATTTTTTACCATTGGTAGTTGAGTATTATTGATTAAAAACAGCTTTTCTACTTATTTTATATTGTATTTGTAATTTTACAATATTACTGTTTTACTGTCTTTAACAAAAATGCAGATTAGTGAGTGTAAGAGACATCTTTCAGATTACATTTAAATTGAGTTGTGTTAAATAATACATCGATTTCAAGTCCGTATAAAGGCGGGGTCATTTTAAAGAGATAGCTGACCCCAAAATAAATATTCTTCCATATATTAATCAGCATCATGTAGTTTTAAACCAATGAGACCTTTGTTCATTTTCCAAACAAGATATCTGAGAGCGCTCTGACCCTACATAAACAGAAAGGGTACAAAAAAGTTCAAATTCCAAAGACATTGTTAAAATATTCCATGTACCTTCACTGGTTCAAGCTCAATTTTTTGAAGCAACAAGAATACTTTTATGTGCACAAACCTAATAAAAAAATTAAGTAAAAAATGTGCACACATTGCTTTATAAAATTATAGTTAAATCACTGAAGTAACATGAAATGTTTTGACAATGACAGGGTTTAACGCTAAGGATTCTTTTTTTTACTGGCCCGATTTTTACTGGCCTCACCAAAAAAAAAAGTTAATAGCTATTTCTTAGCCACATATTTTAAATAATGTGTCAAAAATAATGAATCTAGAATTTAAATATTTTCAAAAATGTCACATATTTAGCAGTAAAACAGCAGTACAGAAAATGTGCAGGTATTTTATTACAAAACAAAAGGTGGCTGACCTGCCAAACTGACCGCAAACTGTGCATAACATCACTTCATTTTTTTCGTTGTGTTGTACCCACGTAAATGTTTCCAAGATGTTACAAACAGACATTTTCTTTTAGCCTCATTTTAGCCTCTGGTTTTTACCAGGTTATGGAAAAAATAACATATAACATGCTCACAACATCCAATCAGATAAGAGGAACTGAAAAGCAATATGGTGTTTACACTTACAAAGAAGGTAGCATTTAAAGGCTTAAAAGCACAAACTGTTTCTTGATTCTTAGACTGTATTTACATGCAATTGACAAATATTAAATATAGATTCTGTCTACTGTCCCAAGCATCTCTCACGCTGGCCCCGGGCCATCAGTCAGTCCTTATTGTTAAGCCCTGAATGATTTTGGTACCTTTCTGTGCTTTGAAAGTTTCTGGACCATTGCTGTCTATGGAGGGTCAGAGAGCTATCATTTTAATCTATCTTAAGTATCTTAATTTGTGTTTCGAAGATGAACAAGCCTTATGTGTTTGTAACAATATGAAGGTGAGTAATGAATAACAGAATTTTCATTTTTGGGTAAACTAACCTTATAATGTTATATTGTGTCTTTCTTAGTTTACAGTGGGCCACCCGACCCTATACATGGAAATGCTCTCTATCAGAAAGTCCGAAGCTCGGCTCAGGTATAATTGTCTTTCTGTACAGATAAATTAATATCAGTGACCCATTAAACTTCAGTACAGTCATTTCTATAATTATTACATGTTTAGTTGTCTTATGTGTTAACGTCTTGTTTATGTAAGAAACAAACATATATGTATTTCTATTCATAAAGAATATGCAATAGTACAGGAAGTAGTTACTCTTACATTTTTTTGTTTAAATAATTTTATTTGTAAAGCAGTAGATGATCCAAAAGTTCAAATCTGCTGTAAATTTCCTAACCCTCAGGTCATCCAAAATGTAGGTGAATTTCTTTCTTTAGTAGATTATTAAAGAAGATTAATATCTTAAGAAGATTAATGACTTATGGAGTGAATCAATTGCTTTATGCAAGAAAGTGAACATTACTTACAACATTATTAACTTTAACTTACAATCTTGGCATTGAGTGCTAAGCCCATTTATGACAGTCTGGAGTGTAAACTTCCTGTAGCATAGTAATAAAAACTCACACGTGAGCTGACACTGTTTGTTTACTACTGAGAGGAAGGATGTGTGGGTTATTTTGTTCATCAAAATGGTACTTGTGCTTATCCTGGATGCTGCAATCTAAATAAAAAGTTATAAATAAGCAGCGTAAGCTCACAACAGTTTGTGCTTGCCTTGCCTGAACATCACTATGTGACAGAAAACTTATGGTTCAGGTTGTCGTGGTGCATTATTAGACATCAGTGTATTGAGTAAGCTGTTTTTTTTATGTCTAAAATGAGCTGTTCTTTGTTTCTGTACAGGAGTTGGCTAGTCTGCTTTTTAATGATTCCATGTCTCCAGATTCTGTATCATCTCCACACAAATCAGTGACTCACTCTGTGGGTGAGTGAACCGAGAGCCCTGTTGCTTTCACCTGTAGTATATTTTCTTGTTTTAAAGGTGCTGTATGTAAGTTTTTGACTCTTCTAAACCATAAAATACCATAATATGTTTGCAGATATTTCAGAAACATGCTAAGTGGACATGCTTGTTGATCTGAAAAACAATGCTAAAGTCAGTTATTCTCCGTGTCTTTTTTAGCTCTGTGTAACTCTGCCACAGTATTTTTATTTTTTTTTGTACCGAATGTGCCTTGAAGGAATTACAGTGTATTTAATTTGAGTCCTGAACGCTTACTCGATATATGTTGGTATGGCTGAAAATGCTTAGCTATAAATGTGACCTTCAGAGAACAGAAGCATCCTCCCAGTAATATAATAAGGTGGTTACAATTCAAATTTTACAAATGTAAATATTAGCTGATCAGCTTATAGTGTAAAGCCGTGGTCACACTGCCCATTTCACCCCATTGACTTACATTCATACGTATGCAAATGTGGCAAACCAAAAAGTTTCGCATGTCATTACATTTGAAAGTTCAAGTTGGGTGAACTCTGTCCTGTGATTTCATGTCATGTGAATGCATGAAACGAATTGAAGATTAAAACATGACCCCTCTGTGCAGAAATGATGAAGTAATCATCTGTTTTATCAATGCCACATCATCTTCTATTATTCTGTCTCTTTTTGCAGCACGGTTGACAGAAATATGCATGCTCAAACTCTAGCGAGACTTTGACTTGGGGCTCGATTGCGATCTGAGGGGTAAAAAAAACCCTATCCAATATTTTGAATTTAAATGCAATACCTAATTCAACCACTAGTTTCAATCATAGACTGTAAAAGACGTCACACATAGATTTCTGAAGAATGCAAAAGAAGCTAAAAGTAGGTGTGGCCAACCGTTACCATTTTGTTCGCGCGTCATCGCACTGACTGGGGGTAACCAAATAAGGGCAGAGAGGCAGAGCGTGAGCAGAGCTACAGACGCCTGCTAGCATTTTGCTTAGACGGGCTTTTCTTTTGGAGAAACGCTTAATACTTTATTACCTGCGACTCATTTGTGTTCTGACCACATGTGCTTGGTTGTACACTATATCAAAAAAAGTACATTGAGCCACTAAGCATTATGACATTTTTCTACAGGAGGAAAATGTGAATTACTGCCAAATACTTAAAATATAGTCCGTGTTAGTAAATGCAAGGCTATAAGTATATAAGTTCACTCACCTGGGAAATAGAGGCTACATGAATGGTTTGTGAGCACAAATAAATGCACACAGCATGCCATATCATCTGATAATTGTAAGAAATAATTCCAAAAAGCAACTAACTGTAAAGCAACAAAACAAAAATACGATGTACAGTTGAAGTCAGAATTATTAGCCCCCCTGAATTATTAGCCCCCTTTATTTTTTTCTGTTTATTTCTGTTTAACGGAGAGAAGATTTTTTCAACACATTTCGGAACATAATAGTTTTAATAACTCATTTCTAATAACTGATTTATTTTATCTTTGCCATGATGACAATAAATAATATTTTACTAGATATTTTTCAAGACACTTCTATACAGCTTAAAGTGACATTTAAAGGCTTAACTAGGTTAATTAGGTTAACTAGGCAGGTTAGGGTAATTAGGCAAGTTATTGTATAACGATGGTTTGTTCTGTAGACTATCAAAAAAAGTTAGCTTAAAGGGGCTAATAATTTTGTCCCAAAAATGGTTTTTAAAAGTTTTTAAAAACTCTAGCCAAAATAAAACAAATAAGACTTTCTCCTGAAGAAAAGGTATTATGAGACATACTGTAAAAAATTTCTTGCTCTGTTAAACATAATTTGGGAAAATTTAAAAAAGAAAAAAAATTCAAAGGGGGGCTAATAATTCTGACTTCAACTGTGTATGCCGGGTTCAGCGGCTAATCAGCCAGAATCAGCTGAGGTGACGTGACTGTGACCAAGCTGTCACTCAAGTGGCCACACCCTTAATTATGCAGACTTAATATAACTTAATAAAAACAAAACGGGGCATGTTTGATACTAGAGAGCATTTGATTGGTCAGAGATTTATAAGTAACGAGTATGAGGTGATGTGACAAAAAATCTTTGATTGTTTTAAGCGGGAGTGACAAATTGCAAGCTTTGGGCTTTTATATCAGGTTTATATCTTATAAACAGTTTTTGTCTCTGTTTTAGAGCACACTAGCTTATCGACATCCTTAAAACTAACATACTGATTGTTACATCTATAAAACTATTTTAATTTCACTGGACATTTAATAGTATTAAAAAAGTATGTTTGTATGGCATAACATTTTTGTTGTTGCAGGAATGGGCTCAGAGTCCCTCAGGTCTGGGATGCAGGGTTTTGGATACAGCCCTGGACGGAAAGAGTCCAGTAAGACAGACTTTTATCAGCATTCATCAAAGTCCTGATCTCAATGCTAATATTTGGAAAGCATGCTAGTGTCCTGTCGAATCTCATGCAGTTTCTGGTTTAGGTTCAGGGACTCTGTTGGACAAGATTCAGAAAGCTGCTGAGGTGGTTGCCAGCGCCGTCCTTCCTCCGACTGAGCATCCTGGCCTCCGTCTCCACGACAACCACTACCATGCTGTGGTGGCGCCCTCTGCTGCTGTGGAGATAGCAGTGCCAGCATGCGCCTACAACCTCCAATCCCACAGCCACAGAAGTGAGCAGATTTGAAAAGCAGGTCAGGTGTGTGTTAAGGATTTTGAAGCACTGAGCATTTCTCCTCGTCTCAGCATCTCACAGATGCCCGGGGCAGGCTGGTGGAGGCTGGGAGGAAACAGACAGCGGGCACAGCTCTTCTCACAACTCCTCCCAGGAGATTGCAGAAGCCAGCCAGGCTTCAATGGGAAGAAGCAGTAAGTCAGGCGGCTCGGGCAGCCACTCCGGGGCGAGTCGGGAGAGCGGTGACCTGTCAGAACGGTAAGGGACAAACTGCTGCAGGGCTTCTGCTGATGGAGGTCATCACACATTGCTTTCTCAAGTGTTGGAGGTCATTAACGCCAGGTCATTGCATCACCAAGGGGAATTGAAATGCTGGCGTTACATTTACTGCACTAAAATAGCAGAATACAGTCTCTAGTGTCATATGAGATATTTCACAAGTAATTTCACAAGAAAGAAATGTATGGATGTTTTTTTACATTTAATTTATGCATGCATATTTACTTTATTATATTACAGGGTGTCTTAAAAAGTCTTAAATTTCAAAAACACAATTTTAGGTCTTAAATTCACTGAAAAATTGTCTTGTAGGTCTTAAATAATTTTGAACAGGTCTTAATTTTTCTTTGTTTATTTAAAGCTACCCAATTGATTTAAAACACATCCAATCACCAACAACATGTCTCAATAAAACTTTTAGCAAAACTACTCATAACTGATATTAGAACTGTAGTCTGTTGTGCAACATTTAGTTTTTAAAGTTTTTTTTTAAAGTTATGTTGAACAAAAATGTGTGTATACAACTAAGGTCTGCTTGTTTTGACACATTTAAAATATCTGTCTAAGAAATGACTAAATAGATTTTTTTTTTCTGCTGGGTCATTAAAATATTCTTAGCGTCTAGCCCTATATTAGTCTGAAATTTCATTCTTCATTCTCTTGGCTTTGTGAAACCTGCAGAAACCCTGTATTAGTGAGGACATTGCATAGACTTCCACTCTTTTTATAATAGGTTAATTATATATTGTCTATGGATTGAGAGATTTCAGCTGCTGTCTGGGCTTTCACTGCCTTTTTCTACACCTCCCTTTCTTTATGTGTTCAATACTTTTTCTCTGCGTCATTTCATTTTATTACACATACCTTAATTTGTAAACTAAGTAGTTTTATTTTCTTTGCATATATGGATTTCTTTGGTCGTTACCAACATGTCTTTAATTTTTTTTTAAAGCCCCGTCTACCGAAGCTTGCCAGTTTCATACGTGCTCCGAACCACTAATTTGAAATGAAACATTTGTAAAGATTTTTACGCTTCTTAAGTTACTACGTTTTGATATTTCTTGATGCTTAAAGTGCAGATAATAGCCTTTTATTTAAATAGAATGCATTTATAACTTTATAAATGTATTTTAAATTTCAATCAATTTAATGTTTTTGCTGAAAAAAGGACATCTTTCTGTAACACAGAAAATGAGGACGACGTAGAAGATCTGAAGAAATGTTTATTCAGCATAGCAGTCTCAAATTACACTGCAGTACCTTGGTTTCAACGGAGTCAGAATGAACCCTGAACATTCTTAAACTCAAACCTTTTATACTGTTTTATATGTTGCCTTTAGATGTTAATGAAGTTGCTCCTTGGCTGTTGACACAGCTGTTCTCTCTATGCTAATGCAGTTTCCACACATTGATGAGATGGTTCTCTGTGCCACATACCCATTCCCATTCTACAATTGTTACCATTTGGTCAAGATGTAATCACCTCATACAATGCAGAGACAAGAAGCTGTTGGTTTCTCTTTTCTCTCATAATTCAGCGCTTTTGGGAAATGAGCATCAACACACCTTTTAGAGTAGAAGTTGGGTCAAGGCAAACTCATTTCTTACATTTCCTAAAAAAAGAAAAGAAAAGCAATCTTACATTGGCCCAAACCTTTAAACAGTGGTGTACGTAATATACCATTTTTTCACATTAGACTAATGAGAATTTGATTTTAAATTAGACTTATTTTTCACGAACGTATATGTTCATTTGTATCAGTGTGGAGGCCATTCAGCTGGGGGACTGTGGTCAGGAGACGGCACTGATCAACCAGTTGACCAGCGGATCCAAAGTCTTCCTGTCCAGAGAGGAGAGCCAGCACTTCATCAAAGAGTAAATCATTCATTATGAGACACATTCTTGATTTTGGCATCAGTGTAGCCAAACATGGCTCTACAGCAGTGTTTCCCAACCCTGTTCCTGTAGACATGTATCAGTACACACTTTCAAACTCTTCCTAATCAAACACACCTGAATCAACTCACCAGGACATTAGAAGATAGTCCTAAACCTGAATTTAATGAGTCATATAAGAGGGATATCATCCAGAATATGTACTGTTGGTGTGTTTTCAGGAACAGGGTTTGTAAACTGCTTTACAGTATATCTTTGGATTAACATTGTGCTTCTGTCTTCTTTCAGATGCTCAACTCTCAACTGTGAGGTGGTTGTTGAACTTCTTTCTCGCAAACTACAAGACCACACACAGATCGTCCAAATGGTGACGCCTCCTGTTGCATTAATGCTGAGAATACTATATTTAAATAAATGGCTGTTTGTGTGAGAAAATTGTATTGATGATGCATAACATAACTCATCTGTCTTTTTCCTGCAGAGGGCGCTGTGTGCACTGGCCTGCCTGATGTCTTCAGACTTCCTCTCTCTAGACCATATTTTTAATATCATTCACAAACGTCTCGCACAGCTTGGCGAAGGAACTACAGGACCTGTCGCCAACAAGGCAACCAAGGTAATGTCACAAAAACCAATGAATGAAAGAAGCAGATTATTCGATAATAATAAAGTGAATATCAGGTGTGTTGTGACTGGAAGAGGTTTACAAGAAAGAAAAGAAAAAGTTTTTCATAAGGAAACAAGCCATTAAGACTCTTGAAATAACAAAAAAAGTGTTTTTTTTTTTGTTTTGTTTTTTTTTTTAATTCAATATTTAACAAATCATTTATATTTCATGCTTGGGTCAGTTTGGATCTGGGTTATCTGTGAAACACATTTAGCTGTCAAAATACTTTTTGTATATTACGTTACATTAGTGTAGCCACCAACCACAGTAACAACAAGAACCAATCTGCTGCATAAGGCCTTCATGGGAAATGAAGGTAGACCTGAGGGAAAGACTGCAATTCCCCCCGGTTATCCAGACAGATGCAGTACTGTGGTCTGAAGAGGCAAAGAAGATCATTCTCATCGAACTTACAGTCCCATGGGAAGAGGGTTGTGAGCTAGCATTTGAGAGGAAGAGCGCCAAATACCAGGACCTCTTGCATGACTGCAGGGAGAAAGGTTGGCAGGCATGGCTCTTCCCAGTCGAGGTCGGCTGTAGAGGATTCCCTGCCCAGTCAGTATGGGGGATCCTTACAGCCATTGGGGTGATGGGGAGGGAGAGAAAGATAACTATTCGCAGGATGGGGGAGGCAGCAGAGAGAGCTTCTTGCTGGTTATGGAGCAGGAGAGAGTAGCTTAGCTGGAAGCCAGGGGGAGTTGATGGGCAGTGATTTGGCCACCACTGCTTGACCCACCAATGTTGAGGGTGTTGCGGTTTAGGGTTGAAACACCCAATGATCATTAGATACCGCCTGATGACATCAACTCCTCCCGGCCAAGGCTACATTGACCAAAAGTGAATGAAAGAGAAGCATCTTTGGATGTAGTTGTAACTAAAAAAACTAAAATATACTTATCCCATATTTAACATAATTCTTAGACAATTTTTTTTTCTCTTTTATTTATTTGTATCTGTTGACAACCAACCCAACATGAAACATTGAATGTTTATTAATATAAAGTAAAATGACTGTGTGTGTACAGTTATATATATACAGTTATATATATACACACTTTTTTAAATATTTCCCAAATTATGTTTAACAGAGCAAGAAAATTTTCACAGTATGTCTGATAATACTTTTTCTTCTGGAGAAAGTCTTATTTGTTTTATTTCGACTAGAATAAAAGCAGTTTTTAATTTTTTAAACACCATTTTAAGAACAAAATTAATATTTATATACAGTATATATATATATAGGGTTCCCGCAAGTCATGGCATTTCTGGAAAATCATGGAATTTTAATAGGTCTTGTTATTCTAGACATATTCCAGATATGTGTGTGTGTGTGTGTATATATATATATATATATATATATATATTGTTTGGGAACATCATGGACTATCAGGGATTTTAGTTTCCAATCAAAATCTATTTTGTTTTGTGCTTGAATCAAATTTTTCTACACCATATTTTTATATCAAGCTGTTAATTGTTATGGTTAGGTTTAGGGCTGCACCATATTAGAAAAATCTGACACTGCAATATTTTGTTTTGCTGTGATATGAATATAATTTCACTAGATGATTTGAATAGCTCTATTTGGAAAGATTTCAATAATTTAGATCGACTGGGGTGATCAAGTCTTTTTTTCTATGAAGATAAAATATAACAACTTATAATCATATGACAGAGCAAAATGAAAAGTGAAATAAATGGTGCTTTATGGTTTACTGTGGAGTGTAACAGTATTCAGATATAAAAAAATATCGCAATCGAATGTAAAATAACGAATTTTTATACAATAATATAAAAATATCTTTATATTTTAATATTTGATAATCTAATCCTGCGATGTACCTATTGCGGATATACACATTGCGATGATGCTCAAACGATATATTGTTCAGCCCTAGTTTGGCTATTTGTCAGCTACATTTTTTTTTCTTACTCATCTACATCCTTTTTTTTTATTTAGCTACATCTAACTCGGACAAAGGATAACATGCACGGAAAATATAATATTTTAACAGCTTTGGATTCAAAATGATGACCACCTCAAAGACTGGGTTTTTAAAAGTAGACATCAGAAAAGTTCAATATAAAGTTTGTAAAACTACAATCGAGATAAATATGAGAGAGAAAGAGCACTTCGCAAGCACTGAAACAAAGTAACTACATTTTTTTTTTAAATATAAGGTAAATTTACATTTTTGTTCTCTTATGCTGATGATACACAGGGAAACTTTTTGTTGCCGGGCAGTTTTGCAAAGTGAAGTTGCTTGGCTACTTTTTTTTTTTTTTTTTACCAAGTATGGGAACGAATATTGTATCTGTAACCCATTGCCCTAATTAGTTACCCCATGTCTCACTTGGTTGCCCATTTATAGCATAATTTTCCAAAGTTTCCCTGGAAAAATGCCCCGTGTATCATCAGCATTAGTGGCTATTAAAGTCATGCAAAATTACATTCAAGCTAAAATCATTTTAATTTTATGCAAAGCTCAAAATACAGCCTGTTTCCTCATTAGATGTCATAGAAATGTAGCTTTTTGGTCAATGAAAGTTAGGGGAAAAGTCAAGGAGTTTGATATTTGGCATAAAGTGGCAATCCTGTATATATATATATATATATGGTGTTTTGTTAGAAATAAATATATAGGTTTCATATATTTCAATAATTAAAAAAAAAAGCTTCTTTCAACTTAATTAGAATGCTGAATGGTATATATAATTTGAATGCGTTACTAATAATTACATTAGTTATTTTAAATACTAACAGATGTTTTTGTTTAACTAGCTCCTAAGGCAGTTTGAGGCGTTGCTTGGCTGTGTCACAAACCCCAGATTTGACCGTATTGGACGATCATCCTCCACCAACCCGTCGTCTTCAGATCAGCTCTCTGGGTCCGTCAACATCCCCTTCATTTCAGGACAAACCGGAGAACCCACAACCCCTGTCATCCCATCCGAGGAGACGGCATTTACACAAGGTAACAGCACTGCACCAGGGTCTCATATGAACCGGGAACAAGAAGAGGGCGAACACAGAAACACAGACACCTCAAAAAGCTCAGATCCACCCAGACTGTCGCTCTTCAGTGGGATGGAGCTCGTGAACAGAAGCAAGCCAGTCTGTTTGGTGGAGCCTGTTCCTGTTGATGCTCAGCCCTGTGGAGAAGCCACTACAGACACAGACTGTGCACTGGAGAAAAGAACTGCAGGATCATCCACATCTGCTGAACAACTGTCTGCCTTCTCCTTCCTCAATCTCTGATGTACGGTTTCTGTTCACCTCATTCAGCCTATGAGTTACCTCTTCTTACACGGCATCATAAATACTGAATGAAGGAACTTTTTCAATGAATCGTGATAAATTATTAAAAATGGATGAAAGTGACCACATTTAAATGCACAATTTTAATTTGGTTGCCATGATCAGCTTTTTTTCTCTCCAGTAACCAGTTATCTGGTTTCCAGACCTTTGAATAGAGACTTCTGACTTAATGTTTTTGCACACTGAAGTCTGAAATTTTCCTATGCATTTTTTTTTGTAATTATACAGGGAGTGCAGAATTATTAGGCAAGTTGTATTTTTGAGGATTAATGTTATTATTGAACAACAACCATGTTCTCAATGAACCCAAAAAACTCATTAATATCAAAGCTGAATATTTTTGGAAGTAGTTTTTAGTTTGTTTTTAGTTTCAGCTATTTTAGGAGGATATCTGTGTGTGCAGGTGACTATTACTGTGCATAATTATTAGGCAACTTCACAAAAAACAAATATATACCCATTTCAATTATTTATTTTCACCAGTGAAACCAATATAACATCTCAACATTCACAAATATACATTTCTGACATTCAAAAACAAAACAAAAACAAATCAGTGACCAATATAGCCACCTTTCTTTGCAAGGACACTCAAAAGCCTGCCATCCATGGATTCTGTCAGTGTTTTGATCTGTTCACCATCAACATTGCGTGCAGCAGCAACCACAGCCTCCCAGACACTGTTCAGAGAGGTGTACTGTTTTCCCTCCTTGTAAATCTCACATTTGATGATGGACCACAGGTTCTCTATGGGGTTCAGATCAAGTGAACAAGGACGCCATGTCATTAGTTTTTCTTCTTTTAGACCCTTTCTTGCCAGCCACGCTGTGGAGTACTTGGACGTGTGTGATGGAGCATTGTCCTGCTTGAAAATCATGTTTTTCTTGAAGGATGCAGACTTCTTCCTGTACCACTGCTTGAAGAAAGTGTCTTCCAGAAACTGGCAGTAGGACTGGGAGTTGAGCTTGACTCCATCCTCCACCCGAAAAGGCCCCACAAGCTCATCTTTGATGATACCAGCACAAACCAGTACTCCACCTCCACCTTGCTGGCGTCTGAGTCGGACTGCAGCTCTCTGCCCTTTACCGATCCAGCCACGGGCCCATCTATCTGGCCCATCAAGACTCACTCTCATTTCATCAATCCATAAAACCTTAGAAAAATCAGTCTTGAGATATTTCTTGGCCCAGTCTTGACGTTTCAGCTTGCGTGTCGTTTTTCAGCCTTTCTTACCTTGGCCATGTCTCTGAGTATTGCACACGTTGTGCTTTTGGGCACTCCAGTGATGTTGCAGCTCTGAAATATGGCAAAACTGGTGACAAGTGGCATCTTGGCAGCTGCACGCTTGACTTTTTTTCAATTCATGGGCAGTTTATTTTGCGCCTTGGTTTTTCCACACGCTTCTTGCGACCCTGTTGACTATTTTGAATGAAACGCTTGATTGTTTGATGATCACGCTTCAGAAGCTTGGCAATTTTAAGACTGCTGCATCCCTCTGCAAGATATCTCACTATTTTTGACTTTTCGGAGCCTGTCAAGTCCTTTTTTTGACCCATTTTGCCAAAGGAAAGGAAGTTGCCTAATAATTATGCACACCTGATATAGGGTGTTGATGTCATTACAGAGCTGCAACATCACCTAATATGCTTAATTGGTAGTAGGCTTTCGAGCCTATACAGCTTGGAGTAAGACAACATGCATAAAGAGGATGATGTGGTCAAAATACTCATTTGCCTAATAATTCTGCACTGCCTGTGTGTGTGTGTATATATATATATATATATATATATATATATATATATATATATATATATATATATATATATATATATATATATATGAATGAATGCATTAAGGATGAAGGTAAACATTAAACACACATTAAACAACAATTGTTACTAAAGATTTCTATTTTAAATAAATGTTCCATTGACCAAAATCAAGCAGGATTTTTTCAACATTGGGAACAAGAAAGGTTTCTTGAGCAGCAAATTACCACATTGGAATGATTGACGCTGAAGACTGCAAGTAACATTGCTGAAACATCATCCTTGTCATCATATGAATAAATAACATTTTAAAATGTTCATACAATTTATGTAATATTACTAACCAACCCCAAAACTTTGAAGGATGGTGTACATTTATTGTATGTCATTGTATTCTTGATTAGGTTATGTCATTATCATATGCATAATTATTACAAAATGAGAGCAGGACAAAACATGCATGTCTACATACAAGAATATCCCAGCTGCTTTGAAGGATTTTTTTTTAAATGAACAGAAATTGTGCATGTAAATGTGGTCACTGTTTTAACCATTACTCTTGGAGATCTGCAACTTACTCTTTACACACGGTCTAAATGCTGCTAAAGGTTCACATGAAGAGTTCAGACTGCGAATAGAGTCTTGATCAGCAAAGGTACGTCTCTGAATTAATTCATTACGAATTCACTGAGAGACTATTGGGGAAAAAAATACGGTTTGGTGTTGAAACCATGAGTGTTACTGCAGTGGCTGCTACAATTTGCACTACAATCTTTCTTCTTACTGAAAGCACTTCTGTCTTCCTGTGTGTATCATAAAAAAGAAGAAACATTAACACTTACTCATATAGTTGAGTCTGATCAAGATACATCGTGCTGAAAACTATGTGCAAATATATAAAGAATTGTGAGTGTGAGAAATGTTATGAACAAAAAAAGTTGGCAAATAAATTTTTAAATAAAAACTTTATTTTTTTTATTTACATTAGAGGAACATTTGATAAAATAACAGTGATTTGAAATATTGTATATATGCTAGCTATATATTATGTACAGTCCTAAATACAAAACAATAACGACCGCATGGACAATTTTCATCATCAAAAGCTCTTTCACACAAAGCACAGTGCCTGGTTGTACAGTATTGTGCACTGAGTAGATGAAAGTGTAATGTATATGTTTATCCCCTGCTTGAAATGATGCAACTGTCCTCTTACAATCTGTTTGGGCTAAGCTGAAATTTTGTTTCTAAATTTTTGTGCATACGAACCATTCTTGTTTGTTTTACGACTCTGAAATAAATTAAGCCATTATATACATTTAGCTATGGAATAAAAATAAGAAAATTCTCTGGATTTATTAGGTATGAATTTGAGTAAAAAGTAAATTGTTTTGTTTTATGCATTTCTGAAAACATTTCTTGTCATTTTTAAATTAAAATAGAGCATTTCGTTCCTAAAATGGTTATAAACTTTAATTGATAAATGTTTTTTTTTATTTGCTGTGACTGAAAATACACTGTAAAAATGCTGGGATCCACACAATTCCTTCATGTTGTCCATACATAAATCAGTTAATTGTTTTTACAATTTTAAGTGGATTGAACATAACAAGTTGTCCCCCCCCCCAAAAAAAAACTTAAGAATTGTGTTGTTTTTAAAAATTAAATAAGTAGTTTGAACAAGCAGCAAAAGTCATTTGTTGAGTGTAGGTGTATTGGTTAGTCATCCAAATATTGATTTTTAGGGATGCTCTGATCAGGATACAGAGTACCGATTACTTGTCATGGTGACCTTAACTAAGAGTATAAATTAAGGATGTTGTATATTATGCCTTTAACGCATCACTTTTAACCATTTAGGTGTAAACATATCATGGCCAGAAGCAGCTTTACAGAAAATAGTATAACACAGATATAAAAATTGGTAAGAAATATTACAAACAATCGCTCCGCTCGTGTCACAGCAGCTCAAAACAAAGTAAAAACAATGCAACAAAGAGACCATCACTCACGCGAGTCATGCCAATATAATGTATAAACAGAGGTCACACCGTATCTGTATATATTTTAGCTATTGTGACAAGAGCGCATTGATCGCTCACACCTCCACACATCATTTACCTTCTTATGTGTTGTGGCTGCTGTAGGCTATGTATTATATACGGGAGCATAAGTGTGACTTCCTCATCTTGTAAACTCATAAACAAACCCATGCCATCGGTTCATGAGATCAGCGAGTAACGATCGAGTCATTAAATGTGATTATTGGCCGATACCGATCTTCAGCCGATCGATCGGAGCATCCCTAATTGATTTCTTAACTCTTTTGAAATTGTCAAAAATGAATGAAAACATGACACTCAAAATGTTCTAAACTACAAAAATAGCATTTTAATTTTGGAATAAATGCAATCAGTAGTTTAAAAACAAAAATCATTTTACTCAAACACAACTTTAAATCATAAATTCAGAGAATTTAAGTGGTCTCCTATTTTATTTTCCGTAGCTATATACTGGTCGACAGACATAAGTGGGACATTTTATGCTAAATATCTTCGATGGTCTCAAACTCAATTCCTGGAGAGCGGCAGCTCTGCACAGTTTAGCTCCAACCACCTCCAACTCACACCTGCTTAATAGTCTCTAGTAGTGTTGAACACCTTGATTAGTTGGACCAGCTGTGTTTGATTAGGGTTGGAGCAAAACTGTGCAGAGCTGCAGCCCTCCAGGAATCAAGTTCGAGAACTATGATCTACAACAGGGGTGCGCAAACTTGGTCCTGGAGGGCTGGTGTCCTGCAGATTTTAGCTCCAACTTGCTTCAACACACCTGCACGGGTGTTTCTAGAAAAACTAGTAGAAGCTTAATTAGCTAGCCCAGGTGTATCTGATTGGGGTTGAAATTAAACTTTGCGGGACACCGGCCCTCTAGGACCAAGTTTGGGCACCCCTGATCTACATCATCAAAGTGACACTGCAGAGTGCTTAGTTAGTTGCAAGCTAATTTTAGTTCATTCCCTGTGTGCCCATACAAGATGAGTCCTCATATTACAGGCAACACATGGACTAACTAAACTAGAGCATTTGAAAACAAAACTGAAATAATCGGACATGGCTTTCAATTTTGCTTTAGATTTACACACGATTTATAGTGCTTCCTCTGTACATTAATAGACCTGAATCCATCATGCGTTTTCAGAATAGTCTCTCTAGTGTAATGTGCTAGTATGCTGTTTGTCTTCTAAGGTAAAGAGAGACTACGCTATAGAAGATTTCTAAGGATCTGGCACCAAGTTCCTCATTTAAAGTCTGAACCTTAATGGCACACATAGAAATCCTTTAGCCCTGAGTTTTCGATATGTACGCCATCAAAAACCTCCCGTTCAATCAACCATCATCTTCTGTAAACGTCAACAGCATTATTAATCCACCTGCAATGACTCTCCAGAGCCACCGATAGAATCTAGACCTCAGTTCTTTAATTATTATCCATATCTAGACTGGCCAAAGAATGTAAAAAAAATATGACCAAATGCATGTCATGTATCAGAGTAAAACACAACCCAGGACTGCAGTAGCACCATGTGTGGCTGTCTAGTAAACGGGGAAAGGCGCACATAATCTTCCAAGACTTCTTTTATATAGCACCTATGTGAAGGTCATGGTCAACACATCAAGTTGAGCCCCACATAAACACTATGAACATGGAAAAGTGCTATAAGAAAGAACACAAAATGCACTTCGAGGGCTCATTATTATGTGTGCCAGGCTGTAAAGCGTGGTCCACTGTACACTGTTCCTTAATGCCAACGGGTGCTTCAAGAGTCACTGTTGATCATGTTGGTGCTTGCTGACCTCGGGTTTGCAGGCTACTGAAGTGAGCCTCCCTCAAGATGCGGTTGATGTGATCGTATGAGATGTTGTGGCTCAAGGAGACGGCCGGTTCTTCTACTGCGATGCCGGGGCTGCAGGGAGCCTGGGAAACATGGAGTCCTCTTTGGTCGGGCATCTGGATGCTGGACGTGGCTCCTGCCATCTGCTCCAGGCTGCTGATTCCACTGCTGTCACTGCTGGATGACTGAAGGGAGATGAAGGACTGAGTGTGAGGACGACAGCAGTTTCTTTCAGTGTTAATGCTACCAGTTTTTCTAAAGAAATTAATACTTTTAATATATTTTAGACCCAATCCTGTTCCTGGAGATCTACCTTCCTACAGAGTTCAGCTGCAACCTTGATCAAATGCATCTGTCTTTAATTACCCAGTGCTACTTCAGGTTTTACTTAGTTGCTTTAGATCAGGAGTGCCCAAACTCTGTCCTGGAGGCCCGGTGTCCTGCAGAGTTTAGTTCCAACCCCAATTAAAAAGAGCTTGATTAGCTAATTCAGGTGTGTCTAAGTATACTAGAAACATCCAGGCGGGTGTGTTGAAGGAAGTCGGAACTAAACTATGCAGGACACCGGCCCTCGGAGACCGAGTTTTGGCACCCCTGGTTTAGATTTTCAGGGTTGGAGCTGAACTCTGCAGGAAGGTAGATCTCCAGGAACAGGATTGGGCAACCCTGTTTTAGACATTACAGTTCGCAGACAAACGGCATCAGACACTTCGACAGGTTTAAATCAGAGGTGCCCAAAGTCTGTCCTGGAGGGCCAGTGTCCTGCAGAGTTTAGTTCCAACCCAAATTAGACACACCTGAACCAGCTAATCAAGCTCTTTCTAAGGGTGTACTCACACTATGCTATTCGAACCGTGCCCAGGCCCGTTTCCCGGATCGTTTGAGAAGTGCCAGTGCTCTGAATCAGGCTCAGGCACGGTTCACTTGGCCGGCCCTGGCCCGATTGGAAGAGGTGGGCCTGAGCGCGGTTCACTTGGACTCAGGCGCGGTACGCTTGCAGTGTGAGTGCAAGCGTGCCTGAGCACGAAACTAAAAGCAAGACGTGACTTATAAGGGACTGTTTCATATGGATTAATTAATCATTTGTCACCCTAAGTATACTAGAAACATCCAGGCAGGTGTGTTGAAGGAAGTTGGAGCTAAACTATGCAGGACACCGGGCCTCTGGGATCGAGTTTGGGCACCATTGGTTTTGATGTTTTTGATCAAAGTTGGAGCTGAACTCTGCAGGAACGTAGATCTCCAGGATGGGGACCCCTGTTTTAGACATTACAGTTCACAGACAGACATCATCAGATACTTTATCAGGTTTTGTCAGACAGGGTGTTACCCCTGTCTGGGTCTGGTGGCATCTTTTGGACCATAGATAATCTGAGAACTGATGTCCTGTTATGTTGTGATTGTCCGTCTGTTTGTCTTAAAGGGATAATTAATCCAAAAATGAACATTTCTTCACCATTTACTCACTCAAGTGGTTCTAAATTTGCATAAATATTTTTCTTCTGTTGAACGAAAAACAAGATATTCTAAAGAATGCTGGAAACTAGTAGCTACTGACATCCATAAGTAGGAACACAAAATACTATGGAAGTCAATGGCTGCTCTGAAGAATATCTTCTTATATGTTTTTTTGGGTACTCAAACAAGTTTCAAAAACGGAGTTGGCTGCGCTAAGAGAAGACATTGTGGGCCTTTTTCTTTATAATAAATTACTTGTGCCTCAGAACATGAAGCCGAAACAAACTTAACATGGTGGCTTTTGAAGGCGTGAGACTACTCATTGAGAGAATTTTCGTTTTCGGCTGATCCTTTCCTTAAAATTGTGAATTGGGCTCATATAACAACCAAAATACTATTTCATAAAAATGTGTTTTTTGTGTGTTCACAGTTTGCAAAAAAAATTAAAAAAAAACATTAAACATTAATAATTAGGTTGTTAGTGCATATTAGGGTGTTTCAGACTTGTTTTTTCTGGACATGAAATGTCAATTTTCACAAATTCCCATGTTCAATTTTCATTTAAATTGACAATTAATCAAATTAATTTCTAACCTTAATAATGCATGATGTAGCTGCTTCATTGGAACATTGTCACTAGTATGTGCAAATGACACACAAAACACACGCATCCTCACTTAAAGGTAAATGTTTTAACTGTAAAAAAAAAAAAAAGATAGTAGGATTGTAAACTAAATCACTGATTGATAATTAACAGAAACATTTTATAAATTAATATAATAACTAATATACAACAAGTCAATAGCACTGTCTCAGATGTGCTGGTGTATGCGTGTATTACTGTAATTGATTAGATTTTCTTGCTGTAAATGTGTGATTTTCTTCTGAAATGTGCATAGAATATTAAGGAGAGTTGGAAAATGTATAAAGACTTACTCATGAATGTCTATGACATGGCAATTATGCTTTTTAGTTACTAGCCCACTTCATCTGTCTTTTCATACCTCACAAGGATTGCTACAATGAACTGATGGTACTGGAGAGTTTTTACCACAGAACTTGGACTGCTAATGATCTCAATACACAATTGACCATTGATAATAAGGTTGGTCACACCTTTATTATTTAAGACTGAACCTGAAGATAACAACTGCTTTTATTACTGAAACACACAAACCAAGATCTGCTGCAATGAGCTGGTTCATGCTGCATACATTTCACTAAAATTGCTATACGGTTTATTTAAAAGCAGACTGAGAGCAATCTTTTCTGTGGTTATTTGGTGTGAGTCAAGGTTCAGATGTGAGAATTCAGTTATTCAAATGAACTGCAGTAACACAAAGTTTGTTTTAATCTAAATAAAAAGCAGCCAAGTGTGAATACACCCTTACAATTCTTTCTGAAGGTCTATATGACAATGAAGACTGCTGAAAGATTCACAACATTTAATTTACATCAGCTTGTATTTCAGACTGTCAAGAACATGCTCAGAACCACTTGACAAAGCTGTGGATTACAGGTAATAATCTAAATCATTTTTACTCTCTTGGAGAGATCAATCGATTCGCTTTATACCTCAAGGTATCATCAGAAGCCATTGTTATTCAATTTAATTTGCCTCTATGTTTTTTGACTCTCAAAGAAGTTATACATATTGGTTTCCATTATATGAATCACCAAGGATGATGGTATAAGCTAAAAATCTTCTTTAATGTTCTACTGCAGATAAAGTCACCAACACATTGGACGGCCTGAAGGTAAATGGACTGCAAACTGCAATTTGTGTCTCTTTATCTAAGTTGTAACCTTTTGACATTCTAAAATGAGCCTGTTCCTGAATGAAAGAAGTATTCAAGCCAAGCGTTTTGTCTTCTTACCTCAGAGTCCCAGACATCGTGGCCAACCTCAGGGAGAAAGGAATAACCTCCAGTCCTCTTTGGCTGGGGCAGGACCTGCAGCTCCTCGGCATCACAGCCTCGTCTGCGTTTTCTGTTGATAAAGACCATCACCTTTGACTGTTTTCATTCGACATGCAATGTCCAGAAACAAATCTTGCCATTTCTCAAGCAATGGTGGCACTGCAGACTTGATTGCAACCATTAGTCATCAATATGTCCACTGCAGGATTATGACTCAGATTTAAGAATTTAAAAAAATACCATCAAGGCGAGAGCTGATACTGGATAACAGCACAGACTCATTTACCAATATAGCAGCTAGTCAAGAGGATCAGCCTGCTAAAAGAACACCTAAAAATAACCAGCAGGCAATGGACGTACTACGCTAAATCTGCATGCACTGACAATAACAAGCCACATGGATGTCTATTGCATATCTGTTACATAAATGCAACATGAAACATACGTGCATACACAATAATGTTACCTGCTTTCTGTCAGCATGTCGGATCTGTGCATTTGACAGCCAAATAAGGGCACACACAGCACCACTCCCGTCTCAGTGACCAGAACACCGGCTTCCTTTCAGCAAAATGAAGGGATTTGCCAAGATTTTCCCCTAATGATGAGCGAATGACAAATATAATTCAGTGTGAGGAGCTGCAGACACGCTTGCATTGCAGTGCAGGTATGCAGAAAGCATAATATTAACGTCTGTCAATTCAGGCCTGCAAACATCATCAGGTAAGGTTAATATTTATTCGTAAAACACACTGATATGTTATAGTCATACTAGAAAAGTGATCTGTATAGCATAGTAACGATAGTGACACCGAACGAAATGGCAACCATTATCGGTGTTATATTAATGTGAACGACTTGTATTTCTTTCTGACAGGAGACAAAATGGCACATTTACACAAGCCCCAGTGTGATATTAATGATGCCAAGCAAAAACAGTGCGTTTAAAATGTCAAGCAGAAAGACAGATAGCACAATGCTATGTGTGTAGTTCACTTTACTTCCTCCTAGCGATCAACTGTTCCCACTACAGAACATGCGAAGTGATTTAAACGGAACAAATGGAGTTTGTGATAAGACGAAGGGTTTGTGGTGTACTCTACCTCTGTCTGTTCACAGATGGAGCTTGAGTTCAGGCATTTTCTGAAGTTACAACGTCTCCATCTCGCCGGATCTCATTCTCTCTCCCTCTCTTTCTCGCTCACTCGCTCTTCCATCTGTTGCTGTCATAATGACGTAACGTGCGTGGCTTTGCGCGAGGAGTGGCGAACGATTCGCACGTAGCGTTTTATTTTTAATCTTCAGACTGACTTGTAATGGAGAGTAAGAAAGATTCATTCTTAATTATATTTTAAATACACAAATCTAAATATTTGAAGGGAAAATCAATGTTTGGTGCATTTTATAATGAGATTCTTTCTTATATGAAAGCCCTGAAGGTTATGAAAACAAAAGTGCGATTAATCTTCTGACTTCTATATAAAATGTAAACTACATGAAAAAAACTTTGCTCCCTTTATTATATTATATATTTTTAGTTATTTTATTATTTTATAAAATAATAGTAATACCTTTTACCATCTGTCCAACAGATCGCACTATTATGTCTTTCTTTTCTTTTTCATTCTTTTATAACCTGTTTTAACACATTTTAATCTGTTTCAATCATTTGTAATTCTTTTAATAATTTTATGTAAAACACTTTGAATTACCATTGTGTATGAAATGTGCTAGGCCTATATACTGTAAGTAAACTTGCCTTAAAAGTACTGTTTAAAAATACTATTGCATGGTAAAATGATGGACATTTTAGCACTTTGAAAATGTACATTTTAGAGTAACTTTTTATTTTAAACACCTTTTAAAAGATACGACAATGTTCGGTAACGGGGGACATTTGGCCTGTATTACACGGAAAATTCAGTACAAAATGCTAATCTGTAATATCCTGAACTGGACAAATATATTTTCTTATGATTTAATAAGTACTCCTTCATCTGAAATGATAAAATCTTGGAAAATGTAACATTTTTAGGGACAGTTACTACTCTGAAATGGCAACGAATGGTAGGAATGACCCTTATCTTTATGTAATATAATTTATATATGTAATTTGTTGCTTTTTTGCACCTGTTTTTCTATTGTAATGTAGGTCATGTGAGTGTAATGTGAGTCACTGAGAGGAATTTATTTCCAGAGCTTTGACAGGCCCGTAGCCAGCCTATTAAAAGGGGTGTTTCTTTTTTTTCTCAAAAAGTGGACCTTTTTACAGTTATTCGCTTCCTTTTCTATTTAATTATGAGGTTCAAATACTGTATTTTAGTGACATTTTAAGCACTAATTGGATTTGCTTGTCAGATGGTTATCATTACCACACTTTTTAATGCAACATAAATATTTCCTACATTTTTGTCAAAGTGCTTATGCTTACAATAAAGTATGTTTATTTACAAATGTGCATTTTAACTGTAAATTATTACATTTTTATAAATAATTTAATGAGATTAGAATTTTAGAAATATCAAAAAATACTTATTTTTTTAAGTGCTAATTTATTATCATCCATCATCAAAAAACAAACAAAAACCCAATTAGGAATCTGTTAAAACTTTTAAATTAAAAACTGAAGCCTATAAGCAAATAACAAACTGGCCAGCTCATTTTCTCAGTCAGAATTTGTCCATTTAAATAATAATAATTCAATTTGTCTTATTGGTTATTTTCACAATTTATGATGGCATACTGTCAAAAATTAGACAAATGAGCTCATGTAGGGGCCAAATTCTGGACCTTTTCAGCAGGATTGTGGGCTACCGAACCTGTTTGACATTATTTTAAATCAAAATACATATTTTATGATGTTACGTTATTATTCGTCATTATAAATATACCTTTAACGAGTAAGAGTCGATTCTGTGATGTGGTTATGTGGTCACGCGTGCAGCACTTCCACACAGGCATTTATAAAGACGGCTAAACGGGTCTTTCGTGACTCAAAATAATCCAGCATGTCCTCTAGCGGTTCGTGGGATCGTTAGTTTACTGCGCCTGTCCCATGGTAACAAACGGCAAGTTTCACATGTGGGCAAACCTATCTTTTACAGTCTATGGGGCAAACGAGCTGGCAAAAATATGTTACAGATTTTTTTAATGGCCGGTTTACATGTGGCTACTTGAAATAGCTTTAATAATGACTTAAAATATACCAGAGAGAAGACTTTTCCCTATTCCATAAAAGATATGGCAGTATAATTATAAAATATGAGCATAGGTAAGTAGCAGATCTAAATATTTGAGTGACACCTTGTTTTATTTGAGTATTTCATGCTTTATTTGTTGATTTTAAGGTCTCTTTAAATAGAAAGTGCAGTTATTCATGGATTCAAGCCCCACTTTTGTTTGTTTTAGGATTTCTACAGTACTACCACCGTTACTTTACTAGTGACATTAGTTTTTTCACACTTTAACTAGTTAATCATTTGCCCATTCCTAATGCTATTATTTACATTAAGACTCTAGTGTACTATACTATCAGGTTTATACAAAATGGATTCTTCCAGCTATAAAGGTAAGAATAAATCTCTCTTTCTCATTTCAATAGTTTCTTCTCTGTCAACAAGAAATGTTTTCCCTTCAAATGCTTAAACATTCTGCTTACAGTATACAAGACAGTTCAAAGCACTCGAGTATGTGAAACTTTATATGTCTGTGAACTGAAAAGTGTGAAACATTTCCTTGCCCAATGTTTTAGCATAAATTCATATTTTAATAGGAAGCTATAGAATATTATGTTTGTGCATATACATTAGATTAGTCACTACTGAAGCCAAATCTGAAGCTTATCTAACAAAATAACTTATGATAACGGTCCAAAAACTAGTACACCCAAATTTATATTATAGAATATTATTAAACATAATTTTTAAAAAGAGGAAAAATCAAGAAAAGCAAAAAAAAAAGAAAAATTTAGTTGAAATTTGTAATTGTATTATTGAATAATTGTATTATCTTTCAATTTCTAAATATGTTTGGTGACTAAAATATGATTTGAATAAATATATCTGTTTTATAAATCTGTTTTGTTAAAATCCACCAAAATACATGGCCTATATTCACTGAGAAATGAATAAAAGTATTCATTTTCAAAATGTAGTGTGCTCAATTATGCTGAGCACTGTATATAATTTGTTGCTTTTTTTTTACACCTGTAATGTGAAGATGTACTGATAACGGCAAGTTGTTGCACATTCCTGTATGTTCATTAAAAATCTTTATACTTTAACATTAAATAATATATTTAAGATCATTTGGATTGTATAAATCATTCCTTAATTTTGTATCTTCAATTATATTTCAAGTTTGACGTCAATATTTAGGCCATTCCAACGAGTCACTGAGGGGATTGTATTTCCAGAACTTTAACATTAGAAACATTATAACAGATGATACAGTTATATATAAAAACTTAACATGGACCAATGTATTTATGAATATAAATGGGAAAAAGCTTGACGTTCTTGTGAAATATATTGTTTAAACAATAAGTTATAGAAGTTACATTTAAAACTTTACACTTTATATACCCAGTTAAAGAGGTTTTAGAGAGAATTAATTTGGATATTGAGGGATATAATATGCAAAACTTTATATTTCTGTGAAAAGTGTGAAACATTTCCTTACCTAATGTTTAGTATGACAATAGCTTTTGGTGAAGTGTGAAAAGACCTGCAGTGGACAATACTCGAGTCATCATGGAATTTTCTGGAATTTTAAACGGTCTATTCCAGATATTGAAAGTCAGGGAATTTTATTTATTTTATTTTATTTTTTCAAGTCATGGAATATCAGGGATGTTTGTTCGTTGTTTTAAATTTGACTTTACATTCATTAAAATGTAATTTTACAATAATGTTTTTAATTGCGTTTTTTTCATATATTTTGCTTATTGTTATGGTTTGTCTTTTACATGCCAGTTTATTCCTGCCTGTCAACTGGCAATCAAATATATGAAACCAATATCAAACAAAAATTTAACAAGAACATAAGTTGTTTTGTTTTGCTAAAAATTTATGTAGTGAATGAAACCAGGGGCCTGTTTCAGAAAGGAGGTTAAGTGAAAACTCAGAGTATTTTAAAGGTGCAGTATGTAAGTTTGACACCTAGTGGTTGAACTAGGTATTGCACTCCTGGATCATAATAAAAGTACGCTAGGATGCCAGATTGTGTACAGGAGTGAGTGATTTAAACTGTGTTCTAAATAAAAGCAACGACACGCGATAGAGGGAATATTTTCCATATTTAACGGAGTTTTTGTCCTAACCAACACCTCGAATTGATATATTAGAAATGGCTTCTATTTCTCACAGCTGAACAACAAAAACCTATGACAGCTAGATCACCTCAGGTAAGCCTTGTGTGCTTTATTCTGTGCTAAATGCTAACAATGCGAGTTTGAATGCATTTTACATGGCATTTGTTGCCATATACTGAAAGCAGAAAGTTCACCTCAGATCTTGAAAATACAATGAACCGTCTGAAATTGAACTTTAGAACTAAACACATATGAGTGATTCAGCATCTACATTGATGTTAAAGTGGGTTAACATGTATTAAATAGATTCTAAACCTTACCGTTTCGTGAGCGAGTGCATATTCTGTGCTTCTGAAAGGCTGTATTTAAATTTCTGCCGTGTCTCGTCTGGTGCAAACAGCCAAATAGCTGATCACTGCCTCTCTCGTCACAGCGTGTTGTTAGGACACGCGGTTACAATGTAACCTGCTCACCTAATGCTTACGTTCGTAATATTTATGTAATTTGCTAATTAATAACCTCATGTGGAACTGCATCTGTCTCCCATACTGTTCCTTTTGGTCACGGACGCATGCTTTCAAGAGTCTTACTGAATGAATGAATGAATGAAATACGCTGTTTTCCAACAAGGCAACCCAGGGTGCTGACATATAATTGGCTAAACTGGCATCGTGCATATGAAATTTATCTAAACAAAGACAGAGTTCCGGCACGGAAAACCCATTTTCAAAGCAGAATATCTGACTTCAGCATTGTTTTTCAGTTAAACAAGTATGTTCACTTGGGATGTTTCTTAAATATCTGCACACATAGTATGGTATTTTTATGCTTTAGAAGAGTCAAAAACTTACATACAGCACCTTTAACCCTGAAATGAGAGAAACTCTGGGTTTTCCATTTCAAAATGGCAGGTTTGTCAAACTCGAGAAAGCAGGGTAAGTCAAGCCTGTTTCTGAAAGAAAGGTAACTTTAACTTAGAGTCAGTTACCGTGGTAACTTACTCTGTGAACCTAACCTGGTCAGGAGCAGGTTTTATTCTCTAAACTCGGAGTTTCTGTCAGTCTCCTCCACTTTTTTAAAGACGAAGTGGTATTTCTCGCCTTAGTCTTGCGTTTCCACCCACCTATTTTAATGCTCATTTTGGATATGCGCATAAAAACGATTGATGGAAATGTCATGATGCACATAAATTTTTGAAAATATGCATAAAAAACATGCGCATAATAACTGAGTAGGATAAACTTTTATTCGATAAAGATGCTTATAAACTGCGATGAAAACACTTTTACTGAACAAATTCCAGTATGTGTATTAAAAAAAATTTAAAATGTGTGTGCATAGACAAACCAGCTGGCTGAGCACATTGTAAAACATCTTAAATGTTGTTTTGGTCATTCTAAAACGCCTCAACCGTTTCAGTATTAGTGTATACTATTATTTACCTCCAGAGCGTCTGGAGCGTGTCAAAAGCGTCTGTTCTCCGCGTCTCATGGCTTCAAACGCCACCACGTGTTCATTGTTTGTCAATTGTCTTCTGAGGTGCAAGTACATTTAGCCTGTTAAATAAAGAAAAGACGCAGCTTCTTCTATCTACCGCAGTAAATTCTGTTTTTACTGTTGATATTTGGCACCAGTTAATCAGGAAGTGACGATTTTGTTGTCTTTGATTCGGATGGAAACGCTGCTTTATTTGCACATCTTTTATGCGTTATTCCAGTTTTGCATATAAATTTATTTAAAATTTTTGGATGGAAACATAGCTATTGTCTATATTTCAGTCACACAAAGAACAAAGTCACATACGAGAATGGCTTGTCCTTTTTTAATGAATAATTAGCTTAAATTCACTGACATTCGACATGTACTGTAACTAGATTAATGAGATTATTATTAACTATTTTTTAGTTCCGCTTACATTCTAAATGTCATATCAACCTCTATCTCTTGATCAATAATAGAGGCACAAGTGCACTTTTAAATCTATTAAAACTGATTAACGTGTATAAAAGTGAGAACGTATGTAAAACATTTTTAGAAACATCACACATTACATTACTTTTTTATTATACTTAAATATTTAAATTCGATATAAAATTACATTTGTAATTTGTAAAAAATGTTTTCCCACACTAACTATTTCTACTGATGCAGTGGTGTTGCTTTTTTAAATATATGGTCATATTTGCTATAACTTTGCATGAGCACATCAAGTTCAGCAGGAGAAAGAAATGCTGGTCTCTTTTTTTCAGATGTTGCTATGGCCACTCGTAATATCTGCGCTCCATTGATAATGCCTTTTTATAGTCACGGTGTGCGTGCTTAACTGAGTTGATCAACTCAAAGTTGATTAACTCACCTCAGATCAGCTATTCTGAAACCGAAAACTCTGAGTTTTTAATCTCTCGGTAAATCAACACAAGAGTTCAAGTTTAAACTCTGAGTTGGTTGAACGTCCTTACTGAAACAGGCCCCAGAAGTCTTGACACATTTGAGTTATAATGGCTGCATTGTTCTTACATGAAAAATAAGGTGGATAGGTCAGGGAATTTAGTGTTTTAGTCAATGAAAAGTCATTTGGCTTAGATTTGGGACTTTATGGCCTGTTTCCACTGAGTGGTACGGTATGGTACGGGTCACCTTTATCAGGTTTGCGTTTCCACTGCCAAAAGGGTACCAATAGTGGGTGTGGTGTACGACAGAAAGTTTCAGTCAACATCATTCTTGCTCGAGGAAATGTCAAAGTAAAGCTGTACGGGTCGTTCACATATCATATGAGAAGCACTTCTCACAAAACAGAGGCTTTATACACATAAATACTTCTGTATAAATGTTCATTACTAACCTTTCTATGAACATGATTTGGTTATAACTGCAGTTTAATGACAGTGCGAAATAGCCTACTGTAACGTCTGCAATTATATAAAATAAATAAATAAATGCAACATATATGAACACATACAGACCCTTACAGTCTCTGATATGTTACCAATTACAGTAAAACTACACACAGCATACATTCAGTCCTTATTTGGGTTCAAAAACAACATGCAACATACAGCCCAGTCAGTGCAAACCTCTCATCTGTATCTTTAATCTTCACCAGCTCATGTTACCTCTGTTAGAGAGTAATTCCGTCATTCCGTGTTCGTAATGGTCCAGAAGGCGATGATAATAGTTAAATATGGCAGTTTGTTCATGTTTTAGGTTGCTGAAAGAATCATTTGCTCCTTTGTTTTGTTGGGCTTCTCCTTTGTTTTTTTTGCACTTCACTCTCGCGTTTGTCTGTTTCTGAAAGGATGTCACGATATTATCATCAGCTCAAGAAGTTCGTTATTTCAAATATAGACGCGCGGTGAGCGCAAGCGAGAAAGCGAAACCGCTCATGCTGTAGACGGCTTTGTAAACAACAACGAGGCACAGTGTAAATTCTGCTCTTCTTGGCTTTGTGGCTGTTTATCAAGACGACGACAAGGTTTGGTCGACCATGGCTCGTTATTATATGTATACATTTTTACGGTAATGTATTTAAAAATGGTGCTGCTTTAGTTTTCATTTTCCTGGCTTGTGCACGAGCTACGAGTGACATATCTCTGTAAACCAATAGCATTCAACTGCGCGTCTTGCGCCACCTTTTGGTTGTTTTTTTTTTGTGCTAGGTACCCTTTCGAAAGGGTACCCAAAAAGTGGTATGGTACGGTTTGTTTTTTGGTACCTTTTGACAGTGGATAAAAGCATACCGTACCGTACCGCACCACTCAGTGGAAACAGGTCATTAAACACTGAAGTGATTATAGAAGATGTATAATTAGTCAAAGCAGAATACAGAAAACAGCTTGTAATAGCTCATTTATATGACATTATGATGTGACAAGTGTGTGATAGTTACAAGCAAATCACAGACGTTGATTTCAACCTTATTCATGCAATTCTGATTCTTTTCCCTTACAGAACAATGTCCATATTGTGGAAAGCCCTTCAAGAGGCTGAAAACTCACATGCCTCACTGCAAAATGGCACCAGCTGCTCAATCCCAAAAAAGCATTCAAGCACCCAAAGAATTGAGAGCAAACACTTCTAGACAGAAGATCCCTAAAAAGACAGCAGCGGCAAAGACAAATGTTGTCATCTTTAATGAGACACACCCGTCCAAAAGCAGGAGGAAAGGAGATCTTCACAATGCAGAAAGTCCTCTCTCGTCTACTGAGGTCAAAGTCTCATCATCTGAAACTCTGGACACAGAGAGGCCTAAAAGCAAATGGCTGGCTAAAAGACAGAAGGAACTTGAGAGATTACAGCTGTTAGTGCCAGACTCACAGAAGACAAGCAAACCAACCTCATTAGCAGAGCACGCAGGAGATAAAAGCTTTTGTGAGATCTCCAAAGGACCAGATCAGGGAACATCTCAAACTAATGGAAAAAGTACTGGAGGCAAAAAGAAGCTAAAGACGGCGCAATTATCAGAGCAGCTGTCCATCAACAAGGGTAAAATCAATAGTGCTGGATTTGTGCCAGCAAAATCCTCTAGTGTTCCACATGAGTGCAGTGTGGAGTATGAAAATCCAAAACTAAAAACAAGGGTAAAATTCTTGGAGGAGATTAAAAGATGCGCTTGCAGCCAGAATGAAGATTTTGATCTAATATCAGGAGCAAACGAGCATAAAGCGCTTACGATTTTTACATCTAAAACTTCTGTGTGGGACCACATCAGTTACAGTTTGTATTACAAGAGGTCTTTTAATCTGTTTGTGCCTTATCCTGTTCTTCAAACATCCAATGATTCTGCTGTGGAGACCAAAGAGGTTTCTATCGTGCGACAATCAAAGAAGCTTGACACAGCAGTATCCAAGGTTTCTGTTGCACCCTCACCTATTTCATCTGAAACCTCCCTTCGACAACCTGCAGAAGACACTCTTAACTCAAGATTTCAAGGTGTCAGAAGTTTATCATGGGCTCCTGAGATAAAGACTGATTGCAGCAGAATACATTTATCCACAGTGCCTTTAGGCTGCTGCGCTAATGAAGATATTTGGATGAAGAATCGGCTTTCTGGGCCATCCACCTCATGCAAAGGTATTGCATTAGTCATGTGATGTTTAGTTATGAACAGGCAATGCCTTTGAGAAAAGAGAAATCTATTAAACTTATAACAATTATTTGTAGTATCATTTTATATTATGTGTGAATGTTAAAGGGTTAGTTCACCCAAGAATCTTAATTCAGTTATTACTCGCTCTCATGTCATTCCAGTCCCCTGAGACATTCATGATGGTGGCTTGAGAAAGCCAACATACTGTTATACTACATAAACTTTTTATTCTTCTTCTTCTTCTTAGACTATTTTAAGAACGCATCTCCTCCTAGACTGTTCCTACTACAACCACCAAACTAACTCCAAACCTCCAAACTATACTGAATTAAGTTGCTATATCGTTTCCAACAGATCCGACTTACGGTTTTTCCAAAACTGACCTGGAAAATTCTGAAAAGTCCCATTGACTTAACATTGGACCAAACTTTGTGACCTCATAACTTTGCACCAGACTGTCATACAGACTTAAGATTAGGGTCATTTAACTAGCCACACCTTAACAAGCACTTACGGAACCCTAGCAACTGTCCCATAGATCTCCATTGTAAAAAACTGCCATTGACTTTACATTGGACATACTAAAAACAAACCAATTCATGCTAACAATATACTAGTCATACAGGAACGTACTAACAAACGTACTAATCATACTAGCAACATGCTAATTCACACTAGAAACATACTAGCAACATGCTAATTCATACTAAATTCATGCTAACAACATGCTAGTTTATACTAGAAACATGCTAGCAACATACTAATTGATACTAGAACAATGCTAACAACATGCTAATTCATACTAGAACCATGGTAATTTGTTAGCAACTACCTAGCAACCATTCAGAACACCTTAGTAACTGCCTAGCAAAATCTTCGCAACCACTCAGAACACCTCCTAGCAACACCTTAGTAACCACCTAGAATACCATAGCGACTGCCTAGCAACCACTCAGAACACCTTAGCAAATGCCTTAACAACCACTCAGAACAGCCTAGCAACAACTTAGCAACTACTTAAAACACCCTAGCAACGCCTTAGCAATTACTCAGAACACACTAGTATCAGCATATCAGCGACTTAACAACCACTCAGAATACTCTAGCAACCACCAAGCAACACCTTAACAACTACCTGGAATACCCTAGCAACAACAACAAAAAATAATTTAAATGAGCATTAGATGTAGTGTTACATGGACATCGGAAAAATAAGACCTGTGCAACAATATTTGAGTCCTAGAACAGCGAATGTAAGACTTTTTTAGACCTAAAATTTCGATTTTTAAATTTTAGACTTTTTAAGAAACCCAGAATAGATAGCATAAATAATACTCAGTACAACTACTGCTTTACATTACAGCTACATTAGTGTGACTGTTGGAGTTAGAGTTGGGGTTAGCGGTAGACGTTAATAAAAGACAATTCATGGGAAATTTAGTAAATAATATAAATAATTCTTGTTAACTTCTGGTCACAATCCAATCCGATCTAGCAACAATCGAATTTTGCCTCATTTACATCTTTCTCATTTGGTGTGAACCCAGCCATGTTGGCCAATCAGAAAGGAGAAAACTGTGTGCACGCTGACGTCATGAGGCGAAAACCTCAGGGTAAAGTCTAGATACGATACAGCTGCAGATACGCACATCAATATAGCAGCATTTTTGTCACACTGCATAACAATAAGTAATATTTTTACAGTACTGTGACGGTTGGGTTTAGAATTGGGGTAGGGGTAGACGTTAATAAAATACAATTAATTTGAAATTTTATAAATAATTCTCGTTGACTTCTGGCCACAATCGTATCTGATCTAGCAACAACTGTTTTATCGTCCACATGACCACACTGTACCCGGAGTTTCAGAAAAAACTTTTCAGAGTCTTAAGAAAGTTTCGGTTTCAGTCACCTAATACCGTGTTTTCATGTAGACAAACAGCAAAACCACGAAGAAAAAATGTGCGGTTTTGAAAATACTGGTGTTTGTGTGGACAAGGCTGAATACGAGCTGTATGGAGAATTTTGAAACTTATGGTATTAGTGACACCGGTGGCCAATAAGTGAACTGCAGGCAGCAGATTATTATTTGTCCCCTGATATCCTCACAAGAAAGTTCTGCTTTATTCCTCCTATTATTATTCATTCTTTCTTGTGCATCTCTATCATTTTCTCATTGTGGTTACACATAGAAGACATCCACGAGTTAAATGAGCTAAAAGGATATTTTTTTAACAATAAACCATGTCTTTGTTTATATAGTGCCTCTTGTTCAGCGGAAATTTGGAGATGTCCGATTGAATGAACTTGCATTATGGCTTGGCGCCCGAGCTCCTGTGTCACCCAGAGAGATTGTGAACATGTTTAAGCAAGGTTTGTTCATCATCCAACAAAATCCAAAATTGCATTTCATTTGACTTTATTGAAATGTTTTCTTCTGCGATCAGGTTGGCAGTGGTACTACAGGAAGTATATAGATATTCGTAGAGGAGGAGTTGGAGGAATATCAATGCTTTTGACCGGATACTGCGTCCTGTGTTACGTATGGAACTATGCACATCTAAGTAGGTCTGAATTGATGGCATTAACAAACATGTAACATGTAATTGCCATGCATAATTACAATGCCTTGTTTCATTTTACAGAGAAAGACCGTTGGAGGAAGTACCATTAAGGACTTTTTTTGTGGGCTTGATAATTGTTGGACACTTTGAAGTCTTGCATTCAGGGATTTGAGGTCACAGTAAGAGTAATACTTTATATGTCAAGATTATAACACTAGGACCTAGTAGTTTACAGCAGTTTGAGGTTTACTGTGTTTTGTGTTATCAAGGTACTTTTTGTTAGATAGAGAGGTTTATTTTGAAGCCCAGTTTATGCTTGATTTATCTTGGTATATTTCATGTTACTAAACAAATGTGTGTATATATAAATTTATATACATTTCTTTTATCCAGAACTCATTTGTATAATTTGACAATTTCTACTAACTAAATTTATAGAAAGAAAATATGTTAACTATTTAGAAGACCTACTTGAGGTCCTAATAAATTATACAATATTTTCTACCTTAATTGTTTTTAATGCCGTATGGTTCTTTTGTTCCCAACTTAATAATCCTTACAAATGAAGTACAAATGAAATCAAAACTAACCATATGATTTTGTTACCTCACATTGCCAGAATTGTGGTGAACAATCTGTGCATTTTATAAAGAATTATAAAGAAAAAAAAATTGCCCTTGTAATCTAAAATTAAAAGCTTAAAATGCACTTCCTGTAAAGGCTAATTTATGCTTCGGCACAGCCTGCGTAAAGCTAGCGCAAGCTCTGTGATTGATCGGCTTGGTAGCGCTGACGAGTGTGGGCGGGACCGAGAGCTGCGCAAACCCGTTGGAGCAAATGTTTAGAAGTGTGGAGCCCTGTGTAGGAGCTCCAAATGGAAACTTTTGTTTTGTGTTTACTTTATGATTAAAGTTGTTGCACGTCCCCCGGTTCCCGCCTCAAAATGAGCAAGTTTGAGCGACTTCTACATTAAGGTAGCGTTCAGAAAAAAACAAAACACCAGCGAAGAAACTCGACACAGAGGAACATAAAAACCTCACTGCCAGCTAGCGTTTCTAAAGTGTTATTGCAGAGCAACACAAACAGCACGCAGAAGTATAAATGCACGACCGACGCTGTGGGTCACGCCGATCCCTCGAAGCAGAAGTATAAACTAGGCTTTAGTTTTCAGTTATGTGTCTGAAATGGCATAATTCCATACTAATATAGTACCGATAAACAGTATGCGAGCTGAGTAGTATATCCGAATTCATAGAATTCAAAAAATAGTATGCGAGAAGTATCGTAGTTGAGATTTTAACAAGACTAATCGTATTAGTAACATTATTATCGGTAACTACAAGTTAAAGACACGCATAGTTAAAATAATCGAAACGTTTGTAAACATTTAACAGTGATTTTTAAAAATGTTTTTATGTATTTATATTTAACATTATATATTTACATATGAAGTGGTAGCACGTTGTAGACTGTTTAAAATAAAAGCACGAAAGAGAAATTCTCCATGCCACAACACAGGCCTTTAGTTACACATCAGTAAATGAAATACATCATTTAAAATACTTTTCATGTCATTATAATGCTCTTTTAAATTACATCAATT
This sequence comes from Danio kyathit, assembly GCA_903798195.1. Taxonomy (NCBI): domain Eukaryota; kingdom Metazoa; phylum Chordata; class Actinopteri; order Cypriniformes; family Danionidae; genus Danio; species Danio kyathit. The sequence goes on from LR812530.1 coordinate 39,177,712, forward strand.
TTAACAAGATTTCGCTGCATTTATAATTTTATTTTTAATCAGGCGCTACAAACTATACCTATTACAACTCCAGTAAACCAATAGGATGACCCAGGGTCCTAGGCGGACCCAATTGTCAGGGGGGGACTCGATTTCTCATGACACCAGTATGACCTATTATTACTTCCGGCGAGATTCTGAAGTGTGCATCCGATAGACGCTATGTTATCCCATGATGCCCCGTGAGAGAATTCATGAATGGAAGTGAAGCGATGCAACTGACATGGGTGGGTCACGTGATCATGACAAAATGGTGGATGTAGTACGTGCGAGTACCATTCATACTACTCTCATTCATACTGTATAGAATGTTCTGTTCTGACTGTCGAGTAGTACATTTAAACTCAAATGCAGTACCTACTGAGTAGTAGGCGATTTCGGATGCAGCCTCAGATTACCTCGGTCTGAGGTATTATGCGTGGCTAACATATTGAACCACACTCCTCCAACTGTTTTGACAACAAACAGACATGGTAAGGAGGAGGTGTCTGTTAGGTTGTAATAACTTTTAAAACCAGATCTTTGTGAATGAAATGCCTACTTTACTACATCCAATCAGCTTGCAGTAGAAAAAAACAAGCCACACCCACTGTTTTCTCATTTAATATTCCATTTCTCTAGGAACTGCGTCACAATATGAAAAAATAAAAACGGTAGCAGCTTCTGGTTCATGTGGACTTCCAGAGTCTTCAAGGAAGGAGATTCAGTACTGTGTAGAATTGATACTTTTAAATATCCAGACTTCATTTAAAGCAAGACAAAACAAAAGATTGGCTGTATTCAAAATGAATTTTTAATATTTATCTTTGCTGTTGTAATGAACACTCACAAAACAACAAATCATGAACCGACCACATACGGTATGACGTGAACACATACTTAACATAAAAAAAATAACTTTTTTTTAGTTTTACATTCTTTTTCTTTACAAAAAGTATAAATATTTTGTGTTTCATGTTTTATTTCTCGTAATACAAACATTACAAATCAAGTTTCGGGTGATGCAGAAAAGTAAATGATAAAAGCAACATTTACCATGGGGTATTACAATAACTGAAGGCCACACTCGCACAACAAAAAGCAGTAAAAACAGTAAATGATAGACTATCTCAACTTGTTTTCACTCGCTCTGTTCTAAGGCAAAGAAGCCCTTCGAAAGTGAAGGTCTTTCAAGAATGCTCCCTAAAACCGACCGCTAGAGCTCAGATCAGAGAGAATGTCTGTTATTTTTGGTTGAATTGCTGGGAAAGACAGTGGCGTTTAGTGTTAATGATGCTAAACAACAGGATGAGAGATGTATAGATGGAAACCTTCCCTTCGGCTCTGGAATGGATGCTAATGGAAATGCCCACACACCACAAGTTCTCTGCTCTGGTCAGTTTTTGACATTGTCTTGGTCATATATTTCCATGGCACAATCAATATGCGTTCTAATCTACAAAACAGGACTGTCTCCCTTTAGAAATTTTTATTGTTATGTCAAAAAGTGGGCCCATACTCCTCCTACCCAAAATAGATTATTCTCAGTAAACAGCCATCTCCTAATGCAACTAATTAGATGCCCATAGTAAATTAAACCCCTGATATGTTGTGACGACACTACATCTGCATTCACCAGTTTTAAACCATATGAGAGGATTGATCTGGAAAGGAGCTGTGAGCATGGCTATCCGTATCAGGTCCACATGTGCAAATATAAGCTGCCACTAGAGGCAGAAACTGCAAACCGACTGCCAAGACTACAGCCTGACCAGCAGGGGACTCAACGCACAAGAGAAAAAAACATAATAATGTGGGTGAATCTCACAAAAACAAAACAAATTCCAAAAATCAAGGGAAAGAAGTAAGAAGGACGTCATTGAGTGATACAGTCGAACTATGACATTTTTTCAGGACAATTAAGCACGTTTACAAACTTTTAATAAAAAAAACTATGAAAAAAACATCAATATATGATGACGTAAAAAAATGGAAGTAACATTTTTTAAATCTAATGCTAATAATTGCTGCCTCTAATTTATGCTAAAAAAAAACACGATTAAAATAAGATTTGATATCAAGAATATATGGTGAAATGCATATGCAACAAAACTTTGATAATAAAAATAAGTGTTTGATTAAAATGTGCTTAATTGTCATTAAAAAATACAGCATTGCCAAAAAGTTACTAATCCCAGCAAGCATTTTTTGTTTTGAAAAGATGTCTAATAGACGTCTAAACACAGTCGTCTTGGCTAAAACAAGGCTAATAGACGTCTAAACATAGTAGTCTTGTCTAAAATAAGGCTAATAGATGTCTAATAGACGTCTAAACATAGTTGTCTTGGCTAAAACACGGCTAATAGATGTCTAATAGACGTCTAAACATGGTAGTCTTGGCTAAAACAAGGCTAATTGACGTCTAAACATAGTCGTCTTGTCTAAAACAAGGCTAATAGATGTCTAATACACGTCTGAACATAGTCGTCTTGGCTAAAACACGGCTAACAGATGTCTAATAGACGTCTAAACATGGTAGTCTAGGCTAAAACAAGACTAATACATGTCTAATAGACGTCTGAACGTAGTCGTCTTGGCTAAAACACGGCTAACAGATGTCTAATAGACGTCTAGACATAGTAGTCTAGGCTAAAACAAGACTAATACATGTCTAATAGACGTCTGAACGTAGTCGTCTTGGCTAAAACACGGCTAACAGATGTCTAATAGACGTCTAGACATAGTAGTCTAGGCTAAAACAAGACTAATATATGACTAATAGACGTCTGAACATTGGCTAAAACAAAGCTAAATTTGGGGGCTGTCAGTGAAAATCTAATAGACGTCTAAGAAAAGGCCAAAACTAGACTAGTCATCAGATAAACAGAAATGAATGACTACACATATAAAGTTTGTCTAATCTGTCTATTTGACGACTAGTCTAGTTTTGGGCTATTCTTAGATGTCTATTAGATTTTCACTGACAGCCCAAGCTTAGCCTTGTTTTAGCCAAGCTGTCTACGTTTAGGTGCCTATTAAACACAAAATTGTTTGCTGAGATCCTAAAACTAGGTTTCTTCCTCTCTTCTTTTCCTTTCCCTTGATTCTCAGTTGAAATGTGACTCTCACTCATGCGACACTTAAGGTGCACAACAGCACGTAATTTCTCCAGCAAAAAAATTATAATGCATCATTTATATAAATGAATTAAATCAAAGAAAAAAAGACAATGTAACATTGTACCCTCAATCTGAGGACTTAACTTTCCCCTTGCACAAAACCCACACAAGTGCGTTTTGTCTCTGTGGAGAGGTAACATACCTGTAAGGTACAAAACTAATTGCAAAACAAAAGTAAACCAAATAAAACGAGCATAATCGATGCTCAAACAATTAAACGCGCAGGTGTGTTTGTGTGCCTCACTTGGTCTACTGCAATGATACAACATAAGTGTTACAACCTTAAGTGCGGACTGACTAATGATGAACAAAGTGTCTGATATTGTCTAATAAGCTACAAATATCGAATGTCTACTGTTGACATTCCAAGAAAATCACACTTACTTACTGCTTGATTGTGTGTATGTGTGTGCATATATCACTGTGTGATTGCAAGTGTATCCTGTGAAGCACTGTCAAAAAGGCTTTCTCATGTAAACTTCTCTAGTTCAACAGGCACAGTATTAGAGTATCACTATCGGTTTTACCCTCGACGCAGCCATAGTGTGCATTTTAAACCACGATAATGCCAACATACGTCTGATCAGCTCACACACGTGGCATGAAATGAGAACATGGAACCAACATAAATATGGCACAGTCTAACATTCTAAGATGCTGTTGACAGCCGCCTCCAGCACTGAGTCTGAGTCAGCCAATGAGACGTGACCGGGATCTGAAGGAAGCTGCTGTTCGTGACCCGGGTTCGAAGGGTAGCCTTGAGCAGAGCTTTGCTGTGATTGGTTGGGAGATGTAGGGTAGTGGACATGTTGACTTTTGCTGCCGAATATGCTGTTGGAGGTCTTTTTTTTAAGGTCCAGGATGCATTTTATTGGAGTTCTTCTGTGTTCCTCCATTTCTTGCTGTTGAGATTCTGTCCTATAAGTGGTTTCTGTGTGGCTGTTCATACTCTGCCCATCTCTTCCAGTGTGACTTATGGAATGACTTGGGGAGGTTTCCATTTTGCTTGGCTCGGCCTCATGCGAGGCTGGGGTCAAGACTTCAGGACTTGAGATCTTCCGTTTAGGGCCGCAGCAGAATTCTTCCAGGAAGCTATCTGTGAGAACGATGTGCCGAAATGTTACGAATATACAGGCAAGCAAGCACACAACATTATAGTGACAAACTTTCCAGTGTGTATTTGAGAGATACAACATGAAAATTCTCAGTTTGTTTGGACCTATAGCTATTAGATTAATGTTAGGAAATATCAGTAACTCATAACATGATTGTATACCACATTTCTGCATGGACACGAAATTCAAGCACTTTATTTAGTCACAAACCTTTGTAATTCACACCCCCATCCCCCCATATATAGTGCCATGAAAGTCTTTCCTGTACTTGACATTTAGCTTGCGCTTAATAGTTACATTAAAATGTCATAGTAATGATAATGTTTTGTTTTGAATGGGTGACTTTAGTCATGTTTAAATAGTATTAATAGTATTATTTGAATTCAATACTGGTAATATTCAAATGAAGTTTCTGAAATATTGATCAAATGCATTATTTGTCATAGTTCTTGTGTAAGATTTAAATGAAGAATTTTTAAATAAAGAATTTCTTAGGTTTTTCGTTCAGTTTTTAAAAAGCAGCACAATTGTTGAAATAACACCATAAACTCTTAATTTAAGCACTTTCAAGGACCTAGGTTTGTTTTTAAAAAGCCCCTATTATGGGTTTTTGAAAATGACCTTCTATGCAGTGTGCAACACAGCTCTAGGTGAATGAAAACATACAGCTGAGGGTTAAATCTGAAAACGCACCTTGTTTAAAAATATCGATTATTTTTTTAAATAAAAGATTCGACTCTGAGTCATTTAAATGATTCATTGTTCATCCGGATCTTTTGCCTGTTCGTATCAACATTGACACGAAACAATACCAAATATGAGCTGCCGGATCCGGTAAAACGTGAACGCGCCTTTCCCTTCAGACATAAGCGGAGTGCGAGGGATCATGGGATTGATCATGACGCAAAGATTACCATCACTGAGAGATGGCCAGACATGCGGCTGTGGGGAATAAAGGGTTAAAGTCTATTTTCATAACAACACCACAGTATAGCCAACTGATCCTGATGATTGATACAATAACCTACCCTGGCGTTTTGTTATTAAAGGAAGGATCAGCAAAGACTACTAATGTATGGGACTTTGTCAGTAACTGTTACACAGTTTGTATGGACCAGTTTCCTCCAGATCCTGTAAGTGTTTCTCCTTCCTACACAATGTGAAGTGATTAAAATCATTGCCTCGTTTTCTGTGGTTTCCAAAATATGTATTTAATTGTGTGTTGTAACTAGGGTTGGGCCGCTAGACGATGCCATCCTCCATCACCGATGGCCGATAGACATCATGATGCTGAGCCGGCATCGCCGATCCTCCGCCCCGCCCCCATCGCAAACCCGCTTGTGAAAAATACACACTCAGGCCCCTTTACGCTAATACAGCTTAGTTTTAAAATGGCATTTTAGAACAAAAATGACCCACGTCCACACTGGTGTTTCATCTAGAGTTTCTGAACAGCCACACACACAGACAGCCACACACATACTGTCATGCGCTCGTCTGAGCTCCAGAGAACAGTGTACGTCGGACAGTTTATCAAGGATGTATTGCTGGATCGTGTCTCACTATAGTTGTTAAACGTGATATTTAATTAATCGTGTCTATCCAGGGCTTAATTTGTGCCGGAACACGCCAGATACGGATGCGGCACCTCATTTTACCGATCTCCCTCCTCAACCACCCTCCTCCCCTGTCCGCTGTTCATTTTCACTTTCTTCCGCGACTCCCCAACGCCCAACCCTTTTCACTTTCGTCCACGACACCCCCGCGCCGCTCACTTTTGTCTGAGACACCCCTCCGCCATCCACCGCGGTGGTGGATGAAACAGTAAGCTACAAATAATTAATTCGTTATGAATGGATGAATTATTTATAAATAATTAATTCACCTCCGCCTATGATGACGATGCCATCGTCCATTGCGATGTTTCACATTAGACATCGTACGATGCTAAATTGGTCAACATCGCCCAACCCTAGTTGTAACTTGTAATCGCTCCGCGTGGCTTGTAATCACATATCTGTTATAGATCAGTGCTTGTAATGTATCTCTCAGGTTAAATCTGTATGGGCTATTTCACATATTGCGTCCAAAACCACATTGAAAACGTGACGCGTGCTTCTTCCTTTACCGATTTAAATGCGTTTTCTGCTTGCAATCTCTTGCTGCTTGTCGTTGTTATGTCCACCATCAGCTGTTCCTACACACTCACAGTGCAGTCAATTTTCAAAATAATTCAACTTTTGCCACTGTGTGGATTAATACTGAATGTGCGTCGTTGTTATTACTTGGGGTTGTGGTTAAGAATAGAGAAGTATATGCTGGTGTTCAACTGCATTGCTTTATTGCATTCCTGCATTGGGCTCACATATACTCTGTGCTTTGAGTACTTTATAAGCGTGCTGGGTGTTTCTCTCTGTCTCGCGTTGAACGCAGTCGACCAATCACAACAGACTGGGTCATTGGACCAATCAGCGCAGATAAGCCTCACGAAAAGGAGGGGTTTGGGAACAAATGAATCGCTGAACAAATCACATGGGAGTCGGGATAATTAGGTAAAAATAAATGCATATTATAAGACAATGAAAGTGTTTTTTGATCTTGCATGCATATCAGCCTGTTGTTGGAGACCTCCAAAACCAAAATATGACCTTTTATAATGTATAATAGAGGCTCTTTAAGTACTTTCCAGGCCTTGAATTCATATGTCTGAAATTCAAGTACTTTCAAGAAGCGTTGGAACCCTGTTTCTTGTCCTTTTTACTTTACGTTTAATGAAATAATTCACATCCAGACATCCCTTACCTGGATCCACTAGCACCATCCTCTTGTCTTGAGTCAAGTTGCCCCTTTCCTCTTGGTTAAAAGTCCTGTCAATCATCACCATTTCCGATGAAGGGCTGGACCTCTAAAAAAGCATTAATCAGGAAACAATTTTGGTTAACGCAAAATGACCTTTAAACCACTACAACATGTTTTGGTCGATGTGTTGTGAACATACCTCTGCCTCCACCATGAGTAAGCGCCTGTATTTGTTCACCATGGCCTGAGTTCTGCTTAACACTTGTGTCGCAACTGCCTCAAACTCCTCATCCACTGTAAAAACCAAAAGCTTATTTATTCAGTAACTATTTAAAGATGAATAATGTTAAGGGGATGTTGAAAATGCACCTTTGGCGAAGTCTTCATCTTGTTGTGGTGAGCCTTGGAAAACATGATAGGGCAGTATTCTGTCTATGACATCATTTAATGAAGTGAAGGGTGTCCGATCTGAAGACAAGACCCTACTGTGATCCTGTCTTAACTGCTGGAGGACCCTGTAAAAAAAAGTTACGATCGTTAAGTACATTTGCATGCATGCATCTATGCCAACAAGACATTATTATTACTATTGTTATTATCAAATATTACAAGTAAAAAGACATTTGGTATTTTAAGAGTCAAAGCGCAGACACTAGACAAGAATATATATTTCTAGTGCACATTTGTGTTCATACACACTATCAATTGAAGTATACGCTAAGAGCAGTGCGTTCCACTGTGTGCACATGAAAAAAAAAAACAAGTATCATTCATGTTGCTTAATGGCGTGTACATGTAATGTGTGACAGGAAAGCTTCACAGCAGATTTAACAGCATCCAACCACAGTGAGAAGACAAGAAAATAAATATAATTAAAATAAGTTGTAAAAAAACTTATACAAATAGACAGTACAAGACAATACAAAATATTAAAAAAGTTAAGTTTCCTGCTGACATTTTGAATACTCAAAATGAAAAGGATTTTAATGCTGTATATAACATCACAGCTAGTGGAATAATCTTAACTGGATAGGTGGATGCTTGCATTTTGACATCATCACCAGGAAATATCTAGATCTTTTGATAAAGTCATAGTTTATTTATGTTCACTTATGTTGGTTACTTCTTTGCATATGAACCGGTAAAACAGGTTACTTCAGTAAACGTTTTCCTATAGTTTTCAGTGTATTGGCCACAGCCATATCACGCTGCCGCCCAAGGCTAGCTACTCACTGAAGCTAAGCAGGGCTGAGCCTGGTCTGCACCTGGATGGGAGACCACATGGGAAAACTAGGTTGCTGTTGGAAGTGTTAGTGAGGCCAGCAGGGAGTGCTCAACCTGCGATCTGTGTGGGTGCTAATGCCCCAGTATAGTGAAGGGGACACTATAATGTCAGTGATCATTCAGATGAGACGTTAAACTGAGGTCCTGACTCTCTGTGGTCATTAAAAATCTCATGTCACTTCTCTTAAAGAGTAGGGGTGTAACCTCGGTGTCCTGGCCAAATTCCCTTCATCAGCCCATACTCATCATGGGCTCCAAATTATCCCCATTCACTGAATTGGCTCTATCACTGCACACTGGTGGTGGTGTGGAGAGACCCCAACACCCTTTCTGCCATGAATGTGAAGCGCATTGGGTGTGTGGCCATACACAACAATTGTGCTATATAAAATACACAATACTTACTGTTGGTGTTTATCTAGCTCATTGTTTTTGATATTTTATTTAGTAATGATGAGTGAAAAATCACACACTTCATCCATGCTTCAACTGGTTTAAAGTACAGTTAGGTCACTTACAATTCTCCTCTAGTAAGTTGCTGAGTTGCAGGTCGCTTCGGTGTAAGAGGCAATTCCTGACTGGCAGGCGTGAGCGGTTTCACAGCTATGATTCAAAATAAAGAAAGAAAAAAAATACATTTTAGATCCAAAAGAGAAAATTTAGATGCACATAATCAGCAATACCAAATATACAGTGCAAAGAGTCCAATAGTGTTTATAGGTTTATGATCAGTTTGCAACCAAGCAAGAAATATATACTTCACTGCGATGTACCAAAACACACACATTATGACTGAAATCATAGTTATTGAATCATCCAAATTATTTTCATTCATATGTTTTTATGCTTGCTCATAAGATGAATGACATTGTGTAGAGCATGGGTCTCAAACTCAATTCCTGGAGGGCTGCAGCTCTGCACAGATTTGCTCCAACCCTATTCAAAAACAGCTGATCCAACTAATAAAGGTGTTCAAGAGTAGTCTTGAACACCTTAATTAGTTGGATCAGGTGTGTTTGATTAAAGTTGGAGCAAAATGGTGCAGAGCTGCAGCCCTCCAGGAATGATTTCAGTCATAATATGCGTGTTTTGGTACATCGCAGTGGAGTATGACCAAATAAGAGGAATAGGGTCTTGATAAATTCTGAACACAAGTGGTTACAATAGATAGATGGATGCATGTTAATGCGTCTGATCCTGGATCACTGAAAACACCTTAATACAGGGGTGGGCAAACTCGGTCCTCGAGGGCCGGTGTCCTGCACAGTTTAGCTCCAACTCTAATCAAACACACCTGGTTATCGATTTCTAGTGATCATGAAGACACTGATCAGCATATTCAGGTGTTTTTATTAGTGTTGGAGCTAAACTATGCAGGACACTGGCCCTCCAGGATCAAGTTTGCCCACCCCTGCCTTAATATGTAGTGAAAACAGAGCCTTATGATTACTAATGGAAGCTTAATATTTTAAAAGGAGTCTTACCTTTGGTACCAAGGAGATTTACTAATTGTGTCTGCCCTCTTTGTGTTGCTGCCATGGTGTCCTTAGAAATTGAAGTAAAATTTAGATGAGACTAGACGACAACTTTTTAGAAGCAAACAAGTAACAATAAAATAAACTTATTTATTCACCTGGTTTAAAGAAACTTGGACCTCCTGAAACCCAGAAGTAGCTGAAGCATTCTGGCCCACGGGCATAAGAAGATGCTGTCCTGGGTTTACAGATAACTGTTGACAAACCTGTGGTCCTGGCACACTAGAACTGATCATAGTGAGGTGGCTTGAAGTCTGTGTTGCCTGTACAGGCGTTGGGCTCGGCGAAGCGCTGGAAGTCCAAACTTTGGCCGCAGCACCAGGCCTTTGAGACACCTGCACAACAGGAGTCGGCGAAGCTTGGCCTATTTGACCGCCACTGACCAAACCTTGATTGACTATCAACTGGCCGCCAGCTGAAAAGTTCTGCCCACCAATAAGCTGTACTGTTGTGTTCTGATTGGTGAGGATGGAGTATGTAGTAGTGCTCATTGACGACGGGTCGCCCACTTGAGTGTTTGCTTGTAACACCTGGCCATTCACAGCCTGGAAGCCGTGGACTGTCGTACCAGAGGTGAGGGAAATTGAACTGGGGAGTAAAAACTGCCCCTGAGGCAGATTGGACTGGGACTGTGTTTGCGCTTGTTGCCCTAGAGGGGAATGCATTACAATGTTGCTGGCTGGATTGACCACTTTCACCTGCTGAGCAGGCTGAGGAGAGCCAGTAGCTGTGTACGGGCTACTGACTAAATTCCCAGCAGTGGTAGTGCTAGGTTGAATCCCTATGTTGCTGATATTGTATACAGTTTGTCCCCCTGTCTGTAAGGGTTTAGGCTGAATGGGTCTGACCAATGTCTGTTGCGTAGGGCCTCTCTGGATGATAATATTCTGAACTGGTATCGTCCCTTTATTGAAGGACATTGACACCTGATTAGCTGTGGAAGGGGCAAACATAGTACCCTGCCCGCTGTTGTTTGTCACTACATTTCCACTCTGCCTTAACAAGATCTGAGGCTGTTCCAAACTGTTGATAGTCATCATAGAGGAGGCACTGCCATTGAAGGATCCCACTACCTGGATGTGTCCAGCGGGGCCATTTGGCAAGGGTAGCTGAGGAACCTGTTGGATAAAAGCCTGAGGTTGTGCCAATGGTGCCACCACACCTGGACCCGCAACCCCTGCAAACCCTCCAGAGACCAGCTGCTGAGGGAAGGCGGTAGCTGTGGGAATGAGAGATGGCTGGGAGTCCAGAAGGGCTTCTTGAGCCAATGTCTGCTCTGTGATATCTGCTTCCAGCAATGACTTCTGGAGGATGTCGAAGGGTTGGTCCTCGCCACCGAGATCGACTCCATCTGCTGAAGTTTCACTGTCCAGATCATCCTCGATGAATGGAAGACTGCTTGAGAGCTGAAGCTCAGCATCACCAGCCTCCCCAAACTCTCCCAAATGATTGTGGCCATCTTTGAGTCCTTCACTGGAGCCACCCTGAAAATAAAACCAAATCTAGACTCACTCATATTTTATTGAATGATGATTACCATTCAAACATTTAAGCTTAGTTAATGTTATTTTTATGTACAATAGGGTATATGAAAAGTAAAATGAATTCAGTTCATGTTATCAACACATGCCTGGTAATACTTGGAGAAAAATAATGCTTGGACAAGTATCAAATGTTCAAGCATGAATATGTTGACCGCCAAGCTATCAAATGAAACAAAATGTGTATTTGACTGGGCTTACAAAGCCATTTGCTATATCAAACTGAAATATGCACTTTTTAAATTTGAGCATACAAAATATAGTTTGAGGTCAAATTTTGTTGCAGGTTTTAATTTAAATGTTAGTTTAGCTATGAAGGTATTTTCCTACTGACAAAACAGCTGTACATAGGTGTCCATGTTAACTGACATATAGTACAGTATGGCTTATACTCACAGTGTCACTGGTGAAGAATGAGCTGGCCGAACCAAAAGTTGCATTTGTCACATCGTCTTCTCCAATCTGTTCGAATGTCAAAAAAAGTTATCAATAACCTTCTGCTATACTGTATAGCACTCAAATGTAGTGTGTAAGCATACTTACAGATTTACTATTTGAACCATGAAGATACTCATTCAATGCTTGCACATCTCTGTTAAAATAAAACAGTTCATTAAACACATTTGTAGTGTGTAGCTTTTTTAAAAGAACCATCAAAGTTGCTTACCCTATAAAATCCAGAAGACGGCGGTCGTCTTCATCATCCATGACACCTGTGACATAGTAATAACAGATTTTAAGATTTTAAAATGGACACAAATACCTTGACATTTGGCTATAGTTATAAACATTGGTCACTAAATACTGCTGAAGGAATACCCCAAAAAAGGTAATGTGCATTGCGCTCTATACAAAACATTATAATCAACGATATAAGCCAGTGTGTTATTGAACTTTCTCAGAGATTGTAAGAAGATCTCTTGCTTAATATTAAATGCCAAAAAGTATTTGATATATTCATAGACTAACTGTTCTCTGCAGTCACAGGCCTTTGTGCCAGGGTTTTAAGATATTTCTATGCCAGGGATGCACAAACTGAAACAAAATATCAAAATATTTGAATCTATTGTGTATAATGTGGCAGCCTCAGCCTTTATTATATTATTTTATTGGAGAATAATACACACACACACACACACACAAATAAAAATAATAAAAGGACTTTACATTAAACACTAATTCCAATCAATCAGTAAACTTATTTTTAGTGCTTAAGTACACCAAAACTGTACTGTAAGATACATTGAATACACGAATATGATGTGTATGTTTAAGAATGCAGAATTAATTTGTGTGACAAAGAGCGTCTTCACGCTTGGCTGCAGATACTGTCCGTAACCTATAGAGACTGTAAAATGGCGGCTGGTGATTGAAACTGCGCCACTGCTCGCTACAGTCGACAGACAAAGGGCGTTGTGACGCAGAGATCATGTGCAGTGTTGAAATGTAAATCTACTGTAATTTCAATTCATATTTTTTACAATAGAAATGTGAACAACTTGTGTGGAAAGTGACAAGGAGGACTCCTCGTGGGGGGATGGGTGAAACATGTTTGGCCAGTTTGATTGTTCTCTTGACGAGCTGTTAATGTTTTATAACATATTTCGACTAAGTCAAGTGAGGGAAAGAAATGAGTTGGGTGTTTTCCCCAAAGGGACCTCATGTTTGAATAGCATTTGATTGACAGTCATTTTCGCTTTTGTGTTAAAACAAACGACGTGTGTCGTTAAAATGGGTTAAAGAATTTGCAGAAATACAAAAATTGCGCGTTTTTAAATGTACTTCATTATTACGCAGCACATACACGAGAAAAACGCGTAATATGCGTGACAGAGTAAATTAAAAACGGCTCGATCAGCTGAAAAAAAGATCAGTTTAAAGATTATAAGGGATACGAATGAATAACAACATTAAGCAATACATATTATACGTTACATATAATATTAGGATATTATATACGTGCTGTTTACAGCTAAATAATCAACATTCAGCAGGTTTAACCTCGCAGTATCCGTTTAATGAAAGAAAAAAAAGTGACAGGTTATTTGGGCCTTTTCACGCGTCCTTAATAAACAACTTTAAAATATTATTAAAAATGTCATTTTGCATGCAAACGCGGGGTTTTATTAACCAAACTATGAACAGAAGATCTGAGATATAACACACATTCGGCTGTGGTCAACATAGCAAGCCAAATGAGGGAGGAGATGAATCATTTTTTTTCTTCCTCTCTTACACCAGAAAAAAAATTATCTATCCTCTTTGTTAAGTCAAAGGGGCGGAAAGAGACACGTAGAAAACCAGCAACCCCTCAAAATACAGAGTAACGTTAAAACCCTGTCGAAGCAAGGCGACGCATTTTTACTGATTCGCTTGTCATACAGTGTGGCAGGAAGGACTAAACAGGCTCTCCATGGCGCAAGGGCAGGACGCACAAAACCCGCCTTAATCTCGTTGAAAGTAACAGCTAGAAACACTCAGGGACTTTGTCCATAAATAGACCGAGGCTGGAGAAGCTCGTTTTATCGCTCGACTCAAAATGTGTCGTCTACAAGCGTAATTATTTGAGCAGCTGTGACAGCCGGGAGGAGCGCGGCACGGAGGAAACGCGTTTTCGGCTCCGGACGGACGGCTCGCTTGATACAGGGATGTCTTTAGTTTTTTTTTTTTTGAAGGGGTAAAAGCGGATCATCATCATCAGACGAGCCTCAAGCATTCTTCACACTCCGAGTTGTTGATGGCCTTCTGGGCGGTGTGTGGACGTTGTTCCCCCCACCTATTAAGAAACGGCTGAAATCGTCGAGCAAAAACCGAACGCAGAACAAATCGGTGGCGAAGCATAAATATTTATTTGAATTTGCATCACACAAAGACGACTTGAAAAAGAGGCAAACCCTTACTCCTGTCTCACTCCTCTTGAAACCCAATATCTCCATTTGGCAACTTTTAATTTGCTCCCCCTCCTCCTCCTCCTCCTCCTTCTTCTTCTTTCTCCCTCTCCCACTCATATATTTTTCCCTCACTGTCCTTGCTGCTCAGTCTCAGATAGATTTTTCTCTCTCCACGCTTGCTCTTCCCTCCCCGAAGGAAGGGGAGGAAGGAGGTTGTGTGTGTTTTTTCCTTGAAAATTTTATCACAAAATTATAATACACTCAAAGGGGAAACTCACCGTCATGAAAAAGCAGTGCCGTGTCCACGGGGTTTCCTCGCCATCTCTGCACGGGCCGGTGGAGCAGTGCGGCTCCAGCAGAAGGCAGCATCACTACATAGTGCACTACACAGCATAGGGGTCTTTACTTCAAAGAATAGGGTATTCCTAAACTCTCTGTTTGTTATTGAGGCGGCTTCCACTGTCACCAAATTCACTAGTTAAAGCTGCTGTTTTCATTAATCACCCCTAATGCCTGACATGAATAACTGAATAAAAATTGTGTTTGTGACTATCGACAGGGGGCGGAGAATCCTCATCGACCACACCTATGTGTCCCGAGATCACACATCAGTCTCAAGTGTGAACCAGGGGCAAATATAACAACGCTTTACTGCATCCTGTTGATATTTTGATGAACAAAAAAAGTAAAAATATATTTAACAGCAAGGCTGTCAGTGTTAATGCAAACCATACACTGGGAAAACTAAAAAAGTGCTTACAATCCTACTGAGAACCATAACATTATTTCAAAACTAACTAAAACGAATAGCAAATTGAAAAGTTATTTTAAAGGGCACCTATTTTACCCCCTTTTCAAGATTTAAGATAAGTCCTCAGTGTCTCCAAAATGCGTCTAAAGTTTCAGCTCAAAACACCCATCAGATTATTTATTGTACCTTTAAGAATATGCTCTAAACACAATTGCTAGTAGCTGTTTTTGTTGCCTGTGCCTTTAATGCTAGTTCTCCCTGGCCACTGTTCCCACGTCCCTGTCAGAGTATGCCTCAATCTCCGACTGCGTCAGATAAACAGCACAGTGACAGACATGAAGGAAGCAGATCTCACGTAACGTTTGTGAGAAATACTACAATAAGAACTTTCCCAATCATTATTTGATGTATTTGTTGTGTATTTGCAGTGCGTTTAACTTTGCACTGTTTTTGCACGGCAAATGTGACAGGATACACGTTAGTATCCACTGCTGTATGGATATCCGTTATTTTAATGTACAAAATAAACCTGATTTAACGCCTACAAACCGGGATTGAAGCGTCTTTTTTTATAAATTTACTGACATGTGGCTGTGGTGATAAAGTGAAGACGATAAAATTGCTGTAATTCATTACAAACATGCACTGTTTTAAAAACATTTTAAACTTGTAAAACTGATTCTTGATCACATTTGATGATGATTGATGATCACAGAGGGCTGAACAGATCTTTTAATCCCAGTTGCTTTGCGCACGTCCTGTCTTGTTGATATGTTTATACGTGTTATTAAGGAGACATATTAATATGCGGCTGTCAATCAATTTGGTGGGCGGGTAACCTCACTTTTACATCAAGTTGCGGTGGGCCTCAAAATGAAAGAGATTTGGATCCTATTTTAACATCAGGAAATATAAAAAAAAAAGAGGTTTATTGTCTTCATATCACCCCAATATGACTGTGAACACACTATGCCTGCACACAGTTCTGTCCAAACAGCTCCCAAATGATGATTTTCATCATAGGTGCCCTTTAAGTAACTAAAGACTAATGTAAAATACAAAAACTAATTTGATGAGTTTCCCAGAGATGGGTTGCGGCTGGAAGGGCATCCGCTGCGTAAAACATGTGCTGGATAAGTTGGTGGTTCATTCCGCTGTGGCGACCCCTGATTAATAAAGGGACTAAGCCGAAAAGAAAATGAATGAATGAATTGGATAAGTACCTAAACTAGATAGCATTTAACCAAAAGAGAATGAAATGGATCACGAAAAGGTAAACAAATCCTGCTATATTGTTTTTTTATGCTCTAACAATACTCACAATGACCATATACCAAAATACAGAATATAAAAGGTAATGGATTTCAAGAGAGAAATAATCATAATAAATCCTAACCAGGCGACAGAGTGGTTAGCACTGTCGCCTCACAGCAAGAAGGTAGCTGGTTTGAGTCCCAGCTGGGTCAGTTGGCATTTCTGTGTGGAGTTTGCATGTTCTCCCCATGTTGGCGTGGGTTTCCTCCGGGTTTCTCCCACAGTCCAAAGCCATGTGCTGTAGGTGAATTGAATTACTAAATTGGCCGTAGTGAATGAGTGTGTATGGATGTTTCCCAGTACCGGGTTGCAGCTGAATGGGCATCTGCTGTGTAAAACATGTGCTGGATAAGTTGGCGGTTCATTCCGCTTTGGCGACCCCCTGATTAATAAAGAGATTAAGCTGAAGGAAAATGAATGAATGAAATTCAGATAATTTTACAAATCTGAAACACACAATTCAACACAGTTAATTTTACAGTATTTTTAAACATCTGTCTGTTCATACACAACACTGTAAATCAATATGCACTGATATTAAAATATTTTTATTTTCTAATAACAAAGACTTGTATTTATATGAATATACTATGAATATACATCTCAGATATATTTAATAAATGAATAAACAAAAACAGGAATGCTGTAGAAAACAAAGCAATTTATAGTTTCTCCTAAAAAGAAAGTCATCATCAGTCATTATGAACGTAAACATGTAATGCGCCAATAGAAGTCTGCGTTACTAACGGAACTGACTCCTAATCCAATCATCGAGAAGCACATTCAGACGAACCATCACATGACCTGCGTGCGTTCACCACGCCCTCTTTGAAAAGCATCATGGCTGCAGTGGAAGTTGAAGTGAATGTGGCGAAGGATGATGGAGAAACAAACACAGCTGTCAAAGTTCCCGAAAGTGTCTTGCGAAGAGATCAAGCGAGGCTGGAAGAGGCGGAGCGCCGGAGAAACGCCAAGCAAAGCCAGACCGTGACGGAAGAAAAGAGCGACTTCTTTACATCCACTTTCAACGCCGAGAAAACACAACTCGAGGAGATGATATCCAGCTGTAACGACCGAGAGAAAGCCGCAAAAACACTGGAGGAGGCAACGGTGAAGTTTCAACAGCTCCAGAAGTTCCTCAATGACAGTGTGATGTTTCTTACCCAATATGAAATACGGCAAGCACAGGAATCTCTGCAGAAACTCCAAAGCTCCATTTCTGACAAAAGAGAGGAGGTTCTGCCTAAAAAGAAATTCGCTTTTAGATCCAGAAACACGAGTAAGCAGCAGCAGCCTACAGCCATTCAGCAACAAACACCAGTTAAGCCTGCGCCAGGTTCAGTTGGCACTGTAGTGGTGGATGCTGCCATCCCTGCATATCAATGTGGATTCTCCAATGTTGACAATCAAGTCTTAGTCAAGCAAGCTGAGGAGATCCAGCAGCGAGATGTTTTGCTGTCGCACCTGACCCACTGTAAAGTCAGACTTTATGGCTGTCCGAGCACCTTGCACATCAAAAACGTCCGCAGCTGTGAGATCATGTGTGGGCCGGTGTCCAGCTCTGTGTTTGTGGACCAGTGCACTGACAGCACTTTAGTGTTCCCTTGTCAGCAGCTGCGCACCCATAACACCACTGCCACTCAGGTATATCTGCATGTGACCAGCCGGGCTATTATAGAGGACTGTCACGGGCTCAGCTTTGCCCCATTCACATGGACCTATCCAGGCATTCGTGATCATTTCAAAGTAGCCGGACTGAGTCCTGATAGGAATAACTGGGCAGAGGTGGATGATTTCAATTGGCTCGCCACTGGGACACCATCACCCAACTGGGCTGTCATTCCTGAGACTGAGAGAATATGTAGTTGGGATTTTGTGGGAACGGCAGCTGAGCAGTCATGATGGGATTGTATTGTCGTGAGACTGGTTAATGCACTAATATTGAGAAGCTGTAAACAAAGCATGTTTAAGAGTTCCTCATTTACAATGATCATAAATTAACTGGATGCTGTATATTAATATAATAAATTCAAACACTGATTTGATCACTTTTGTTTATTTGTGGTTTTCTTGTCAGGTCATGTTAGTATGCATTTAAAGGGACAGTTCACCTAAAAATGAAAATTCTCTCATGATTTACTCATTCTTTACCTTTTTCAAAACTGAGTTTCTTTCCTCTGTTGAACACACAAGAAGATATTTTGAAAAATGCCAGAAGACCGCAGCTATTGACTTTTGTAGTCAAGGGTGGACTTGACCAATAAGCAAGGTAAGCAACTGCTTAGGGCCCCGGGGAATTAGTTGGCCACGACCAACGCCAAGAAGCCTGTATTAATCATAATTCTTTTATAAGTTTTCAATCATGTGTTGTAAAGTCTGTCCATACCTGTTAAGATTTTAACGTTATTCTTTTTCTAACTAGGCACCCCCATGAATAATGGAACTTTCCTTCTGTACCGCACATGCACGAGGTGTGAGCAGTTCAAGACACTGCCAGCGGTCAGAGTAGAGCTGAGGTAGAGGTAAGCAGATTGTGCAAGAGTTGAAACAAACAATGAAACACGGCTACCCCAGCGATTCTGCTTTCTGGCCGAAACACCTGTCAGATGAGCACTATGAGCTTGTTACGAGATCGAGGGCCTGTTCAAATAAAATAACATTTCCGAGTGGACAGTAGTGCCACCAATTCACAAACAAGAATTATTTAATTCATGAAAATTGGTGACAAGATCAGATTGATTGTGAATTAAGTTTGTTTAAATGTTTTTTATTTATGTAAAAATCTAATCACAAAAATAGTTACTTAACTGTACATAGCTTGTGAACTTGTTTATTTGTGAATTTATTGCATTCAATTTTACATTAAGAAAATAAAGCTTCCTTTAATATATATTATATATATACTTTATATATATATATTTATTTAAATACTTTTTAACATGCAGTTTATTTACAGAAAAAAGCCAATCTACAGAGAAAAAAATGTCTATAGAGAAAGAATGGTTTGAGTTTCA
Source organism: Danio kyathit (assembly GCA_903798195.1). NCBI lineage: Eukaryota > Metazoa > Chordata > Actinopteri > Cypriniformes > Danionidae > Danio > Danio kyathit. Next base: position 39,197,153 of record LR812530.1, read on the forward strand.
GTGCTAGCGCCCCATACCTGAAATTGCTATAGGGACCCCAAATCTCTAAGTCCACCCCTGTCTTTATTTCCTATGGATGTCAATGGCTGCTGTTTTCCAACATTCTTGAGAATATCTTGTTTTTCAATTAACTCAAGAAAGAACTTAAAAGTTTAGAATCATCTAAGTGTGAGTAAATGGTTGTGAAACTTGTTATTTATTTAGTGAACTTTCCGTTATTTTACGATTGTATCACAATTCACCCACAAACTATCTTAATGTTTTCACACTTTTATGTTGTTTCAGAACTTTCAACTTTTTTGATTATTATTTGTTGTTTGGACAAAAATATTTTTTGTATATACAATAAAAGACAGTGGTTACAAAAACAGTGTGGTCTGCAACATTATATGCGTCCTGTGGACCACTGGGTTTCATTGTACATACAAAAAAGAAATGGTACACAGAACAAATAATAATAAAATGGTTGAAAGTTCTGAAACGACATACGTTTGTTAAAACATTCTGCATTCATATTAATAAAGAGGTAACATCTGTTTCTGAACAATCATGATGGGATTATAACATTGTGCTCAATCAGTTTAATAGTAATATGGATATGCCCTAAATATTCAATATTTCAGAATATTCTATGATTTTTAAAATTTGTGGTTCACTTGCCAATTCTTATGAGTATGCACTTAATAACTGTATTTACTAATATTGAGAAAAGGATCATTCCCCCAAGAACAAAAATTTAGTAATCGCCTACTTTTCGCCTGAACTTTAGAGTTGCTTTCTTTGAAACCTACACTGTAAAAAAAAATCTTACTGCCTTGAATTTAGTTGAGTCAAATGAAATTTTCTAGTCATCTTAACTTACAATTAGTCAAACTAACTAGAAATAATAAGTTACACCTTATATAACTAAATTCATTTAGTTGTAGCTTTAACATATTAAAGTAAGTTAAAGTAACATAAAAACATTTGTTGCAATGACTTTTTGTCATATATTTTTTACAGTGTAAAGGAAGACATCTGAGAAATGTCCCAAACCGATCAAAGACAGTCATATGGGTTTGGAATGGTATAGGGGCCAGTATATAATGATAATATATTACTTTCTGCGTGAACTGTTTGTTTAGTACCACTGTTGACCTGGCATTTATTCATACACTGAAAAGAAACATTTTCACTAATAAATTATGAATTTCAATAATAGTATTACTTATATATGCTTCAATTAGTTCTAACTGATAAATTTTGGTGTTTATTTTGTGTAATTGAAAAATAATGCAGGAAAATAATGCAAATTCGAAATTATAACAGTTAAAACTTTATTGCAATGATACAAAGAGTCGCTTTTTATAAAATATAGCATAGAATATACCATATATAATATGAATAAAGCCCCCAAACTCTACTCAGGTGTTTGTATTTTCTTTTTTCTCTCTCTCTCTCTCTCTTTGACAGAAAGAAATTAATCTTCACCTTGTCCTTTACCAATAACTGTGTCAAACCTTATGAGCTACAAACTATTACTATGGCATGAACATTATCCATAATAACAATTTGACCATTATCTGATTGCATTTGTGTATGCTTTTTAATGATCATAATTCAACAATATTCCCAGAATACTTTAACCTTGAGAATATATTTAGAGATCCTTTCATTCACTGGCAAGATGAACTCAAGGACCCTTGAAGTGGAAGTGTAGTGGTCTTAAGTCATCGCCTCTTGGTTTTTGATGTCTCTTTAGTTATACCAGCCACACCATGTGACCAATCAAGCCAATGACACGCCACGGCAGCAGCTTTACAGATAGGCTCATCTGCTGGCCAGGGATTTCTGTAAATGGGATGAGGGTGATTAGCTGGGTTTAGGATGACGTACAGTAACTTTGTGTTTAATCATTTGGATCCTTGGCTTTTGTCCTCCCTTTGCAGATAGAGGGACACCACTATTTGCGTCAGTAGCTGAGACACTCGTGCTTTTAATCGCCGTAGATGAAAATCCATTTTTAAGATAATGTTTCACACTGGCGTTCACCTTTAGAAGAATCTATTATGGATGCGATCATGAATGTTGCTAACAAGTTCTTGATTTACTGGAATGGATTACACATCGAGCCTTGAACGTGCTTTCAGCCTTCGACTTTTGTAAGCCAACTCTGTGTGGATCATCAAACTCTGAAAAAAAGACTCGTTTCTTCTTTCTTTGGACTTTAACCAGTTGTTCAACATGGCTCTCATGAAGGTAAAGTTTGACCTGAAGAAAAGGGTAAAGCTTGCCCAGATGCTATGGCTTATGTACTGGTTTTCCGTAATGGCAGGAGTGCTGGTCTTTAGCATGGGCCTTTTCTTTAAAATCGAACTCCGCAAGAGAAGTGAACTTATGGACAACAACGAAAGCCATTTTGTACCCAACATTCTAATCGGTGTGGGTCTTTTGGCATGTTGTCTTAACGCCTTTGGCGGCAAAGTCTGTTATGACTCGCTCGACTCCACCAAATATGCGAAATGGAAGTCCATTATGACGCCCTTTCTCATTTGTTGTTTGGTCTTCAACTTCCTCCTCATTGTCACCGCGGCTCTGTGTTTCGCCATGCGCATTCCTCTAGAGTTTACACTTGCTGAGGGCCTGAAAAATGGGATGAAGTACTACAAGGACACCGATACACCCGGGCGCTGCTACATGAAGAGGACTCTGGATCTCATGCAGATGGAGTTCCGATGCTGTGGCAACAACAACTACAAAGACTGGTTCGAAATCCAGTGGGTGAGCAACCGTTACCTGGACTTCAGTGCCAAAGAAGTCAAAGAGTGAGTGTCTTTTTGCTTCTTATTGTTCAGAAATAGTTTGGTCATTTAGATTTGTGGATCTTTTAATGCTCTGAATCAGTTTCTTTTGAAAAAAATTAAGACTCTTTATTGGCATCACTGATTCCATGAACCATAAAAGGTTCTTTGTTGTGGATGAATGTTCTTGACTCTATGAACAAAATGGTTCTTCAAAGTTTCTTCTGTGGCATCACAGATGTGGGTTTTTGCTGGCACCTTTATTTTTAAGACGTAATGGCTGTTGTGTGGCAAGTGAGGGTGGACATTGGGTGATTTGCAGGGGTCAATTTGCAGTGTAAGTGGTATCAGGCATGTTAGTCAGTTTAGGTTTAGTCTCTAATCTTCTTGGATCACATTTTCTTGCCCTCAGAGCTTACTGTCCCTTTCAATCAGATGAATACCTGGTAGATTGGCTTGGAATAGGTGTTGAAGTTTTTAGCCCTAAAGAGATAGTTTACACAAAATTTTTAAATTTACTCAACAGTTACTCACCCTCAAGTGGTTTCAAACCATTGTGAGCTTCCATTTTCTGTTGAACACACAAGTAAATGTATTAAACAATGCTGGTAACTGGAAGCCACTGACTTCCATTGTAGAAAAAATATACAAGTCAATGGCTTCCAGTTTAAAGCATTCTTCAAAATTTATTCATAATAGTTCTGCGATAAATAAATATTGGATGAACTATGCCTTTATATAAAAGTGTTTTACAGTGTCTGAAGTCATTTCAGGTCATTCTAAATGTAGTGTAAATTGAAAATACAGATTTTTTTCTAAAGAGTCTGAGTGCTGCTGGTGTCATATACATAAACAACTTTTTTTTTTGCCTTCAGCCGAATTAGCAGCAATGTGGATGGCAGATACCTAATGGATGGCGTTCCCTTCAGCTGCTGCAATCCTAGCTCACCACGACCCTGCATCCAACAGCAAATAACCAACAACTCGGCTCACTACAGCTATGACCACTACACCGAAGACCTAAACATCTGGAAACGAGGCTGTCGGGACGCTCTCGTCTCCTACTATGGTGGAATGATGAACACTATTGGGGTTCTTGTGCTGTTGGTCACCCTCCTGCAAGTAAGATGTTTAGCTTTGGCATATCTTAATGTGCTGATCCAGGATCAGACCTTAATCACTTACATTATGTTCCTCTAATCTTAATGGATTGTGCTATAAAGGTCAAACAGGCCTGTGATCAGTACTTAAGGTACGTTTTGTTCAGTCCAGATAGTTAATCTTGTAAACCACCATTACAAGGTGTTTTTGTTGTCTTCCTCCTATTAAGGTAGCTTCTAACTACTCATTGTGGGAGCAGGATTGAGATCCGGCAGCAGATTCGAGAGATCTTTTCTGAAAGAAATAGTCCTTTTTTTCAAATAGTCCCATATTAGTGAGAGCTTTGTTGGGAAAGTATTATGTAGGCTTTGCATGACATTATACAATGTTCACTGATGAGAGACCTGTTTTCATAATTAGTCACATACCGTGGCACCATAAGTGAGAACATATAGCATTATTAATAATGATAAACCATCTGACTTTATTGCCGAAGTGCTGAAATATTCATAGATTTGCTGGAGTAAATGAAAGAGCAGTCTACATTTATATAACTAATTTGACCTGATTTTACTTTTAAAAAGGTTGGTTATTAATAATATTAATAAAAATATTAATAATAATAATGTGTTGACTTAATATTTATTTGAAATAAATAGCTGAATTTAAAAAATATATATTTTTAAAAATAAAATTACAATATATATGATACATTAACCATTTTTTAAGTTACCCAATATAAAAAAATGTTACGTAATGTTTGCACAAATGTTTATATCGATGCAAGCTGTTGTAAATCATCGAATCGCTGGCAACAACAGGACCTTGAACTGGAGGTGGTGGAGATTAGGAGTGTGAGACAGTGTGGTGACACTGAAGATTCACAGAGATCAAATGCTCTAATCTGTGAGGCGGAGCTCGGGCTCGCTTTCCTGGAAAAGGTGATTTCAAATCACCAATTAAAGATGTAGAACGTTTTATCCATTTGAACTGAAACAAACAAACAAACAATATGGGTCAAAGATGGGATGTTACATTTTGGTGTCTGCATCAAATTAATAGCACAACAGTGATTTAAAATAGATTTTAAATGCATGTTTATGTGTCTTATTTTTAATATTTCAAATGACTATTTAAAATAAAATGTTAAAAATTATACAAGATCATTTTGATCAGTTTGAAAACTTGAAAGATTTGACAGTATGTTTTTCCACATAGATAGATATATACACTATAAATGCTGGTTTATTTCAGCTCAAATGTGGGTCAAAACCAACTACTGGGTTAAACCTAACCTTAATAGTTGGGTTTGTCCACATTTTACCCAAATTTGAATTTAAATAACCCAGCAATTTTAGAGTTTGACTAATAAATGCTGAGTCGTTTCAACTCAATTTGTATTTTTTATTTTTTTTAAAAAGTACATTTTGTACATTAACTGTTGTGTTGGTCCATATTTTAGCACAGTTTGGGTTAAAACAACCAAGCATAGATAGCCAAAGGATAACAATGGTAATATATATTTTAAATGTTATTATTTACATGTTTTATTGATGCCATAAAAATATTTTATGCATATAATTATAGTAATGAATTAAATACTGGGTTGTTTTGAACCAAATTTAGGTAAAGAATGGTCAAACCCAACCTTGGGTTTAAAAATAAAATAATTAACCCAGAGGTTTGGTTTGTCAAATGTAGATTGAAATATTCAGCTTCTTTTGTGAACTGCAAAAAGTCATAATACATTTACTCTTGATTGATTGATTGATTTAACTGAGAAATGTATTGTTGACATATTTTATGTGAGTTACATCTTAAAAGAACAAATATATATACATTTTTAATTAACTCATATCTTTCATGCTTTTCTTCAGAGTGCGGTAATGATTGGACTTCAGTACATAAACACCTCTCTGTCCACGCTGGTCAACCCAGAAGACCCAGAGAGTGAGAGCGAGGGCTGGATCCTGGAGAAAACGGTCAAAGAGACCTTCACTGACATCATGGCTAAGATGAAGGCCATGGGCAAAGGCAATCAGGTGGATGAGGGGGCGAATGAAGAGGCTGCTGCCACTGCAAGCTGAATGAACCAAACTCCAACGCCAACCAAACTCTGGCCACACTTACCTGAGATAGAGAGCTGTGGGACACAGCCTAAAACTGTAACTATATCACTCACACTACACAAAGTGTAGACAAAGCCAACTAATGAAGAACTGGTGAAGGAAATTAATTCAATTGGTGTTTGACAAACTCATATTAAGGTGATTGGCATGCAATGAGGGGCTTTAAATAGATCATAATCTGTCCATTTATAATCATACCAGTTTTGCTTTCCCTTTTTGACTTTGTACTTTGCTACACAAATTTTTGTAGTCACTTTTATAGTTATTTTGTTCTATTGATATTTCATATTTGAGTTGATATTCAACCTAAGAATGGCTAGTCAGGGATTGGAATAGTGTGAAACTAGCCTCAGTATGAAGAGTATTTATTAGAAAGAAACCCATTTGTCAGGTATGACAAATGAAAAGAAAACATTTTTAAATTTTACGAAAGCTAGACAGGTGTCTTTTCACTTTAGAAATGAAACGTGTACAGGTGAGAATGGTTTTTTTTGACAGGTGGATTGAAAGACAAGAAGTTAGATGCTTTAATAAAAAAAATAAAAATAAAATTATATTTTTGAAGTACCAGGGTTGAGATTTGGGAAAGGGGTATACAAAAAAAATCGATTATTTTTGAAATGACATTTTGACCTACCTAATGAGTGCTCTGTTAGTTCAGCATCAGATAACACACAGCTTCAACCGCGCTGAAAGGAGAGGCTGATTTTTGCAGGTTTAGGAGACTAGCAACATTTGTGTCCAGAGAGAAGGCCAGGTACAGGGTGAGGGGACGCTTGCGAAGGCCCCAGGAGTTGAGGAGACTGGCAGCTAAACCCTGACCTGCGACTTCTGCATTCCCACTGCTGGGAGCTGCTGTGCTTTTGAGATCCGCACATTTACTCCACGAAACGTCCCAGGCCAGAGACTGAAACTCTATGCTCAAACCTGTAATTTTTTGTAATTATTTTATTTTAATTCTAATTACGTGTCTATGTAAATAGTGTAGAATTATTACAAATATATTTTTTCTCTTTTTTTGTAAAAATAAAATTCTATTACTTGTAGGATTTTAGGACAGTGATTGGTGCGTAGTGATTGTTATTGTGAATAAAACTTGTTTAATTGTAAATGAATGCTTTTTTTATATTGTCCAGTCATTTGCTGAAATCAAATATCAGGGCATTCTGGGAGCTCTGTGGGAGGTTTTACTTATCCAATGAGATCAGAAGAGAATTATGTGATTATTGCCCTCACATGGTGTTTAGGCACATGGCAGTCAGTCTGGGGTGTGTTTCCCAAACAATCCTAACTCGCTGCTGAATTAACACAATGCATTGTTGGAGAAACTAACTAGTTAGTCACTACTTTTTTCCTGAACTGTGTTGCATGTGCTCTACAGAATTTAACCATGGTTTTACACCAAAAAAACATGGCTTTTTGTAGTTACACCATGCTAACCACAAATAAACTGTGGTTTTTGTAGGATCACTGATTATACAAATGGTAGTACATTTTTATAAGGCATCATCCAATCCACACTGGCTAGTAACAGTGTTAGAGACATCACCCAAACAATATGAATTTATAAACAAATTATGTTGACTCCCTTTCTCCGCCTAATTTCACACTGAAACTTTCTATGCATTAAATGACAGATAACGGTTATGTTAGCTTACTTATTTGGCCCATTTTTATGATTAGTTTAAACCAATATGTCATATCAGGAAGAGTCTATGCTTCTAATCTCAGTTTGAAGGCTGTAGTCACAACCACAGAAGTGTGAATAAAGATGTAGAAGATATGCACTGAATGATATATAGATTGTACTGCATGTTAACTTGTTTATATTGTTCATGATCTGCCAATATGTCATATTAATTATGTGTCTAACCACAGATCAAGAGTTGAAGTTCCAACAATGCAAGTTTGCAATGCTGTTTGTGAATGTTCATTAAATCAATGGTTATGTTGGCATGGAACTTGGCACCAAAGTTGACTAATGCCTTTGGGAAATGCACCCCTGAAAGGGATAATTCATTATATACTTGCTCTTGTTTTAAACCTTTATGAGTTTCTTCGGTCAAATGCAAAGTAAGTTATTTTGAAGAAACCTGTAACCATTGACTTCCATAGTATTTGCTTTTCCCTACTATGGAAGTCAATGGTTACAGCTTTAAAATAACTTATTTTGTGTTTAACAGTTACTTCAGGGTGAGGAAATACGGTACATTTTCATTTTTGGGTGAACTATCCTTTTCAATAGTGGTTCACATTTCACCATTCCAGTCTTGATGTACATAAAGGGGTGTACATTAAATAAAACATGACCTATTAACAAAAACAAACGTTTTATCATAGATAATTTACATAGCTGCATATTTAATTGTTCTTTGTGTCTGAAAAGTGAGAAGTAATCTTTACTAAATATAATGTAATTGTCTGTAAGACTGGAATACTATGCAAAGGCCGTAAAGAGGGCGACTTTCTTTGGGTATTTTGGTTTCTCGGCAAGCACATAAACACAGATGATCTGATAAAGACAGTAAGCTGCTTTTGAGTGTGCTCAGCTTAACTTCTTGGCAGGTGACCTGGACTGCTGCTACACATCCGGTGAAGTGGTATAACATACTAAATGTCCTTGAGCGGGTGCAGTGTGTGTCAGATGGAGCTGCGCACTTTTATTTCTCTCCATATTTTCCCTTTAGGATTTCTGAGAATGCCAGGAAACCACGCTGATCCTCGGTTAGCTACACTGTAAAACCCAACAGTCAACTTTAATCAGAATCAGAATTCTTTTTTCCTGTGTCTGGCTGTTTTTGTGGTTGGTGCTCTGTAGCGCCGACCAGACGTAACAGTTCGAACAGGTAGTGTGCTGGGTGCGAGGGGTCCATAGTGATTTTGCGAGCCCTTTTACTCACTCTGGAAGAGTACAGTTCTTAAAGTGTAGGAAGAATAGTGCCAGTGATTCGTTCAGCAGTCCGGACTATTCGCTGTAGTCTACGGAGGTCAGTTTTGGCAGCTGAGCTGAACCAGACGGTGATTGAAGTGCAGAGGATGGATTGGATGACAGCTGAGTAGAATTGTACGAGCAGCTCCTTTGGCAGGTTGAACTTCCTCAGCTGACGAAGGAAGTACAGTCGAGGAAGTTCAACCTGCCACAGGAGCTGCTCGTACAATTCTACTCAGCTGTCATCAAATGAAATGAGTGTAGTTAACGCAAAATTGACAAAGTTAATTCTACTCTTTTGGAAGGAGTTTTGAACTCCGTGTTGAAGGTAATGAGTAGGCCCACACGAAATCTGCGCGTGGAGGATTCCCCAGATTTCCGCAGATTTTTAGCCCATCATTAATTCTGTTTGTTTACTTACAGTTAACTATTTACAGTTAATTTAGTTGGATTTGCATTTTAAAATTTAAATAAAAGTTTAAAAGATATTATTTTTATTTCACATTTTAAGGTTTTAGTTATGATACTCCTAAAATAATTCCGCAGAAATCCGCAGATTTTTACCAAAATTCTCCGCAGAAATAGCAAAAAACGTCCGCAGATTCCGTCTGGCCCTAGTAATGAGTTAATTGAATACCTCATTACTTCAACTTAAATGGAGTAAGTTCACAGTACTTATATAGATTAGTTTTTAACTCAAATGGTTTGCTGCAATCGGTTTCTCAAACAGTTTGAGTTGCCTAATCTTTTGGGTTTTACAGTACTCTGTTGGATTGAGTTGTCTTCATTTATTGGGTTTTACTGTGTTCAAATTGCTTTGTTACTCAATTAGAAAAAAGTTCACAGTACTCATTAGGATTAGTTTTTGAACTTTAATGGTTTGTTGCAATCGGTTTTCTCAAATGGTTTGAGTTACCTTAACTTTTTGGGTTTTACAGTGTATATTTTAACAAAGAAGCTATAATCTTATCTGTAATTAGGGCATGTCAGACTGGAGTCACATGACATCCTCCTCTGAGATTAAGACTGATGAGGCTTGTCCAGATTGAGCACAATTATAAAAGTTTGTTGAGAACAGAATCAGTTACATTTTTTCATGTCACACTATGATTGTTTAATAGAATTCCAGGTGTGATCTTTTATGTTTATAACCTTTATAATGCTGCTTCTCTCTCTCTTGTAGTTTATATAACAGTAACTTTTCCAGCAATTTGTTAAGTATATTGTTCACTGCAGTTCATTGCTATCTTTAAAAGTTCTATCCAACATCTACACTGGATTCACAGGTGTGTGTTCATCTTTCTTTCAATTAAATTCATCTTTATTTGTATAGCGCTTTTACAATGTAGATTGTGTCAAAGCAGTTTAACATAGAAGTTCTAGTAAGTTGAAACCATGTCAGTCCAGTTTTCAGAGCTGAAGTTCAGTTCAGTTCAGTGTGGCTTAATTTTCACTGCTGAAAGTCCAAACACGGAAGAGTAAATCCATCAATGCGCAGCTCCACAAGTCCCAAACCAAGCAAGCCAGTGTGGAGGAACATGTGTGTGTGTAACGAATACTCATTTTGAGCACCAAGGTGATTCTGAATAGCATAAACACCTCTGACTGACTGTTGTGTTCAAGAAAGAAACAGATATATTTGTGATTGACTACATTTTTTCAACACTGAAAAAACATTTTAAGTAGAAACATTTGACGCTCTCAAATGTGGCAATACAATGGAGCATTAGCCAAGTAAAAAAAATATCAATGCCTTATTTGGTATTTTAAGGAATTTTTTTTTTCACTTCAAATGACAATTTCATAACATAAAACACGAAAATCCACTTCTTCAGCCTTAAACAGTATAAACTCCAAAGGATTTATGGACTGACCTGCCTTTAAATCCTCTTTCTCTGAGTTGAACAGTAGGGCTCAGTGACAGAACTAGGCCAACCAGCATAAACACATCATTAAACCTAAACTATCGATTTAAGTCTTAGACACACACTGCCATCTGTTGGTGTGGTTGAGTGTTTGTTGTCTGCTCAATTAGATCTATTATGTATAGTTTCTATAATTCTCATTTGTTTCTCAGTCTAAATTAAGTCTCTGCAAACACTACGAGCTGTGAAAGGTATTGTCTTTTCTCTTTCCTCCGAGCTCTTCTTTCTGTTCCTCTCAGCTGGAAAATTCTCTCTCTCTCTCTCTCTCTCTCTCTCTCTCTCTCTCTCTCTCTCTCTCTCTCTCTCTCTCTCTCTCAATTCAATTCAATAGTTGCTTTATTGGCATGACAAATGTTACAAATGTATTGCCAAAGCATTTATAAAGTTTACATAAAAAAGTAACATACATATATATAATAAAAAAAACAGTACACACAATAGATAGCAGACACACACACACACACACACACACTTATTCAATGATGTTCGCTCACATCAGCTCCAAATAGTTTGCATTATGTTCAGTTTTAACAGTTTTACAGTTCTCTAAAAATTAAAGGGTTTGCTCACCAAAAAAAGTATAACACATTTGTGTGAAATAGATTTGCCCTTAGTCGTTAGGGTTATTATTTTTCCCTGTGACTGAAGTATTTTGAAGAAGCTGACCAAAAATATTTGTTTAGTGAAATGTTTATGCCAGTAGGTGGCGACAAATTCATCTTTATTTCTATAGCGCTTTTACAATTTAGATTGTGTCAAAGCAGCTTCACATAGCCTTAGAGATTATAGTGAATTGAAACTGTGTCAGTCCAGTTTCAGTCTTGAAGTTCAGTTCAGTTCAGTGTGGTTTAATATTCACTGCTGAGAGTTCAAACACTGAAGAGCAAATCCATCGATGCGCAGCTCCACAGGTCCCGAACCATGCAAGCCAGTGGCGACAGCGGCGAGGAAAAAACTTTACCAATTGGCGAAAGTGAAGAATTAAAAAACCTAGAGAGAAACCACGCTTCGTTGAGCACGACCATTTCTCCTATGGCCAAACGTCTTGTGCAGAGCTGCAGTCTAGGCGCCAGAGACTGGAGAGCGCTGAACGTCCATCATGGAGAAGCTGCAGGTGGGAGAGGTCACCAGCTGGTGTACAGGCTGTCCCTTGAGTGTGCTAAGAAAGAGGCATTTGAATATGGACTTTGCATAGGTAAAAAAGTATGTTCTGCAATGTATAAATATGGGTTTATGAGTAAACTTTGATTAATTAATCGATGGTGATTTTTATGGCCATTTTGTCAGTAAAGCTGGTTCTCTGTGAGAGGGTACGGCTCTCTTTACGGGACTTCCCAATTAATTAATCAATGGTTATTTTCATGGCCATTTTGTCAGTAAAGCTGGTTCTGTGAGAATCTACGGCTTTCTTTACGGCAATGGTCTCAAACTTAATTCCTGGGGGGCCGCAGCTCTGCATAGTTTAGCTTCTATACCAGCTCCAACTCACACCTGCTTAATAGCCGTCTTAAACACCTTGATTAGCTGGGTCAGCTGTGTTTGATTGGAGTTGGAGCAAAGCTCTGCAGAGTTGTGACCCTCCAGGAATCGAGTTTGAGACCTATGCTTTACGGGATTTCCTAATCAATTCAAATTTGGTTAATTAATCAATGGTGATTTTCATGGCCATTTTGTCAGTAAAGCTGGTTCTGTGAGAGTCTACGGCTCTCTTTAAGGACTTCCTAATTAATTAAAATCTGGTTAATTCATCGATGGTGATTTTCATGGCCATTTAGTCGCTAAAGCTGATTCTGTGAGTGTACGGCTTTCTTTACGGGACTTCTTAATTAATTAATCTGGTGATTTTTATGGCCATTTTGTCAGTAAAGCTGGTTCTGTGAGAGTCTACGGCTCTCTCTACGGGATTTCCTAATCAATTAAAATCTGGTTAATTAATCAATGGTGATTTTCATGTCCATTTTGTCAGTAAAGCTGGTTCTGTGAGAGTCTACAGCTCTCTTTACGGGACTTCCTGAGTTTCTTCTTCAACATTTGGAGCACTCTGGCCTTCTTTGGCCATTTACTACAGATCACAGAACCATTCGTCCCAACAATATGTGAATGAGAACTACAGCTTTTGCTAATTTGTGATTTTGATTTCATGCAACCCCATAACCAGCTTCTGTTGCATACCTTTACTACCCGTTCACATTCGATCTCCCAAGGATTTATGGAATAGTATAGTGTCAATGGAACGTAAACCCCAAAATCTATTTATACACACTTTGCCTACTATATAGTATAGAAGTAGGCATATCTGGATGCAGGGAGCTTTTGAGGCATATGTCTGAATTCCCAGTATTTATTAAAGAGATTTTAAAGTGTATGGACACCTTCTATCCCATGAGGCCACAGAAGAGGATTTCTGAATGGCAGTGAAGCGACGTAACTGACTGAGGGCATTTGATAATGACATCTTGGCAAATGTAGTACTTCCAGATCATATTCATGCTAAATAGAAAGTTTTTAACAGTCACTAGATAACTAGAGCATGCGATTTCTGCTGAAGCCTTATTGCATGTTTCATTAAAATGTACAAATTTACAATTTAAACAATCTGGAAAGTATATAAACAAACGGACTTGTATGTCCTTTTTATCGTGATAGGTATCATTACCTGCATAACAGTTTGTCAAAAATGTGCATAAAATTATAGCGTATGAATTTGGAGCAACATGAAAAATAAACAATGGCAGAGTTTTGAGGCAATATCTAGTAAGATACTCTCCTGAGTGCTACTCTCTCTTTCTCATGCCAGTGCTCATAATATCACTCACTCCAACTGACAGTTAATAAGGCAGAGGACTCACATTGTGCTCTGTGTCTTTAGCCCTCCACAGCCTCAGTAATGTGTTTGAGAGATGTCTGATGGCTGAAGATGGCCCACACATTCAGCTAAATGGGATCGTGATCTCTGTCAGTTTGAATGATGCAGGCATCTGAGAGAGTGCAAGAGTGTGTGCGTGCTTAACATAATACGGTGATCTACCGTCTCAGGGAGTATGCACATGCTTAATAATATGGCCCTAGCTTCTTTTACAAACAGATTGTCTTAGGTTTGTAAAAATGTAATAATAAATCAAATTATTATTTTAATTACTGTAGGTAAGAGCAGAGGTGGAAAGAGTAATAAAATATTCTACTTAAGTAAACTGTTACTTTCAAAAGTAAAGTAAAAGTAAAGTTACATGTCTATAAATCTACTCAAGTAAAGGTAAAAATTAACTCATTAAAAATGTACTCATGAGTAAAGAGTAACTATTTCCCAAAAGGGACAAGACAATATAAATCTCCAATTAGTTGTTTTTATTTGGATAAGCTACCTTTAAAATTAAAGACCAATAACAAAAAATATATATAATTATTTTACAGATTATCCTATTTAACAATTTAAACAAATTCACAAATTCTAGTGTCTGCTGTTAGCTAAATTGTGCATAGACATTTTTGCTCCAAGTCCCTGTTAATATCTAATCCTTGCGCTAACGAACATTAGCAATGTTATGAACACAGCTGGGCAAGTTACTTCCAAAATGTAATACATTATATATTACTAGTTACTGTCATTTCTTTTTTTGTAATAAGTTACATTACAATATTAATGTCTCAGAAATTTGTTACACTACTTTTGTATTACTTTTAGGTTACTTTAAACAAATTAACCACAGAAGTATGACTCAATTTTTAAAAGTATGTCTATGTTTTCAAATACATTTTGCTATTAATTGTAATTATTCAGAGAGATATTTGTTTGCACAAGGAGTCTGACAACAGCCAGATCTTTTCCTTTAATATACAGTTGCAATCAGAATTATTAAACCCCCTGGATTATTAGCCTCCCCCTGTTTATTTTTTTCACCAATTTCTGTTTATCTGAGATTTTTTTTCAACACATTTCTAAACATAATAGTTTTAATAACTCATTTCTAATAACTGATTTATTTTATCTTTGCCATGATGACAGTAAATAATATTTTACTGGATATCTTTCAAGACACTTCTGTACATCTTAAAGTGACATTTAAAGGCTTAACTAGGTTAATTAGCTTAACTAGGAAGGTTAGGGTAATTAGGCAAGTTATTGTATAATGATGGTTTGTTCTGTAGACATTCGAAAAAAATATATAGCTTAAAGGAGCTAATAATATTGACCTTAAAATGTTTTTTAAAAAATTAAACTATTAACTGCTTTTATTTTAGCTGAAATAAAACAAATAAGACTTTCTCCAGAGGAAAAAATATTATCAGACATACTGTGAAAATTTCCTTGCTCTGTTAAATATCATTTATGAAATATTTTAAAAAGAATAAAATTCAAAGGGGGGCTAATAATTCTGATTTCAACAGTTTATAGCTTTACATGTATGGCTATGACTGGGTACTAACCTTAATCACTTCTGGGGATGGGGACTTATTACAGTAAAAGGTAGCAATTTTATCCACAGATTTTTATATAGTCAATCAAATGAACTTAAACGATTAAAAATTGCAACAAATATTTATTTGGGCCCGAACTCAAAAGAAAAAAAATGTAAAAAAATGTTTTTGTATTGGTTTTGCTTAAGTTGCACACTTAAGTTTGCTTAAGTTGCACACAAAGCATACACTACTTTGATAATGTATAAATATCCTTATAACTATATTGTGTAAATAATTATTATTTAAGGCCTACATCATGCTGACAGGAAACAGCCTGGGATGAAGTTGAAAAGATAGATGGGTAACTAGAACAGACAGAGATAGATTTATCTGTGCACAAGCCCCCGATCAAGTGTGCGCTGCTGATGCAGCCGGTGTGAAAGGCAAACACCTGTGCGCTGCTTAAGCTCTCATTGCACGTGTGATGGGAAGGAACTCTCCTATTTCCTAATATATTTTTGTCAATATAATATATTGACAGGCATTTTGCTGATAAAATTTCTAAAATCAGTCGATAAATCCAACTCCAGCAAAAGTAAATAGACAAAAACTTTACCTGCAGATTATTTCTCACTCTGCTGCTGCAGTGACGTGGTTTCCGGGTGCGCTTTTCTTTTTCTTTTTTGTTGCTTTCATAGACTGTAAAAGATATGGATGTAGTATCCGTGACGTCACCCATAGGTTTCTGAACACTGCAAAAGAAGCTACAAGTAGGCGTGGCCAACCGTCGCCATTTTGTACGCGCGTCATCGCACCAATCGCGGAATACCAAACAAGGGCAAAGAGGCGGAGAGTGAGCGGAGCTACAGACGCATGCTGAATTCTCTGCATTTTGCTAAGACCTGGCTTAGACAGTAGGGGTGTCAAAGTTAATTGTTTCTTCGGTGCACCGCGATGCAGACACGGACAATTCGGTATCGGTTCAGTAATAATCATAACCGGTTATTATGTACTGACGTCATTTATCTCCTATGCGCTATGTCGCGGTAGCCTACTATGGCGAGGAAGGCGAGCGCGGGTGTTTACAATGCTTCGCCTACTTGATGCACAAACTGTGCACAATTTTACTGCGTGTGTGTTTTCTGGACACTCTTTCACTGACACTTACAGCAGAAGCCCCTATTTCACTGCGATTGAGAGAATGAAAGTAAACTCCATTACTCTCTCTCTCTCTCGCTGTGGCCCATTTGACCTGCTGGCGTGACTTTTTCTCTCCTCTTGGCTGATACGGCAATACTTCTGGATAGAGGTCTGCATTCCCGCGGGTGTAAGGCGGGAGCCGCTGGACCAGACCAGATTTCTTGCGGCGCGGAAATAAATTTCCGAATAAAGCGCGGGAGCGGTCAGTAACTCTGGTGTAAGTTGAACGGGAGTGGGAGGTCTAACAATATCGCTCCCGAGCAAGCACTTATGTGTGTGTGTGTGTGTTTATGTGTGTGAATGAGAGAGAGCGATGCTGTGTGTTACTGTCTATGTTTGTGTGTGCGTGTATGTGTGTGAATGAGAGGGCGTGATGCTCTGTGTCGCTTGCTTGGTGCTTTGTGTCTATGTGTGTGTGTGTGTTTATACAGACAGCCCCAAATATAAAACTGTTTGGGGAAAGCATCGACAATGCACCGTGATGCACCGAGATATCGAATTGAACCGAATCGATGGCATGATAATCGTAACGGAACCGAACCGTGAGACCAGTGTAGGTTCACACCTCTATTAGACAGACTTCTTACTTTGGGAGAACGCTTAATACTTCATTACCTGTGACTCGTTTGTGTTCTGACCACATGTGTTTTGTTGTACACTATATCAATAAAGTGTTTAGACTTTTAAAAACATTGTTGTAACACATTGAGCCACTAAACATTGTTCTTACGACGTTTTTCTACAGGAGGAAAAGGCTAATTACTTCCAAATACTTCAAATATAGTCTGTGTTAGTAAATGCAAGGCTGTTTATAAAATCCAGGCATAACACTGTATGACAACGCTTCAGATGACTGTTTTAAAGCCTACAGCTAATCAATCTGTCAGATTCTGGAGTGCATTACAGGTCTAAAGAGAATTATAAATGATAAATATCTTAAGTAAAACAAATACATTAATATAAGTATATAATTTCATTCACCTGGGAAATGGAGGCAACTTGAACGGTTTGTATGCACAATTAAGTGCACACAGCAAGCTATAGTATATAATCTGATTATTGAAGGAAATTATTCCAAAAGGTAAATGACTGTGTAAAGAAACATTAAACAAAACAAAAATAAGTTGTATGCCGAGCTCAGCGGCTAATTAGCCAGAATCAGCTGAGGTGACGAGACAGCGAGCAGCTAGACCTGGCTGTCACTTAAGTGGCCACGCCCTTAATTATGCAGACTTAATATAACTTAATAAAAGAAACGAAACGGATGAGTTACAAAAAAATTCACCCCCCTCACAGTTGTCATGAAGGGTAATCATGGCTATATGCACCAAAGCCATCTTTGGTACCAGGCTGTAAACATGTTTTTAGCAGCTGTAAAAATGGCCAATTTACCAATGCAGTCAGAAAGCACCTGGATTTCCTGGAGCCAGCCCCCCAAGGTGAGTCGATGAAGTGAAGTTTCCGTATACTTCCGTATTGGCTTCCAGAGGGAGAGCGGGAGGTTCCCGCTTGGTTGAATCACATATTTATTTTTTACTTAGTAACGGATATGATTTGAAATGTAGCAAAGCACAATACTTTAGGCAAATCATAGGCTACTTAAATAAAATTACAGATTTTAAACACTACTCTAAAAAGTACAAATTCACCAAAAAACTACATAAGTACAGTAACGTGAGTAAATGTAATTCACTACTTTCCACCTCTGGGTAACAGTTAGGGTAAACTAGGTCTCACCCTAATCAACCCTATAGCAAAAAGTATCGAGTGTTAAGGGAATACTGTTAATCAATGACACCACACAAAGACTGAGGCTGAAAATATAAATAACTTACAGATTTAACGGGGTTTTAATCTGCAACTTTTGCAGATTTAGCCCTCCACTAGTGATATCAATTCAAGAACCAATTCTTATTAGCCTACTCAACTTTTTGAACTATTGTTTAAAAAAATCGACTCTTTCATCCTGGAATCAGTCTACGGTCGTGCTGAATGTTTATCGCTAAAAAGAATTGGCTCACATTTTCGTGACTCGACACAACGTTTCTGTACTTTTTAATGACTCTACATAACTTTTCTTCACCAGTAGAGGGCGATGTGCTGTGTTTACCTCTCTTCAGTCGCTCTCAGCAGGCCTACGTACTTTAACTTAGACATTTCTCTCATCTCATGGAAACTGTCACAGTGGTGTCAGATTGGTATGTATGTAAGTTTTACTTCATCTTCTGCTGTCAAAAAGACTGAAGTATTCATTAGGCTACATAATGGTGAAATCAAACAGAGTAGTGGCGTCAAGGGCTAGTGTTCTCTGGTAAGTCGTAACAATGGTAACTTAGGCCTATTGCTTTGTTTGAATTTTTTAGCTAAATAGTGATTGTAGTTGAATAATGACAACTTCAAATTAACCAGTGCTTTGCTTCCCTTAAGGAAAGTTTAACCATGGTATTGGTTGTATAACTTTGGTTACACAAATAGCATTAGGGATAAAAAGGTTATACTTATCTGTAGATCTGTGGTTACTAGACTTGATTTTTATAAAATGTGTTTTTTTTTTTTATGAGGGAACTCACAGCCAGTGTATTTTCTACAGTAGTAATTTATTTTTTTTAAATGTTCTTAAATAAACAAAACATCATAAATATAATTTCAATATAGTTTTGAAATGGCAAGTAAACAAGTGTTCACAATAAATTCCCAGTAGTGTACATTTAGGCAAGATTGCATAAATTATGCATGCTTTTCTACAATAACTGCACTTTAGGAGTACCTAGGAGTAAATATGTGGTTATATAAATCATAATCTGTATAAAAATTCAATAATATTTGTCATTTAAAAATAATTGTGTTCTCAGGGGAGAGGTATTACACACACACACACACACACACACACACACACACATATATATATATATATATATATATATATATATATATATATATATATATATATATATATATATATATATATATGTGTGTGTGTGTGTGTGTGTGTGTGTGTGTGTGTGTATATATATATATATATATATATATATATATATATATATATATATATATATATATATATATATATATATAAATATATATGAGCAATTCCAGCATTATGGATGTGACATTTGCAGTAAAAACTCAAAACATAAATTCACATAGCAAGTATACGTTAACATTATAATAAAATATAAATATATATATTTATATTCTCCAAAACAACTAACCATAGAGTTATGGGAGCAGAAAAACATCAATCTGTAAACATTTTTTATATTTTAAATGAGGAAAATAAACAAGGATTATTAAATTAAATTATTAAATTATGGATGTGACAAAAAAAAAGTCTGCGAGTTCCAGTATACAACACACTTTGTAGAAATGTGAATTAAACTGCACAACCTAAAAGAAATAATGCTAATCAGAGGAATAGAATTGGCTCTATATAGAACAAACATGACTGTTTTTATTTTATTTGACATTTTTGCATTTATAAAGGAAAAGCTTTGTTATGGATGTGACACTTTTCCGTTATGAAAGTGACAGATGTGAAATTGCCACTTGTGTGAAATCAAATATAATAGTTTGAAAACATTGACAGAGACATTTTTGAGTATTTTTACTTGCTTACACAAAAAATGTAGAAATGGTTTCTCTATTTTGGTGAATTTATTATTTTTCTGATTTGGTGAATTTTTGTCATGGCAAGGTTGACATTTGCACGGAATTGCTTATATATATATATATAGAATTGTCATGGTTGTATTATGTGTGTTGCAGTTTTTTAAGGATTATATTTTGGGATTTTTAAAATGTTGTGCTTGTGAAGAAGTTGAAGAAATAAATCCACCTTAAGATAAAAAGTGGTACATTTTGTAAAGTTTTAAACAGTTTTTATTTTGTAGAATTATTTTAATTAGTCTTCCAGTCTACAAATACAATATTCAGGTTACCAATAAAACAAGTTACCAATACAACATTTTCACAGCTAACATGATCTCAGAGCAGAGTTGATCAGAGTTGATCTGAATTTTCAGTGGCTCAGTGGTTAGCGCTGTCGCCTCACAGCAAGAAGGTAGCTGGTTCGAGCCCCAGCTGGGTCAGTTGGCATGTCTGTGTGGAGTTTGCATGTTCTCCCCGTGTTCGCGTGGTTTCCTCTTGGTGCTCCGGTTTCCCCCACAGACCGAAGACATGCGGTACATGTGAATTGAATAAACTATATTGGCCATAGTGTATGTGTGCAAGTGTGTATGGATGTTTCCCAGTTCTGGGTTGCAGCTAGAAGGGCATTCGCTGTGTAAAACATGTGCTGGATAAGGAAAATGAATTAATTAAAATGATTTTTACCAAAGTGTTTAATATTGTTTAAAGCGTTCAACTTTATACAATTTTAAACTGAGAAAAGCATCAGGCATTACCATAATCATCCTCATGGGGGCAGCATTTACTGGCGTGACACATATTGACAGTTTTTTTCACAGTACAGACAAGTAATGCCTATGTGATCTTTGTAAGCAACCACAACGATTACTCAACAAGCGTATCCATCACATATAATCGAATTTCAACAATACATCAGGGAAAAACAGAATAATCTCTTGATGATCAAATACTTACACAGTCATGACCCCAGACGTTTCCCTCACCCCTCTGTGCTCAGTGTTTGGCCCAAATCCAGGGTTTCTCTCATTCTACGTGACCCGGAGATAAATGCCTGACTGCAAATGACAAACAGACACACACACACACACTGAGGACTGAAAATAAGGTCGAGATAGATAGACACATTGATGTGAATAACTAGCGGTTCCGTGTAAGTGTAGCTTGGTAGTAGGGCAGGTTAAACTTTGTGTCTAGAGGAGAGTTTTGTCTTTTATTATCCCTCTGGCTGTTGTCCTTCTGAAATCAGCAAAGTTGGAGAAAGTCCGCAGGGAAAGACTTCATTATGTGATTTACAGCATGGCCGGCAGCTTATAGCTCTGATGACTTGAGGTCTGTCAGGAGGCCACGGTGTAGTGTTTATAGTTCAAAACTCATGCGAATTTACCCACTTTCTAGCAATTATTTTTAAAAACTTCACTCTTTATCGCCATTGTCTGTCTGACCGGCCTCCGGTGAAGGTTAGAGGCTCATGTGGGCTTGGGTTGTCTTTATTCAGCCTGATAGAGCCATTAGCGTGTCAAGTAATGCTGAAGTAAGGCTTCATTGTGGGTCTTTTTGTTCTCTGCACAGCTTTGCGCTGGCAGTTGGCAGCAGAGCTTAAAGGTGTAATTAGGTTTTGATAATGGTAATCTATATTCAAGGTAAGCTGACGGAGACTTTCACTTTTTGCTTCCAAAAGCTCTTCTCATCACATCTCTAGTGCTTTTTAAGTCCTTAATGCAGTATTTCAGGTTCAAAGGAAGTTCAGCATGTGTGATACAGACAGAAATGTGTAATCTATCTATCTATCTATCTATCTATCCATCCATCCATCCATCCATCCATCCATCCATCCATCCATCCATCCATCCATCCATCCATCCATCCATCCATCCATCCATCCATCCATCCATCCATCCATCCATCCATCCATCCATCCATCCATCCATCCATCCATCCATCCATCCATCCATCCATCCATCCATCTATCTATCCATACATACACACAATAATATCATACAAACAAAAACAAATCGAGTTAGTTTACAAATTAGGTTATGCGTAATACAATGAAATGACGCAGAGAAAAAGTATTGAACACATCAAGAAAGAGAGGTGTAGAAAAGCAGTGAAAGTCCAGACAGCAGATGAAATCTCTTAGTAGTTATCAAAGAGCATAGAATCACCAAGAGGCAACATTCTGTTGCTATTTAAGAAACAGCCACTAGATGCTGCTGGTGTCATGCGGTGGCCATTTTGGAATGAAAATTCGAATAGAACAACAGCTCGAATAACTAACGTTAAACAGAATGAATTAAAGAATTGATTTTAAAATGAGTTAAAATGAGTACAACCCCTTTGAAAAGTAACATTTTAAACAATATATCAATAAAAACAGACAATTTCCAAAATGTTGACAAGACTAAGTTTATTATATCTGATATCTAAAATATGTTTCACATATAACATGAAAGGTTTACAAAATTACTTAATTACTATTTTTTTTTTTTGTTTTATTCAAATTAGAGTGAAGCAAAAATTAGTATACACAAAAAAACTACATTATCTGGTAGTTTGTATGGCCTCCATAATTGTATATAATATATAAAATTTAAGGCGACTTTACCCACTTTCTAGCAATTATTTTTAAAAACTTTACTTATTATCTCCATTGTCTGTCTTGACCGGCCTCCGGTGAAGGTTAGAGGCTCATGTGGGCTTGGGTTGTCTTTATTCAGCCTGATAGAGCCATTAGCGTGTCAAGTAAGGCTTCATTGTGGGTCTCACAACAAGAAAGTTGCTGGTTCGAGCCTCGACTGGGTCAGTTGGCGTTTCTGTGTGGAGTTTGCATGTTCTCCCTGCGTTTGCGTGGGTTTCCTCCAGGTGCTCCGGTTTCCCCTACAGTTCAAAGACATGTGGTACAGGTGAATTGGGTAGGCTAAATTGTCCATAGTGTATGAGTGTGAATGGGTGTGTGTGGATGTTTCCCAGAGATGGGTTGCGGTTGGAAGGACATCCGCTGCGTAAAAAAACGTGCTGGATAATTTGGCGGTTCATTCCGCTTTGGCGACCCCAGATTAATAAAGGGACTAAGCCGAAAATAAAATGAATGAATGAATATAAAAAATTTAAATATATATACCTTATATTACCTTTCAGGTTGTATTTCAGCTTTAATGCGCTCCAGTAAGATCCAATGGACGGCTGATCGCTTTCACTCCAAAATGATGGAATCGCAGGGCTGTTGCTGGGCGTTGCTGTTGCAATCGAACGTTCTATTGAGTGTCGCCCCGTTTGCTCTTTGTAGTACTTTCCTCAGAAGATGTTGAAGATGTAACTAGAGTGGACATTTTAGCAAGACAATTATCCAAAACACAGTCAAGGAAACTCTCCAATGGTTTCAGAGAAAGAAAATCAAGCTGTAAAATGGCCCAGCCAATCACCTGACTCAAATCCAATAGAAAATACAAATTAAAGATCAGATTTGATAGACGAGACCCACAAAACCCTCAAGATTTTTACACTCTGTTGAAGAAAAATATCACCTGAGCAATTCATGTGACTTCATTCTCCATATGAGAGGCGTCTTTAAGCTGCCATTTCCTGCACTATATATATATATATATATATATATATATATATATATATATATATATATATATATATATATATATATTTCACAGTCACTGACACTTTGGTCAGCTTGTGTATACATACATACATACATACATATATATATATATATATATATACTGTATATATAGATGTTAAAATTAATAAACTAATAACTATTAAAACTGTATATTCATGTATGAATATTTGTTTGTTTGTGTTTGTGGAATGTGTATTAAACCTATAATATTCCTTTAAAAGTCTCATTTAAGACTTTAATTAATTGTCTGTGTAAAATACTACAGACTGGGGGAGAAAAAAACTGACAAAAAAAAAAAAAAAAAAAACGATGTTACTCCCAAAACAGATTACCTGAGTGAAAGCTTGACAAAACACTCATGTCTTTCAGCATTCTTTGGGGCTTTCTAAACCGATTATGAATCAAAGTAGAAAGAAAGATCAGCTTAATATGTTTCACCTGAAAAACACATCAGCTGTCAACCCATTCACAATGAAAAGCTTTATGTCCGACTCCTCCATGCAGACAAATCCAAAATAGATTACCAGGAAAAACTATTGCTGTTTATGTTAAACGAGTCGAGGTGTGAAGGAGGAGTGTTAGACAAAGGCTAAAGACAATAGCTTTTACTGCCAATTTACAGTGTTATTTAGTCATCCAGTGATTCACAGAAAATTAATAAAGATTGTATTATTTTTTTCTTATTTTATCATCATGAACATTTGTTTTATTATATTTAAAAGTTTGTCTCATACGTTGTCAAAAATATATCTGTAAATTAGTTATCTGTATTTTGTGAATCATTTTTTTATTTTTATTTTTTCCCTCTGTTTATTTATGCTTTTGAATTGCATTATGGAAGCGTGATCTGTCATCCAACAACTTTTAACCATGAAAAGTTCAAAAAAGTAATATTTATTAACATTTTTAACAGTTTAAAGGTGCAGTATGTAAGTTTGACACCAAGTAGGTTGAATAGGTATTGCATTCCTGGATCAAAACGAAACAAACGCAAGCGCAGGTTGCCAGATTGAGGACAGGAGCGAGTCTGAAGATCGAGCCTAAAGGCTGAATTGAATCGTGTTCTAAATAAAAGCAATGGCATGTGATTAAAGGAATATTTTCCATATTCAAATATTTTTGTCCTAACCAACACCTCGAATTGATATATTACAAACTGCTTCTATTTCTTGCAGCTGAACAACAGAAAACTGACAATTAACACCTCAGGTAAACCTCATGTGCTTTAATCAGTGTTAAATGCTAACAATGTGAGTTTGAATGCCATTTTACATGACATTTATTGCCAAATACTGAAAGCAGCATCAGATAGTTCACCTCAGATCTTGAAAATAAACCGTTTGAAATTGAACTTTAGAACTAAACACATATCAGTGATTCAGCAGCATCTACATTTAATAATGTTAAAGAGGTTTGATATGTATTAACTAGATTATAAACCTTACCATTTCGTGAGTGAGTGCATATTCTGTGCTTCTGAATGGCTGTATTTAAATTTCTGTCATGTTGCGTCTGGTGCAAACAGACAAATTGCTTATCACTGCAAATCTTTTCACATAGCAAGTTGTTAGGACACGGGGTTACAATGTAACCTGCTCACCTAACTTTACGTTCGTAATATTTATATTATTTGCTAATTGATAAGCTCATGTGGAACTCTGAATCTGCATCTCATTTCGGAGTCTGCTACTGTCCACCGGAGGTTGCATTTCGGTCGCGGACACATGCTTTGAAAGGCTTTCTGAATGAATGAATGGAATGCGTGGTTTTCCACCAAGGCAACCCGGTGGAAAAATTGGACCAAAACAAACACAGATGTTCCCGCACGGAAAACACATTTTAAAGCAGAATATCTGACTTCAGCACTGTTTTTCAGATAAACAAAAATGTAAACTTGGCATGTTTCTTAAATAACTGCAAACATATTATGGTATTTTTATGCTTCAGAAGAGGCAAAAACTTACATACAGCACCTTTAAAGTGATATATTTTCTGGGTTTGTGTTGTATATATGGTACAAAAACCTTGTAATAAACTACCAGCACATTTTCTGCTATTTTACAGACTTATTTCTCTCTATACTGTATATTATTTCTTATACGCTATATTATTTCAAACTACTAAAATCTTAATAAAAGTCACTGTTAAAATGTAGAATTGAATTTTTTAACATAAAAGTCAGCAGATCAACGTCTCATAATGCAATTCACAACGATAAATAAACGGATAACACTTGTGAATCACAAAATACAGAAAATGTTAATTAACACATTTTTTTACAGTGTAGATTCACTTGTCTTTCTTAAGTAACGTCTAAAATATTTAATTAAGTTATTGTTTTTGATATATTCGGCAACATAATGACTTTATTCATTTTTATGATTTCTATAGCAAAAGGCCAAGGACAGATAACTTTAGTATTTATTTGTAGATTTTCTATTGAATCCACATGAACAATTCTGACATTTTCATGAAGCGGTAATTTAATGGATCATAAAGATGTTCCACAATTTCACCATATAAAAGGAGAAATCCATTAGAACAAACAATGAGGCAAAAAAGAAACGAAACCTGGAAACTTTATAGCAAAGTTCCTCTGTTTTATGGCATTGCGATGTGAAATTTAATAGGGGCCAAATGTAACCATCAGTAAAGTATAGAGGAACATATTCTCCATTATTGGTGAAGTCTGCTTTAGAAGTGCATGTGTGCGTGTGTGTGTGTGTGTTAGTGTACAGAGCTCAATGACAGGCTCCATCGCACTCGTCTCTGAAGGACAATCTCGAACAGCAAAAACACAACATTATCTGAAAATCAATTTTCTCAAGTTTCCTTTTGATCATTTGAGAGTTTTGAGAGCTGATGGGGAAGGGGAATAAAAGTGTGCAGATTTGGAAGACAATAAAAATAAAAGGCCTTGAGCTGCAGAGTGCAGAGCATTAATAGGAAATATTGATCCAAACGGGACTGTTTAGTATGATGCACATGCTGTTGGCGAAGGACTGTAACTGTAATGCTTCAGAAAGCCTTGCTATTTTCTCATGTTCCTAAACTACATATAACCTTTTTACTCAAATCTGGTCGAATTTAGGCATCAGCTTTTTTTATCATTGAATTACTTGGAAATGTAGTTTTTCCTCTTATATTTACATTTTTTTGTAACTTTTTAAGTAGTTTTATTCATTCATTTTCCTTCGGCTTAGTCCCTTAATTATCAGGGGCCGCCACAGTGGAACGAACCGCCAACTATTCCGGTATATATTTTACACAGCGGATGCCCTTCCAGCTGCAACCCAGTACTGAGAAACACCCATACACTCTCACATTCACACACACACACACACACTCATACACTATGGCCAATAGTTCATCCAATTCACCTATATCGCATGTCTTTGGACTGTGGAGGAGACCGGTGCAGCCGGAGGAAACCCACGCAAACACGGGTAGAACATGCAAACTCCACACAGAAATGCCAACTGACCCAGCCGGGGCACTATACTAGTGCACTAATATGGATTCATCAATTCTCAATTAATGCACAGGTAAATATTGTATGACTCGTGAAAAACTAAAATATTGATCAAAGATTATTTCATCAGCCAATACTGAGTATCTGATTAATAGATTAAGCAATCTATGAATTGCTAAGGGCAACGCAGTGGCGCAGTAGGTAGTGCTGTCTCCTCACAGCAAGAAGGTCACTGGTTTGCATGTTCTCCCTGCGTTCGGGTGGGTTTCCTCCGGGTGCTCTGGTTTCCCCCACAGTCCAAAGACATGCGGTACAGGTGAATTGGGTAAGCTAAATTGTCCATAGTGTATGAGTGTGAATGAGTGTGTGTGTGGATGTTTCCCAGTGATGGGTTGCGGCTGGAAGGGCATCCGCTGCGTAAAAATGTGCTGGATAAGTTGGCGGTTCATTCCACTGTGGCGACCCCGGATTAATAAAGGGACTAAGCCGAAAAGAAAATCAATGAATGAATGAATGAATTGCTAAATAAATGTCATCAGTTGTTTATGTCAAAGCTGTATAATTAACAGTTAACAGTTGTCCGCTTAAAATAATTATTAGCTTATGATTTGCAAAAATGTCATTATGACTTTACTTGTCGAGTCACATAATTATTCATTTACACTCAAAAATGATGTTTGCTGTTTGTTCAAACGACTTATTTAAAATGAGCTGAAACAACTTAATTCTTGAGTTTTTCTTTGGGGGACAACTTAATTGTTTAATGTTCAGTCCACTTAGATTAGTAAAAACTAATAAGCTAATATAATTCCTTCATATTGTCCCAATACAAATTAATTGTGTGGAAACCTATATTCTTACAGTGTGTAGTAATACATACACTGTAAAAAAATGCTGGGTTCCACACAATGTAATGTGATGTCAGTAAAAATATAATTAATGCAGGTAAATAATACAATATGATTTTTTTTATCATTTTTAATTGTTTCTTTTAATTATTTAAGCTCACATATATATATATATATATATATATATATATATATATATATATATATATATATATATATATTTTTTTTAATCATTTTAAATGTAATTTCATCTAATGTTTATTTTATGGTTTTAGTTTTAGTTCTGCTTTTTCAGTGAAAACATTAAATCAGAATTTTTTCATAATTAAAAAGTTCAAAATAGCAGTTTTTGCAATATTATAAAGTATGCAATATTATAATCACTTTTGATCAACTTAATCTGTTCTAACTACATAAAAGTGTTAATTTCTTTTTACGGTTGAAATAATCTTCCATTGCCATTCAGTGCAAACTTATATTTATTTAAATATCTAACAACATATTCTCACCTGTTTAAACAATAAATAATTATGCACAATTTTTCTTTAACCAAAAAATATATTTTTTAAATAACTGAAAATGTTTTAAAATGACAAGAAATTAGATTTTGGGGAATATAAACATATTTATTACATATTCATTATACTATTGTAATATTTTAGTGTGTCTTCTGTAAATCCTAGTAAAAAATGCATGATAATTATTAGTTTTCTGCTCAGACAAAATAAAACAAAAATACAAAAGAAAAACAAGTAAAAATGTTTAATTATTATATTTTTTATTGTTTAGCTTGGAAACCTATTTTGACCCATAAATATATAACTGAAATAATAGATAATCATGTGTATTTATTAACCATATTCAGTAACTGAAATTGTTTTAAAATCTTGTTAAATTTTGTTGTATTTGACTTTACCGTTCTTGGGTGGCTCATAAGAACCGTTCTTAAGTTCTTATGGGGAGAAGACTTTATTAAAGACAGTGAATAATGCAGTTCCTCAGCATCGATGTTAAATTGTCAGTCTTCAAGTAACTTAACCCAAAGTACTGTCTGTGAGATACTACTTTATAACAAAGGATATGACCCTCCAGAGATGGTTTGTTTAGGTCACAACTCTTGAGATACAATCTATCAATAACAAAAATGTCACAAAATAAAAAAAGTACAAGTATTGTTTTGTTTGGAAACCCATAAATATAAAACTGATGCAAATGGAAAGACATAACCAACATAAGTGCCTAACAGCAAGGCGCATTGTGGTCAGTTCTCCTGTATCACATGCAGTCAGAGGGCCGTGTTGTCCCTCAAAGTCAGTTTGGCCCTCTGAAATGTGCAATTGTTCAGTAGTGCAGGAACAATGGATAGTCTTCGCCCTCGCATGCCCACCATACCAGCTGGCGATGACAAACCGTGTCACCACACTAACCCTCCTTGTACGTCCAAACGCCCATCGGGCACATAAGAGCACTGTTGTCCTTGGCTGGTCAATGGACACTTGATTGTTTGTGAAGCAGTGCTATGTGTTGGGGGTGGAGGCCGGTCTGGAAGAACTTTCGCGATGCTACATATTTGTCTTAGAGGCCACAATGGAAGTATACATTTGGACTCAATGAGACACATTGAGTTAGACTGGACAAAGGCAGGGCAGTGCACGAACTCTCATGTAAAAACGTGCACGTATATGTTAGCGCAGCATTAGCATGTCAATAGTGAAGAATCCCAAACTGCTTCGGAATGCGTTGGATTAACATAAAATAACATAAAGGGGTTTTATATTTTTATTTTGTGTGGGTTTTTGCATTATAGGTTCAACTTAATAAAAACAAATCCTCTAAAAATCTTTTTACAGATTTATGATTTTTTTATGGCTTTAGTTTTTGGTTTAATTTTAGTCATGCTTAGGCCTGTCACAGTCATTTTGTGATCTTTAAATTTTTTAATCTTGTGTGATATACTGTATTGTCATAGAAATTATTGCGATAAGCAGTGTTGGGAAAAGGTACTTTAGAAAATAATGCATTACAAATTGAGTTACTCCCCAAAAAAGTAACTAGTTGCGTTACTTAGTTACTTTTTATGTGTTGTTAATTGCAGAGCTCCTCTATTTAACAAAAACAGAAGAAAAAAACCCTTTCCAAGTTCTGAAAGAGATCAAGCCTCAGCCAGGTCACAAAAAGTAACGCAAAAGAAACGTAACGCAATACTTACCACTCTATAACCTTCATTTACCTTAAAAAAAAAACTAAAAAATGAATGTAGGATGATGTTATCTAATGAGAACTTTCTGACCCCAAAGCTATGCATGCCGTATATGCAGTTAAAGCAATGCATTTGCTACTTTTGTACCATTTGTCTTATTAAAAACTAAAATGTCCATTCAGATAATCCTCTTTTCCTTTTCTTCCATGTGTTCAAAATAAAGAAAATATTTCTGTTGTAGAAATGTAAGGCTCTGCTGTCCTCTCTGCCTGTTCTTTCATTCTCTCATTGCGTGCCGGATTCAACGTAATTAAACTTGCATTACAATTTTAAAAAGTAACTCAAATATTATTACTTAAATTTTAAAAGTAATGCGGTGGTTCATTTCGCTGTAGCGACCCCAGATTAATAAAGAAACTAAGCCGAAAAGAAAATGAATGAATAAATAAATGAAGTAATGCGTTAATAAAAGTAATATTATTACGTAACTCACATTACAACACTGGCGATAAGAGACATTACTGTCATTTTAAGACTGGTTTATTCCTGTGTTTATATAATATAAATGGGCATAAACACATTCAAGGGATAAAAATGCCATGTAAATGTTCTTGTAAAATGACTAAGTATCGTCAATTTTTTTATAAGTGGACTGCAGATTCGAAACAGCTCATTTGCTTCTCCTAAACCATCAGTAGTTTTCAGGTAAATAAAAAGAAATGACCTTTACTTCACCCATTAGTAAGCATCGTTTGTAAATTGTTTTTTTCATGAACTCGCTGGCACCTCCAGTGGATAATAGCAAAGTCTCTTTAAGGAAAGTCATTTCAATCAGCAGCCAACTTTGAAACGCCTCTCGGGCAGTATGCTTGGGCATTCTGTTTGAATGGGGAAACATCAAATTCACCAAAACTGCTTGCCAAGCTTATCATTGAATTCATATTAGAGATCACCAATAAAATGAAACAACAACTGCCTCAGAAGTTTCATTTCTAAACGTCCAAGTCACACAAAATCTGCAGAAGCTCATGTCTGGTCTGAGCCCCTCCCACGGAGTATCGTCAGTCTATATCGATCGATGAATGGCTCCTGTACTAGCAGGCGGGGCTTCATTCGCCATATTGACCATTACACTTTTCTCCATACAAAAAGATACGAGTGACATGTCTTGTGTATTCTGTAGTCTTTGATAATAGATGAGATGACAAAAGCTGTGCAATTAGCTAAAATGTTGTAGACATTCATGATTTTTTATGTAAACATGATGGACGATATATATTGCGCCACCAAAAATGATTGAAGTCATGTCCATGTATTACACGATAAGTCGATATATTGGTTATTGTGACAGGCCTAGTCATGCTGCTTTTTCTGTGGAAATATTTTGTTTGGATTGTTTGATGATAGATGGTACAAGATAAACTTTTGTTGCATTGTAAAAGACTGACCACATATTAGAAAAATGGCCACATGTTAGCACAGCATTAGCGCATCAATAGCATAGAATCCCAAACTGCTTTGGCAGAATCTGTTTTTATACATTTCTATTTTATTTTATTTTAAAAAATCCTTCATTTTTTTTTAAACAATTATTTTACACATTTTTATGTTGATTTTTTAAAATTGCTTTAGTTTTGGCAGTTATACCTAATAGGCCATTCAGAAATGTTGAAAAAAGTCATGCTGCCTTTCCTTGTAAATTTTTTATTAAATTCTTTATTCAATTTTATGTGTTATCAGTTGACGAAGATATGATGTGAATGATGATAATTGAAATATTATTTTCCTGTACAATGGAGATAATGCTTTTACAGGTGGAGGAAATAATTCTTGTGTTGTTAGCTATATTGAAACGAAAATGCGATTGTTTTTAATTATTGAGTGGTCATCTAACTAATGATGTAATGTGATTGACTGTGGAATAAGAGGGTGGAGTGAGAAGATTGTGTCACGCACCGAGGAAGGCATTGTGCCGAAACGTCTGGGTTTTGTATTTCCTAAGAATGTAAAATAAAGCTATATAAAGTAATTATTTAACGAGTGCGAATCATGACCTTCTGAATGATATTAACAAGATTAACGCACCAAAAATTAAAAAGCGCTTCATTACTGAATTTGATTCAATTCTTTAAAGACAGAGGGCCCTATCATACACCCGGCGCAAAGCGACACAAGGCGCGATGCAATTGTTGTTTGCTAGTTTCAGCTTGACGCAAGAGTCATTTTGACGTTTAAATAGCAAATACATTTGCGCTCATATGTGTGCCCATAGTCGTTCTGGTCTAAAAAAGGAGGTGTGTTGAGGCGCATTGCTATTTTGAGAAACTAGAATAGACTGTTTAATAGACCAGATAAGTGAAGGTCTAAAGTCCAGTGCAGAGCACGTTAGTTGTGCGCCTCGCTTAAACATTGCTAAATACACACAGGATGTAGAGCAATACGCAAATATCTTTACAAATAAAAAAGAATTAAAGGATTAAAATATTACAAAAATAATTACTTTCAAGCCTACATAAATATAAAAACTACTGCCTTCATGCCTTCTTCATCTCGGGGAGTTTTTTTAGTTTATTCATGACAACTTGCTTTTGTATAATGTTATTATTATTAGCAGTATTATTTATTATATGCATATTTATATTTGTTTTTATTAAAAACAGGCTTAGATTTGCTCACCTGTCAGCTTTTAGACCATATGGGGCATAGCATGTGTATTTGGATATAACTCAGTTGTTTGAGCACACTTCGTTATTATTGTTCATTTATTTGTTTGCTGGAAATTAGAACTGAATTTAGAAATAGTTTTGAAACAAATCTTTGCGCTTAACAAACAAAATTAGTTATGTATAGGCTAATGGGTGTCTGTGCGTACAACAGTGAAAAGTGAAAGTAAAGAATGAGGAGGCTCATTCTCTCATTCTTGCGCTGTAGATGCACTGTTTAACTGTTTTTTCACTAGTGAAGCGTTCAGTTTTTCCACTTACAAAATCCGCCATGTAAATAGCAAATGCGCTATGGCGCGACACAACTGACTCTTAAAGGGAATGGGAGATGAGATTCTGATTCTTTTATTCTCAAAACACACCTATAACTCATTAAGAGAATAAGCTCAACCCTGTTAGACCATGCGCAAAGCGGAATTTTCTGTCCTTAAAATAGCAACTTTGGACTTTGCGCCTAGATTGTTAAAATAGGGCCCAGAAAGTTAAAAAAAACAAACATAAATATAAATGTTTTTGTTAGACTTGACAAAGGCAAGAAAATGTGCACATCAATGTTAGCGAAGCATTAGCATGTCAATAGCAAAGAATCCTGAACTGCTTTGCATTGCATTACTATAAAATCTATCGTTTTTATCGTTATATTTTTATTTTTGTGCCTTTTTAAGTGTAATCTATTGTAATATTCCCTCTTTAACAACCTTTTTAAATTTGTTGTTGTTGTTGTTTGTTTTAGTTTCTTTATGGCTTTAATTTTAGTTTGTATTAATATCCCTGATCGGCCGTTCAGAACTGTTGAAATTAATCATTTTTTCTGTATTTTCTGATGACAGAAGTTCAAAAGAAACTTTCTTAGCCCTATAATTTTTTAGTTCGACTGCACAAAGGCAAAGCAGAGCACGAACACTTATGTAAAAACATGGACACATATATGTTAGCGCAGCATTAGCATGTCAATAGCGAAGAATCCTAAACTGCTTTGGCATGCATTGGATTACCATAAAAAGAAAGCTGGAATTAAACATGAACCAGCTTATCGAATCATGCCCCATTTAACCTTTCTCCGACGTTCTAGAACAGAAGTTGCTTACAAAATAAGGCAGCTGAACACAGTCTGCTCGAAAGGAATCTCTCTGAAAACACTAAAAAGCGATTGACAGGTAACAGTGCGTTTTCCATGCACATTCAAGGCGATTTTAATATATTTTGATAAAAAGGAACTTAGTGAGGAAGTATATGGTTGCATGACTCATGTGAACGTTTACAGGATCCGGTAACAAGCTGCGGAACGAAAAGCTTCTCGGTATTAGAGACTGACAGAACATTGTGTCGCATAAATGAGCCAAGTCTGAATTACAGTGGGCTTTGACATTTGCTCTTTGGGAGATTCTGAGTTCTGTGATTCATGTCTTTCTAAAGGTTGGGCATTACATCGCTGACAACAAACCATTTCACGATGAAATGTAAATGCAATTCTTTGTTTTACCTTGCTGCGGGGTTCGATTGTTTTTGACTTGCTTGAAATATGCTTTTGTCCCCAATAAAAATTATGTCCTTCATTGAAGCAGGGAAAGGATTGATTTCTTTTCCTGAACTTGTCAAACGTACACAAAAGATTTGATGACTTCTTAATGGTGTTTCCAAAAGGGTCAGACCATCTATAATTCATTCAGAACAAACTGTTATCTAAGTAGGCTACATGGTACTAGGTTTTGTCAGAATTGTAAAAATTAATAAATTTTTAAATAATAATAATTAAAGTTTAATTACAGTTTAAAACAGACTCAAAAAAGGATTTTTGCTGCTTGTTCAAACTATTTGTTTACAATGAGCTGAACCAAAACAATGGACCCTTTTCACAAGACTGTTATGACACGTTTAACGGTCATCAGTATCTTAAATCCTTGAAAGTTTTTAATATTTAGATTTTTAAAAACAGTTATATGTATTTATGTATCTATTGTATCATCTTTGCATCAAATAACAAATTACCACTTGTGCGAGGCATTTCTAATGTAGAGTCTATGGGGCAGTAAATTTGATGTTGTTCTCTTTTCTGGCTGCCGTTGTCAGGCTTGATAACACCATTGGGGAGTTTTGCTTTTATTATATCAGTAAATAGGATTGTAAAAATTTTTTTTTTGTTGTACTCTACTCTCCTATTCATTGCGCTCTAAGTTTACCCAACTATGACATCTTCCGCTGCTGAGAAACCCGGAAATGTGAAAAGGGTCCATTCTTGAGTTTTTTTGGGACAACTTAATAGTTTTATGGTCAATCAACTTAAATTTGTTTTAAAAAATTAAGTTAACTTAATCGATTTATGGGTGACGCGGTGGCGCAGTAGGTAGTGCTGTTGCCTTACAGCAAGAAGGTCGCTGGTTCGAGCCTTGGCTGGGTCAGATGGCGTTTCTGTGTGGAGTTTGCATGTTCTCCCTGTGTTCATGTGGGTTTCCTCCGGGTGCTCCGGTTTCCCCCACAAGTCCAAAGACATGCGGTACAGGTGAATTGGGTAAGCTAAAATTGTCCGTTGTGTATGTGTGTGAATGAGTGTATGGGTGTTTCCCAGTGATAGGTTGCGGCTGGAAGGGCATCTGCCGCGTGAAACAAATGCTGGATAAGTTGGTGGTTTAGGTGACACAGTGGCGCAGTAGATAGTGCTGTCGCCTCACAGCAAGAAGGTCGCTGGTTCGAGTCTCGGCTGGGTCAGTTGGCGTGTCTGTGTGGAGTTTGCATGTTCTCCCTGCGGTCGCGTGGGTTTCCTCCGGGTGCTCCGGTTTCCCCCAGAGTCCAAAGACATGCGGTACAGGTGAATTGGGTAAGCTAAAATTGCCCGTAGTATAGGAGTGTGAATCAGTGTGTATGGATGTTTCCCAGAGATGGGTTGCAGCTGGAAGGGCATCCGCTGCGTAAAACGTGTGCTGGATAAGTTGGCGGTTCATTCCGCTGTGGCGACCCCAGATTAACAAAGGGACTAAGCCGAAAAGAAAATGAATGAATGAATGAAGTTGACGGTTCATTCCGCTGTGGCGACCCCAGATTAATAAAGGGACTAAGCCGAAAAGAATATAAATGATTGAATGAATAATCGATTTGTGTTGGAACAATATGATGAAGGAATCATGTAGAAGCCAGCATTTTTACAGTGCATGCAATGACTTAACTTTAGTTCAATTATTAAAGCGCAGAAAAATATTGTGAAGTGTAGATGTTTTACAAGAGAATATCCATGAGCTCACTTTTTTACATAAACCAGTTCAGTTTGATTTGGTAAACTGGGAGTTATTTGTTTGTGAACCGGACGTCACTCTAGACTATTACCCTGTGACTGCAGATTACTGGAAAAAAATGTTGTAAACAATATTGAATGATTACACAGACTGATAAGACCCCCGTGTATAAGCCACAACTTTGAATTTTAAATTTATGCTTTTTGAGACTTTTAAAGTAGTTGTTACAAATGACTAACATTATATGCACTGTTTGATAATTAAGTTACTTCAAAACAGTAATTGATTACTAATTACATCCTTAAAATTGTATGATCTAATTACTTTGTGGGCTGCACAGTGGCTCAGTGGTTAGCATTGTCGCCTCACAGCCAGATAGTTGCTGGTTCGAGTCCCGGCTGGACCAGTTGGCGTGCTCCGCTTTCCCCCACAGTCCAAAGACATGCATTACAGGTGAATTGGATGTGCTAAACTGTACTAAATTGGCTGTAGTGTGTGAGTGTGTGTGAATGAGTATGTATGGGTGTTTCCCAGTACTGAGTTGTGGCTGGAAGGACATCCGCTGTGTAAAACATATGCTGGAATAGTTGGCGGTTCATTCCGCTGTGGTGACCCCTGATAAATAAGGGACTGAACCGAAGGAAAATGAATGAATGAATTAATAATTACTTTGCTTAAAAAGTACCTACTCAATAAGTATTTTACTGTAATTACTTTAAGCTAATAAAAAATCCATAGAAATCTCAATGTATAGACAATAGAAACAATTTTAAACCAAAATAAACTCATTTAATTCTTTTAGTCTGAGTCCAATCATGACCTTTTAGATCTACCTTAAAAAATGCTTAAAAAATATCAAATTGTTTCAACTTAATGACTTTTTATACACACTGTATTGACAAATTTCTTACTCATTTCATTGTTTATGAAGCATGTGCAATTGCCTTCATAAATGTAACCTTCTTTACTGTAGGTGAAAAATAGGATTATTCTGCAAAATATATTTGTGTGAAAAAAATTCAATTACTCTAAATTGTTTCTCTAAATTGATTCATACAGATCTGTTGAATTATAGTACCAAAGCCAAGTACATTATAAATACCTATAATGAAAAAGTAATTAAATTTAAACTAACTAATTACACCCAACACTAATTATATAAATCACTAAGGACCAGCTAAAAATGGTCTTTAATGTTCTACTGGATTAAAATAAAAACAGTGTTTTTTAGATGGTCTGTGGGTGATTATATTAGTGACTTTTCATTGTTTTTTAAAGAAATATCTCTTTAAGAGTAGCCATAAATCCTCAAAATCTCCTTTCTTTTGTCTATTTGTTTACAAGCTGCATTTTCCATTTAAGTAGCTGCCTACACCATGAGCTCCCAACCAGCCTATCTTTGAAACAAATGGCAACTCTGTAGATAATAATTCCTATTAAACCCGCACATATTGGTCTTCAAGATCTCTTTTAGTCACAGTGAATCAGACATTAATGACCCCGGGGAAGCGTCACAGAGGAGGGGAGAGGTCTTAAATCTTTCAATAAACTTGCTCTCAGAAGTAAAGCAAATTCAAATGGACTATCAGTCTTCCAAATCCCACCACTTTCATCATGTTTTATTCATTATCTACACACCGTTCCCAGTATTTCCATTTCCTCCCACTTCCTCTTTTAGTGTCTGGTCCAATGTAAGATCAGATGTCTGTGCTTGTATATCTTGAGACAGCATTAACGAGTCAGTATTCATAATTTACTGAATAATCTTTAGTTTGTCTACGTTGATATTGTATAGTACACCGCACCATGTGTTTTTCATTAGAAAGTATGGTTGAAGCAATCATAAACATGTATAGTTCTTCTCCACCCTGCGTTTTATGATGTGGTGAAGCTGACCGTGTTATGCCTTTGGCTGTGCTGTAATCTTCATACTCTGCTGTTTTGTGCGTTGACGTTAACTGTAAACCGAGTGAGTGAGATCAGAGCGAAGAGAATCAGACTTCGGCAGATGGCCATGACGTAGTGGAACCTAGAGATATTTCTTTCAACATGTGTGTGTAATGTGCAACACCCCATTCCTGAGAGACAGAGAGAGAGAAAAGAGGGTTTGCCAAGAATGCGTTGAGAACAGTCCCTTGAAACGACTTTGAAGAAAATTCCATGTCTGTTAGCAAAAAAGCACATTTCCTTCAATAAAGTGAAAGCAGTGTGATCCTTCAAATACTATACTTAAAATCTGCATGAAATGGAAGTTAAGAATGCTATTTTTTCCGATTGAAATGGTTTTTAGAAATGAGAAAACAATGTAGAGCTATGAATTCATCCTTTGGGAACAATTGGATCGTTGGGAAATGGGTGTTACTAACAAAATGAAAGAAGATTTGAATGCCAGTTTGTATTCAGTTGTGGAGGATTACTCTGCACCAGAATCACTGTCAACACCCTCTCCTGCAGAATGTTTTCAGATGGCCGATGATGAGAAAAATGAAGAGCTAAATTTTATAGAGCAAATCATATCATGGGGCCGACACGGTGGCATTTCTGTGTGGAGTTTGCGTGTTTTCTCCATAGTGTTCTCCTCATAGCCGTAGTGCATGTGTGTGAATGAGTGTGTATGGATGTTTCCCACTACTGGGTTGCAGCTGGAAGGGCATTCGCTGTTTAATACATATACTGGATAAGTTGGCAGTTCTTTCTGCTGTGGCGACCCCTGATGAATAAAGGGACTAAGCCGAAGGAAAATTAATGAATGAATCATATCATATACTTACAAACCACTGTCTCCTGTGAAGGCAGGGCAGAAAAGAGACACACATTGATAGCCCCGCCCTAAAGGACTGATAGCCCCACCCTAAAGGACTGATAGCCCCACCCTAAAGGACTGATAACCCCCGCCCTAAAGAACTTACATCCCCGCCCTACATGACTGATAGCCTCACCCTAAAGGACTGACAGCCCAGCCCTAAAGGACTGATAACCCTGCCCTAAAAGAATAATAGCCCCGCCCTAAAGGACTGATAACCCCACTCTAAAGGACTGATAACTCCACCCTAAATGAATAATAATCCCACCCTAAAGGAATAATACCCCCACCCTAAAGGACTGATAACATCGCCCTAAAGAACTGACAGCCCAGCCCTAAAGGACTGATAACCCCGCCCTAAAGGAATAATAGCCCCGCCCTAAAGGACTGATAACTCCGCTCTAAAGGACTGATAACCCCGCCCTAAAGGAATAATAGCCCCACCCTAAAGGACTGATAACTCGCCCTAAAGGACTGATAACATCGCCCTAAAGGACTGATAGTCTCGCCCTAAAGGACTGACAGCCCAGCCCTAAAGGACTGATAACCCCGCCCTAAAGGAATAATAGCCCCGCCCTAAAGGACTGATAACTCTGCTCTAAAGGACTGATAACCCCGCCCTAAAGGAATAATAGCCCCACCCTAAAGGACTGATAACTCGCCCTAAAGGACTGATAACATCGCCCTAAAGGACTGATAGCCTCGCCCTAAAGGACTGACAGCCCCGCCCTAAAGGACTGATAACTCCGCCCCAAAGGAATAATAGCCCCGCCCTAAAGGACTGATAACATCGCCCTAAAGGACTGATAGCCTCGCCCTAAAGGACTGACAGCCCCGCCCTAAAGGACTGATAACTCCGCCCTAAAGGAATAATAGCCCCGCCCTAAAGGACTGATAACTCCGCTCTAAAGGACTGATAACCCCACCCTAAAGGAATAATAGCCCCGCCCTAAAGGACTGATAACCCCGCTCTAAAGGACTCATAAACCCACCCTAAATGAATAATAACCCCGCCCTAAAGGAATAATAGTCCCGCCCTAAATGACTGATAGCCCCGCTCTAAAGGATTGATAGCCCCGCCCTAAATGACTGATAACCCTGCCCTAAAGGATTTATAGGCCCGTCGTAAATGACTGATAACCCTGCCTTAAAGGACTGATAGCCCCGCCCTAAAGGATTGATAGCCCCGCTCTAAACGACTGATAACCCCGCCTTAAAGGATTGATAGCCCCGCCCTTAAGGACTGATAGCCTCACCCTAAACGACTGATAGGCCCACCTTAAAGGACTGATAACCCCGACCTAAAGGCAGACTGTGTGACCAGAAGTGAAGAAAGGTTGTTTTAAGGAGGAGGGAAGGCTATGGTATTTGATTAAAAATTACGAGGGAAATTTTTTTTTTTGCACAGTGCACAGATACATTGTTTATAACAAGAACTACAATATACATATATAATAACAAGAGTAAACTTTTATTTCATGCCAACTTTAAGTCAAAGAGTAAGTGCTGTGACTTTTTACAAATGAGCTAAATCTCCAGCTTCTAAGGCAATACAGGTCATTTGTCATTTATTTTTAAATGTGTACCTTTAATAGACTGTAAATCATGTTCCAAAGCATCTGCCAATTGTGTAAATATAGATTAGCACTGTCGCCTCACAGCAAGAAGGTCGCTGGATCGAGCCCTGGCTGGGCCTGTTAGCATTTCTGTGTGGAGTTTGCATGTTCTCCCAGTGTTCGCGAGGGTTTCCCCAGGGTGCTCCGGTTTCCCCCACAGTCCAAAGACATGCGCTATAGGTGAATTAAATAAACTAAATTGGCCATAGTGTGTGAGTGTGTGTGTGTGAATGTGAGCGTGTATGGGTGTTTCCCAGTACTGGGTTGTGGCTGGAAGGGCATCTGCTGTGTAAAACATATACCAGAATAGTTAGCCGTTCATTCCGTTGTGGCAACCCCGATAAATAAGGGACTAAGCCGAAGGAAAATAAATAAATGAATGAAACAGAAAAACAGTAGGTATGGGAATGGCTAAAATATACACAAATTGTGTTTAAACTAATCTGTATTTTGATAGATGCCACTCAAAAATTAAATTTAGGGTTTCATGACAATGCACCAAAAAAATGACCAAAAAATGTTCATGCCAGCTAGAGCTTGCTTTTATATTGTGTGTATATATATATTAGGGGTGTGACAAGATCTCGTACGATGAGATATCGCGAGATTATCTAGCTTTAGAGCTAGTATTTGAATGATTCTCTTGAGTAATGTCTAAAGTGATTACAAAACAGGTGATTTTGCTGACATTTTAAGGTTATAAGGCTGCTGAACGGCATGAAATTCCATCAGTCTACACAGATTTCCCAGTATTTCTCTGTTGCAATCGGGAGATCACAATAATTAAATCCGAAAAAGCCAAAGTAAAGTGGCTTGAGCTGAATTGCAGAGATGGAGCAAATATCATTGTCACACTATGATTATCAAATACTTTCTTAACAATTGTTTTGTCACCACTGTCTTTTTTGTTGTTTATTTAGTTATTATTAAACTTATTTTTATGCTTAAGCAAAAAAGCTAAACTCTTCCTGAGAGTAAATCCATCCCAATCTTACAAGGAAACGTTACTATTTTACATATTTTCAGAAAAGTTGCTGATGTATACAAATTCATGATTTCATTTGTCCAAAGACATGATTTTTAAAAGGAGGCATGCCCCAAACCTCACTCCTAAATCCAATCATCATGAGCAAATCTTACTAACATGTACAAATGTGATCATACAGATTCATGCGAATATGATTGTGTTAGAATATCAGGTCAGATAGCTTTGGTAACTGATGAAACAATAAAATAAAGCATTTTTAAAAATCTGAATTAGTTGTTTTTGCTTTATGGCCATGTTCAATAGAATCTCTCTGTGTGTTATGTCTCAGAAATAAACCAGTCAATTTTACCCGTTTTGAACTTTCTACGCCCCATCAACAAAGATGACAGCTATTTCGAATGGAGCTATAAAATCTGGCATTTGTTTTCTCTCTGTGTTTGCTTTTAATGTAGGCCGCTGGAGGATACAGTCTGAACTGGATCCGTTTCCAACCCACCAAGTTTGTTTTTATGATTCTTGAGAGTCTGTTTCTTCACACTGAGATATTTCGCTCTAGCCCACTCGTCCCTCAAAGTTCCTCTGAGCTCTACAGACAATCCAAATAGCATGTGTGGCTCTTTTTTTGTGCGCTGTTATAGACAATCAGCCTGAGCTGTTAAACTTTTGACATGATCTTATCAGTTCTTGTGTTTAAAATTAGTCATGACTCATGTCACATTCACTTAACCCACTTCACAGCTACAGCACATTTGGCCTTTATTTATCCACACCATAGACTTCCAGAGTAACTGAATACATATAGTGGAGGTCAAATTTAGATAACAATTTGTAAACTTTTCTTCCCCATAATTGCTGAAAGTTGTCCATTCTTTCAATTTTGAAGAATTATTTAGCTCTGTACCCTACTAGAACAGTGTTTTACAAATATAACCAAGGCATATTAACAAAAAGTTTTGTTTTGCAGAAAACACAGTGTTCTATTTAATTAAATTAGAATGACTCCAGGCTTTTAAGCCTGCTTTATTCAATTAAAATATATTCAAGTTTATTTGTATAGCTCTTTTAACGATATTTCTATATATTTTAATTTTAAAGCTGCAGCATTACAACAGGTGCACGTTATTACATTACAATAAAAATAAAAAAGATTAAGGGTGTGTTGTGTATGGTGGACAGTGCAATCAGCCAGCAGATTCCAGAGATGTTAGTGCCCCCGTCACACAGCAAAACAAGTAAAGCAGTTTCTTGAAGCAGAAAACATCGAAATAATGAAATGAACAGCCCAGAGTCCTGATATAAACCTGATTGAAATGTAGGAAAATCAGTGGCAAAGTTATGGCTAAGAAAGAACCAGTTAAATGCAATGTATATAAAGTTGAAGTCAGAATTATTAGCGCCCCTGAATTATAACCCCCCCTGTTTATTTTTTTCACCAATTTCTGTTTATCTGAGATTTTTTTCAACACATTTCTAAACGTAATAGTTTTACTAACTCTTTTTTAATAACTGATTTATTTTATCTTTGCCATGATGACAGTAAATAATATTTTACTAGATATTTTTCAACACACTTCTATACAGCTTAAAGTGCTGTTTAAAGGCTTAACTGGGTTAATTAGGTTGACTAGGCAGGTTAGGGCAATTAGACAAGTTATTGTATAACGATGGTTTGTTCTGTAGACAATCGAAAAAATATATAGCTTAAAGGGGCTAATAATTTTGACCTTAAAATGTTTTTAAAAAAATTGAAAACTGCTTTTATTCTAGTCAAAACCGGGGCACTGAAATGTCTGGAAACTGCTGGCTCATTATGGGATGGATGCTGGAAGAGAATTGCATGTTGCAGAAGGAACTTCTGATAAACATTTGCATTCACTCTGCCGTGTAGCTGTTAAAGAGACCAAACTCCTAAAACTGAAACTTCACCTTCACCTCTTACAGACTTTTTTACACACTTTGGGTTCAGTCTTTCTCCACACTGTAAAATAACAGCCGTAAAATTTGAGACATTTGCCATAAAATAACAGACAGTAAATTACAGAAATTTATCGAAAATTTAAATTGAAGGAAATTTCTGTAATTTAATGTCCGTTATTTTATGGTAAATGTCTGTAACTTAAGGGACGTTATTTTACGTTTTTTTCTGGCACCCCAGCTGGAGTGCAGTTTGATGATGAGCATACAGTTTTCCAACAGAACCAAATAAATTGAATTTGCTTTCATGCCTAATGTGAACTTTGGCCCAGTTATGTTAAGAAGACACACTTTTATAACAGAGGGTAATAGATTATTGTGGGTAGAAGCAATTTAAATACCAAAATCTTACACCAAAGTTTGGGGTTCTGCTGTTACCCCTCTGTGACCCCTCTTTAACCTGCTCAGTCCTGAACTGTAAAGATGCAGTGTTCTAGAAATCACATATTTGGGACGATGCAATATAGTTTACACATCTGGAAAAACTTAGGGTTAGTAAATGATGACATAATTTTCATTTTTTGAGTAAACTTTCCCTTTAAGACCTCTTTTGAGCTCTTCTACTCCAAATCATCAGCCTTTCAAAATATTTCATCAGGATTTTCTGATGCAGTCTTATGATTTTCAGATGTTGTTGGTCTGGTACAGTGTGATGAATGATTCAAACTGACAGGTCAATCCGCAGGCAGCTGTGGTGATGTCATCACGCAGGCCGCTAGCACTATTAATGAAGTCACTTCTGTGTTTAGCTTCGAAAGACAACAGGCCTCAGGCTTTCTGTCATTCAAACCCTCACAGATTGGCATTTTGGATCTGAACCAGGCTCTGGAATAGCTATCCAACCTAATCACATCCATTGATCATGAAGTGGATGTGTGAGCC
Organism: Danio kyathit; assembly: GCA_903798195.1. Classification (NCBI taxonomy): domain Eukaryota; kingdom Metazoa; phylum Chordata; class Actinopteri; order Cypriniformes; family Danionidae; genus Danio; species Danio kyathit. The sequence goes on from LR812530.1 coordinate 39,241,627, forward strand.
TGGTGATCCTTGTCGTCAACGTGAAAGATGTGATTATCTTGATACCGCAGACGTGCTCTTTGTTCAGAAAGAGATATGGAGGACTCTGCCTTCCTGAATCAGTGTTATATCAGCTAGGATCAACCAGTGGAAAAACAAGGCATAGATTCCTGTAATCCCTGTCACATATATTGGTTGGTCATGGCAGTCACACCCTCCAAACCCCCCATTAACAGCCATCTGTCTCTCATTTGGATTTGTGACAAGGGCACCAGGACCTTGGGGTATGTGCGACATGCGGCGGAGGTAAGGTGGTGATGTGAAGGGCTTTACAAAGACCTATCTATAGAACTCATCCGGCCCAATGCCCAAGGTGTCAACTAGAACATATTGATCTCCCTCTGTTGCTCATAAATCAGCCATAATTGTTATGATGCTGGCAACACTTTAGTGAATGTCCCCTCTCATAACGTTTGTGTAAATTGACCACTGCAGTCAACATTATGCACTGTAGGGGTGTGAAAATAATTGTTTCTTCGGTGCACCGCGATGCAGACGGAGACAATTCGATATCGGTTCAGTAATAATCATAACCGGTTATTACGTACTGGCGTCATTTATCTCCTATGCGCTCCTATAATAAAATAAAACGCTCCTACTACTTAAAAGGTAAATAATTATGCACAATTCAACTGCTTGTGACTTTGCTGGAAAGTCTTTCATAATGACACTGAAGAAGGCACAGCACACGAGCTGCTATTTCACTACTAGGGAGAAATGCTGTAAAAATCAATCTCTGCCTCTCTCTCACTCTCTCTCTCACTCACTCTCTCTCTCTCTCTCTCTCTCTCTCTCAATTCAATTCAATTCAATTCAATAGTTGCTTCATTGGCATGACAAATGTTACAAATGTATTGCCAAAGCAGTTCTAAAGTTTACATGAAAAGGTAACATATATATATATATATATATATATATATATATATATATATATATATATATATATATATATATATATATATATATATATATATATATATATATATATAATAAAAAAAAACAGTACACACAATAGATAGTAGTAGTAGTAGTAAAAAAAAAAATACCTTTTATATATATTATATTTAAAATATAGATAATACATTATATTACTCAATATATCATATTTACTGTATGGTGGCTTGAGAAAATCATAACTTTCCGCCAGACTGTCAGACTTAATGTTGGGCCCATTTAACTCAGACTACCAATCTGCCAATCACCGATGACCGTTTAACTTACTAGCCACACCCTAGCAACCACTTACGCCACCCTAGCAACTGTCCCATAGACTTCCAAAAAAAAAAAAAAAAAACTGCCATTGACTTTACATTGAACATACCAATAACATATCGACTCATACTAACAATATACCAATCCATACCAGAAACACTAATCATACTAGCAACATGCTAATTCATACTAACAATATACTAATCCATACTGGAAACATACTAACAAACATACTAATCATACTAGCAAAGATGTGAATTCATGCTAACAGCATGCTAGTTTATACTAGCAACATGCTACTGACATTCTAATTCATACTCAATGCTAACGACATGCTAATTTATGCTAGAAACATGGTAATTTGTTAGCAACTACCTAGCAACCACTCAAAACACCTTAGCAACCGCCTAGGAACACCTTATTAACCCTCTAGATTGCCCTAGCAACTGCCTAGCAACCATCCAGAACACATAAACAATAGTCTAGCAACGCCTTAAAAAAAAAAAAAAAAAAAAAAAACTATTTCACCCATTATGCTGTACAAAAAAAAATCCCAAAGTAAAATTATATGCGGCAACCCAGTGGCGCAGTAGGTAGTGCTGTTGCCTCACAGCAAGAACGTCGCTGGGTCGTAGGTTCGAACCTCGGCTGGGCTGGGTCAGTTGGCGTTTCTGTGTGGAGTTTGCATGTTCTCCCTGGGTTCGCGTGGGTTTCCTCCGGGTGCTCCGGTTTCCCCCACAGTCCAAAGACATGCGGTACAGGTGAATTGGGTAAGCTAAATTGTCCATAGTGTATGAGTGTGAATGTGTGTGTGGAAGTTCCCAGAGATGGGTTGCGGCTGGAAGGGCATCCGCTGCGTAAAATTGTGCTGGATAAGTTGGCGGTTCATTCCGCTGTGGCGACCCCGCAAGGGACAAAGCCGACAAGAAAATGAATGAAATGAATGAAAATTATATGCTATAAACTTTAAATATATTGTTTTTAATCAACAGTAAAAAATAAAGAATTTTATATTAGACTCCTGATTTTTTTCCTACAAATAAAAGTTATCATGGTTGCATTCATAACATGTTTTGTTGAATGTTTGGGACTTTTAAATCCACTTGAATAACTAATGAGCCAATATGATTTTATTTGTGTAGATTATAAATCTGACACTTCATTGTAATTAACACCAACAGAGCTGTGTATGGCTGTATAAAAGAACTTTTCGAGCATGCTTTCTGAATTTGCCCCCACCAAAAATGTCTGTCATATATTTGTTTAGCATGTTTTACAGAAGACACCAATGAAAATGTTACTTAGTCAATAGTCAGTAATATTTAGATAAAAAATCTTTTAATAGCTTAATTAAAGAGTTGCGATGCTACAGATTTGTCTATAAAAGGTTTTTTAAAAATGTAAATATAATTAAGTAACTTAGTAAGCACTTATTCATTTATATATGAGCAATATCACACTCGTAGCAGAGCGATGTTGTTGCTGTATATCGGCACTGGTGGGAGACGTGCAGTGCCTTAGTGTCCCACCAGCAGGGGCGTAGCAACCGGGGGGGGACAAGGGGATACGTCCCCCTCACTTTTAGAGACAGACCATTTAGAAACAGGTAATTAATAATTATATGAACGTAACCTATTGGATCTCATACAGCTGACCCCCCCACTTTTAAAATGTTTGCTACGCCCCTGCCCACCAGTGACGATATACAGCCACATCGCACTGCTACGAGTGTGATATTGCGTTTATACAACAGTTTGACGACATAATCGTCTGTATAAAAAAGAAAATCAAACACGAAGAGTCTCAAAACCATTTTGTTAGAGGAACTACTTTCTTCCGCCATTTCTTCACATCTGCAGCTGACCACCAGAACAGCAGAAACCGTTGCTCATTCACTAACGTCACTTTAGAGCTGGTATTTGAATGATTCTCTGGCATAATGTCTAAAGTGATGACAAAACAGGTGATTTTGCTCACATTTTAGGTTATAAGGTTGAACGCCATCAGTCTACAGAGATTTTCCAGTATTTTTCTGTTGCAATCAGATCACAATATTACTATGGTATAAATACAGTACTACAACATACAAAAGAGAGAGAACGATTTAGAAAGTAATTTACCAGTTTAATAGTGATTTGATCAGCTGTAGTTTGAAATTGCTGTTTTTCTCTTAGTGCTCATTATGCGGTCTCTGTCGCCACCTTGTGGAGGAACATCCTCAACCGTCTTTGCTCAAAGACAGGCTAATGGCCGCCGATGCGCTGTATTTTTTTAAAATAGGCGCTATCCTTATAAATAAAATGCATAGTTGCAATCTAAACAACTACACTCGACTAAAAAAGCCTCAAAAGTACAGGATGTTGTCCAAGAGCAGCAATATATGTCAAACTGTAGAGTGTCCTCTGCTTGTCGCTGTATGTGGGCAGAGTAATACACAAGGGTGGAGGGTGAAGAGGCTGTACGAGTGCTGTTATGTGCAGAATATTGCACGGCTATCAGCCAATCAGATTCAAGAATCAGACAGAACTGTTGTATAAATTTTAATATAGGTCTGAATACATAATAATTTTTTACATAGATATATGTTACTCTGAATGTATCCAAACAAATTTTTTCACCCAAAGTGTGCCATTTTCACGAAAGATATTTAAAAAATTAAATCAGACATCTCTTAAAGGGATAATTCACTCAAAAATGTTAATTCTGCCATCCTTTACAGTTTGAGTTTCTTTTTTTCCTGTTAAACACAAAAGAAGATAAAGAAAACTGTAAACCTGTATCCATTGACTTCATTTTTTTTCCTAATATGGAAGTCAATGGTTACAGGTTTTTAGCATTCTTCAAATTATCTTTTTTAGTGTTCAGCAGAAAAAAAGAAACTCTTAAAGGTTTGAAACCACATGTGGGTAATTAAATGTTGAGTTAATCATCATTTTTGGCTGAACTATCTCTTTAATATATAGGCAAAAGGACTGCTGTTGAATACTTTCCTTTCTAAAGGATTTAGTTTTAGTGAAGTTTACTTATTTACAGGGGCAATTAATAAACATTACTGTAAAATGTGCCAGAATTAGCCAAGAGTGGCTATTTTCCATCTGTAGACCCTTGACAGAATGTTAAAAAGGCATAACTAAAAATAGAAACAAAGCATAATAACACAAAACACACTATACCACAAACATACACACACACATATATATATATTATATATGATATTTATTATTTCTGACTGCTGATTAGCATACTTTGACCCTTTTAAAACAAATAATTAGAAAAGATAGCAAGTATGAAATGATGTGAACATTTCTTTGAACTGAACCGCATCACCTCGCACCAGTACGTCCACATTTCCATACTGTCTGACATCATTCTGTGCCTATTAGCATTTAGTGGGTTTGAGAGTCACCTCAGGGCATCTCTTTGCCTCGAGCGAACTTTCCTTTTTATTGAGAGGGAAAGAATTAGATATGAAGTGACAGCAATAGAAGTGTGGTTGGAGGCCAGGACTGCCCATCCACTTGCAGGGTGGCATGTTGTGATGCCCGTGGCTTCCTCTCCTCTCCAGTTTCCAGCCTAATGTTCAACGCACTTAAACCATCTTTCTCCTCCTGCTGTGAGCCATCGCATCAGATATGTTACATTACCCACTATGCATAATGGATTAGCAATAAATCTATTTCTGTAACGGGGCTATGTCTGTTGCATTATGTCTCCGAGGTCTTTATTAGTGAATACCAATGATTTTGTGCAGAAAAAAAACACAAGCGGAGAGAGAATGAAACGGGGTGATGAGGGGGAGGAATGGAGCTAAAATAGCTGTTGTGGATGGTGCTATGAAACCCAGGGAGAGAAATGAGACCGGTGCCACTGTATTATTCAGCGTTGTTAAAATACTCATGCATTCTCGGCATCAGAAGATAATAGTTTCGTAATTTGCGCTTCAGGAAAACAAAAATAATCAGGCTGCATGATGCATCGTGAAAAATGACATGATTTCTGATGCAAGTCTTTCATCAGAATCAGAATCAGAAAGAGCTTTATTGCCAGGTATGTTCACACATACGAGGAATTTGTTTTCGTGACAGAGCTTCTACAGTGCAACAGAATTACAGACAGGACTAAAAAACAGATAATAAATATATTTTAAAAATTAGTGAATGCAATATAATTTGCCAAGTTGCCAAATTGACAAGTGTATGTACAGCTATATTACTATATACAATATAATATGTGCAGCTGTTATGTGCAAATTGGCATGTAAAGTGTGTTGTTAAATAAGTGTATATGTGTATAAAAGTGTATAGCAAGTAATGATGTTGGTTCCACAATTACTATCATCAAGTGTTCATGAGATGGATTGCCTGAGGGAAGAAACTGTTTCTGTGTCCGGCTGTTCTGGTGCGCAGTGCTCTAGTGTCGACCAGAAGGTAAAAGTTCAAAGAGGCGGTGTGCTGGGTGTGAGCAGTCCAGAGTGATTTTGGCAGCCCTTCTGCTCGCTCTGGATATGTACAGTTCTTGGAGAGTAGGAAGGGTTGTACCAATGATTCGCTCAGCAGTCCGAACTACTCAACTTATTCTTTGGAGGTCGGATTTGGTAGCTAAGCTAAACCAGACAGTTATTGATGTGCAGATGACTGATTCAATGATGGAGGTGTAGAACTGTTTCAGCAGCTACTTTAAGAGGTTGAACTTCCTCAGCTGAAGAAGAAAGTACAGCCTCTGTTGAGCTTGTTTGACAATGGAGTCAATGTGAGTGTCCCACTTCAGGTCCTGAGAGATAGTGGTGCCTAGAAACCTGAATGACTCCACTGCTGCAACAATGCTGTCCATGATGCTCAGTGGGGGGAGAGCAGGGGGGTTTCTCCTGAAGTCCACTATCATCTCCACTGTTCTGAGCGTGTTGAGCTCCAGGTTGTTGTGACTGCATCAGACAGCCAACTCCTTAACCTCCTGTCTGTAAGCAGACTCGTCACCGTCCTGAATGAGGCCGATAAATGTGGTGTCGTCTGCAAACTTTAGGAGCTTGACAGAGGAGTCTTTCGAAGTGCAGTCATTCGTGTACAGGGAGAAGAGCAGTGGGGAGAGGACACACCCCTGGGGGGCGCCAGTACTTATTGTGCGGGTACTGGATGAGAATTTTCCCAGCTTCACCAGCTGCTGCCTGTCCGTTAGGAAGCTGTTGATCCACTGACAGACAGAGGTGGGCACAGAGAGCTCAGTTAATTTGGGCAGGAGAAGTTTTGGGATGATAGTGTTAAAAGCCGAGCTGAAGTAAACAAACTAGGTCTTCACATAGGTCTGTCTAGGTGTTGCAGAACATAATGCAGTCCCATATTGACTGCATCATCCACAGACCTGTTTGCTCTGTAGGCAAACTGAAAAGAGTCCAGTGAGGGTTCAGTGATGTCCTTCAGGTGGGCCAGCACCAGTTTTTCAAAAGACTTCATGACCACAGATGTCAGCGCCACCGGTCTGTAGTCATTTAGTCCTGTAAGTTTGTGTTTCTTTGGTATGGGAATGATGATGGAGCGTTTGAAGCAGGAGGGCACTTCACACAGCTCCAGTGATCTGTTGATGATCAGGGTGAAGATGGGGGCCAGTTGGTCAGCACAGGACTTTAAACAGGCTGGTGTTATAAAATCTGGGCCTGGTGCTTTTTTCCTCCTCTGTTTCTGGAAGACCTGGCGCACATCATCTTCACTGAACTGAAGTGCAGGTATGGGTGAGGCGTGGGGTGGTGGAGGTGATAATGGTAATGTAAACAGCAGTTCAGAGTGGGTGTGGGGGGTTTTCTCAAACCGGCAGTAAAACTCATTCAGGTCGTTTGCAAGTCGTTGGTTGTCTATAGTACTGGGGGATGGTGTTTTGTAGTTTGTGATGATTTTTAAACTTTTCCACACGGATGCTGAGACGCTGGAAGAGAACTGACTCCTTAGTTTCTCAGAATAGTTCTTTATTGCGACTCTGATCTCCTTTTCCAGTGTGTATTTCACCTGCTTATACAAGGCCTTCTCCCCATTCCCGTAAGCAACCACCTTGGCCTGACGTAGCTGTCTTGAGTTTTACAGTGAAGCTTTTAAAAAATGTTACAAAATACCAGATTTTCACAATTATCAACTCTTCCAAGTAAACTGTAAAACTAAATATAATTTTGGAGGGCATCCACTGCATAAAACATATGAATAGTAGGCGGTTCATTCCACTGTGGCGGCCCCTGATAAATAAGAGACTAAACTGAAGGAAAATATATATATAAATCTACTTAAAGAAAAAAAAAATGTAAATATAGCAAGAAAAACAAAATATCCAAGTAATTTAATAATAAAAAAGCTGCTGCCTAAATTTGACCAGATTTGAGTAAAAAGGTAACATGTAGTTTAGGAACACGAGAAAATAGCAAGGCTTTCTGAAGCATTACAGTTACAGTCCTTCGTCAACAGCATGTGCATCAAACTAAACAGTCCCGTTTGGATCAATATTTCCTATGAATGCTCTGCACTCTGCAGCTCAAGGCCTAAAACTGAATATAATTATGGAGGGCATCCACTGCATAAAACATATGCTGGAATAGTAGACAGTCCATTCCACTATGGTGACCCCTGATAAATAAAGAGACTAAGCTGAAGGAAAAAGAATGAATGAATGAATGAACTTTGCTACTAAGGGCAGCACGGTGGCTCACAGCAAGGAGGTTGCTGGTTCGAGTCCTGGCTGGGCCAGTTGGCATTTCTGTGTGGAGTTTGCATGTTCTCCCCGTGTTGGCGTTTCCTCCGGGTGCTCCGGTTTCCCCCACAGTCCAAAGACTTGCGCTATAGGTGAATTGAATAAACTAAATTGGCCGTAGTGTGTGTGTGTGTGTGTGTGTGTGTGAATGAGTGTGTTTGGGTGTTTCCCGGTACTATATGTAACATGCTGTAATAGTTGGTGTTTCATTCTGCTGTGGTGACCTCTGAAATAGACACTAAGCTGAAGGAAAATGCATGAACTTTGCTACTACAGCTTCTAAAGAAATATATTTTCAACAAAGCCATTTTTAGTTCCCAAAAGAACTTTTTATTCAACAGTACTATTTCTTTCAGTCCAGACTCATTGGAAATGGTTCTCCAATGAGTAAAACATGCTGCTCTGTATTTGTTTCGTTGCACATTTCAGATGACAAATCCACTAGAGGATGCTGCCTATTAGGGCTGCACGATAAATCCGAAAAAGCTTGCAATCTCGATTTAACCCTACATACGATCTTAATTCTGCTTTTCTACGATTTAGCCAATTATATTTTCAAGCAGGAGAGAAGCGTAAAGGTGGTTGCACAAGGCTTCACATTGTTTTATATACGTTGCTCAGCAGCATGGACACCACCAAATGGTGTTAAAAGTGTCAGATACTGTTTTCATAAGGTATAAATCCCCCCAAAATGTCATTTCTGTCTTAATGTAATGATTATTCGCGGCCGCAAAATCACACATGAGCTGACCCACTGTTTATGTACTACTGAGAGGATGTGCATGTGCCCGCCAATGTTGTCTACTTTAGTGAACAGAACCTGCATAGGCTGTGAATAACAAGCAATAAAGTTATAAAAGCCTCAGTTTCCTGTTCTTAGCTGAGTGGCACTCTGTGTGGTCTTCTGCTGCTGTAGGTTGAGGTTGTGCATTCAGAGAGGCTCTTCTACATACCTCGGTTGTAACGAGTGGTTATTTGAGTTACTGTTGCCTTTCTATCAGCTTGAACCAGTCTGGCCATTCTCCTCTGACCTCAACAAGGCATTTGCGCCCACAGAACTGCCGCTCACTGGATATTTTCTCTTTTTCGGACCGTTCTCTGTAAACCCTATGGAGATGGTTGTGTGTAAAAATCCCAGTAGATCAGCAGTTTCTGAAATATTCAGACCAGCCTGTCTGGCACCAACAACCATGCCACGTTCAAAGTCACTTAAATCACCTTTCTTCCCCATTCTGATACTTGGTTTGAACTGCAGCAGATCGTCTTGACCATGTCTACATGCCTAAATGCATTGAGTTGCTGATTGGCTGTTTAGGTGTACCTAATAAAGTGGCCAGTGAGTGTATATTCATGTTGAAATGCAAGAACCAAGAAAAAGTATTTTCATCACTCATTTTTGCATTTGTTTAGGATTGTGACTATTGAACTGCCAAACAGAATTTTGGCAATAATAGGTTTTGTTTAGTTTAGTGGAGTTTGCATGTTCTCCCAGTGTTCTTCCGATCACATTACAGTAAATACTATTTTGAATGGAAAGTTTAAACATGCAAACAACATTTCTCAGCAGTTCGAACAGGGGTTGAAAGCTTTTTCAGTTCAATTCAATTTTAGTTTATGCTTTTTTTATGAAGGATGAAGGCTTTAGATATGGATTTTTGGCATCAGAGCAACAAGCCGTCGTTTATACAGTGATCTTAGATGGCAGGAGGGAGCATACAGTATATTTGTAGCAGTGAGTGGAGGCAGGGAGGAACTGTTCATTCTGAAGTCTTCATTCTGGCCACAATATTATTCTTCAAACAGTGCAACAAATTGAGCACACCACAGTTTCACAGTTTCCCAAAAGTTGCTACCACCAGCTGCTTCTGGAGTGACAGATGATGGGCAGCTGAATCTACAGTTAAGGTGGGCTGCCTCACTGGAGGTGGTCTTAAGAGTATCTGCTGAAATGCATCGCCACATGAATTTCTGTGATATAGAAAACAAATTCAAAAGACTTGTAGAAACAACATGAGTGGAGAATCAATGACTCAAATACACATTAAAGAAACCGTACCCAGCTCACTGCATGTGCTTCTTTAAAGTCTTGGTTCTTCTAAAATGATACTAAATGAGGATAAAAGGATAAAAATTCAGTGTTATTTATGTTGGCAATAGCTCACAGAATACTCTCACATAAAGTGTGGATTAACACATGCATTCTCTTTCTTGCCAATGCTTTTAAATGGTTACATTTCTTATTTGTGTATAGTCAATATTTATTTATATAATAGTGAGTATTTTTATTAAATTAATCGAGGACAGGGGCAGCACGGTGGTGCAGTGGGTAGCACAATCGCCTCACAGCAAAAAGGTCGCTGATTCGAGCCCCGGGTCAGTTGGCATTTCTGTGTGGTTTGCATGTTCTCCCCGTGTTTGCATGGGTTTCCTCCGGGTGCTCCGGTTTCCCTCACAGTCCAAAAACATGCAGTATAGGTGAATTGAAGAAGCTAAATTGGCCGTAGTGTATGAGTGTGTGTGTAAATGCAATAGTGTATAGGTGTTTCCCAGTGTTGGGATGCGGCTGGAAGGGTATCTACTGCGTAAACTATATGCTGGATAAGTTGGCGGTTCATTCCACGGTGGCAACCTCTGATTAATAAAGGGACTAAGCCGAAAAGAAAATGAATGAATGAATGAATGAATAATCGAGGACATAGTATGTGAATAAGTGTGTATGGGTGTTTCCCAGTACTAGGTTGCGGTCGGAAGGGCACCCTCTGCGTAAAACATATGTCGGAATAGCTGGTGGTTCATTCCGCTGAGGTGACTTCTAAAATAGAGACTAAGTCGAATGAATGTTTGACCTTTTTTATTCATCAAATTGTCATAAACAGTAAAAAAAAATGCTCAACAAAAACTTATTATCATCTATAGTAATGTTTCCCGATGATGAGTTGCAGCTGGAAGGGCATCCGCTGCGTAAAACATATGTTGGATAAGTTGGCGGTTCATTCCGCTGCGGCGACCCCTGATTAATAAAGGGACTAAGCTGAAAAGAAAATGAATGAATGATAGTGATGTGATTACCAATAATAATAGTTCATAGTAGGGCTGGGCGATATGGCAAAAAAAAAAAATCTCGATTTTTTCATAAAGTTTGACCGATTCACGATTTCGATTTCGATTTTTTTATTTATTTTTTTTATTAATTTTGTTTTTACTGTGTAACTACCTTACCAGTTTACCTTGTTCATTTAAATTTAAATAAATGCTGAAACTAGTTTTTTTCATGCTCACTTGTAAAAGAAAAGCAACTGTGTGACTAAACGTGGTTATGGCACTCTCTCATGTAGGGATGCTAAACATAGCTACAATAGAAATCACAGCACCCGTATTTATGTAGAGGTCTTATGTTGTGCAGCTTTGGGCAATTTTTTTTTGGAGAGAAAATGACCAAAATGTAACGTGAAGATTGAAAAGGATTGGAGGGGAAATAAATATTTCAAATAACAGAAAAATAAACAATGATAATGCAACAATAGTTTATCTGTATTAGTGGCATGGCAGAAATATATATTTAGACAGGCCTTGTCAAAGTGAGCGGGCACTTTCACTAATAAAAAATATAGCACTTAAATTATTTCATAACAATCAATAAATTAACAGCGGTTTTATATCAAAAGTTGGTAATGATATAAAATATACTACATTTTGATGGTAAAATATAACCATTTAAATGATTTCAGTATTCAAACATTAAATAACGAATGCATCAAGTTAAATATAAAAAAACAAATGAATCAACACAGCATATCAGGATATAAAGGACTATAGCATTTAGCAAAATGCTGCTCTTTTGTTTTATGTTTACTTCAGTAATTCCACCCGGGAGCTGTTTTGCACTGTGAACCTGAAAACACTGAAATAAGTAAAAGAAGGGCATGCATCGAGTACTTTTGTCCGTCTCATCATTTGCTCGAGCATGAATTAACGAGCTGTTGTTACTCTGCCGCCGGACATTGCGGAGAAAGTTACACCTATCATCATGCTTAAAACAAAGAATTAGAATTATTAAAGTGGCGATCGGGTGCGGATATATATATCAGATAAAATAATATGTGCGGGCGGGTGGATGATTAGAATGAAGGAGGCAAGGAGCGGACCTCCGCCTGTCGAGCCTTCTCTCCTCTCCTCGCGCGCGCGCGCGCGCCCGTCTCGCAGCTCGCGCGGGAGAGACAGGCGGCTGCGGGACAGAGCCGCGACATCAGCACAATTCAGCACGGTTGTCTAACAGTTTAGAACGGTTTGGCACGATAGTGGAAAAGCGGCTTTAATATTTTTATTTAAAAAATCGCGATTTCTCGATTTTATAAAAAATAAAATCGTCTTAAAACGTAAATTCGAATTAATCGAAAAAATCGAAAAAATCGCCCAGCCCTAGTTCATAGCAAATCAGCATATTAGAATGATTTCAGAAGGATCTCATGACAGACTGAAGTGATAATGCTGAAAATTCATTCAGTTTAAATCAAAGGAATTGATTACATTTAAAAAAAAATTATTCACTTAATCCTAACATTTCACAATATTACTGTTTTATTTGATATTTTCAATCATATATATCCTTACTGAACAGAAGATACCTTTTTAAGCTTTAAAAAACACAAGTGTTTCTTAAATATCAAATCAGAATATTTCAGAATGGTCATTTGGCAGTGAACACTAAAAATTCAGCTTCACAGTCAGGAATAAATCTAATTTTTAAATCTTATGACTGTTTCTTAATTCCAAGAACGCAGAGAACGGACTTGTGTTTTTGTGAAGACCGGTCTTGCCAGGTGAGAACAGAGAACGTGTCCTGTGAGAAATGAGATGCTGCGTTCATCCTGATGGTCACATGACCTTTACGTGTTTTTAATGGAAAATTATTTAAACATTACAGCATTCATACAACGCGTTATTGTTTTTCCCTTTTTCACAATATATATACCAGGGGTCATCAACTATATTTGACAGAGGGCCAGAGTTTTACCAGACATTCTCCTTGGGGGCTGGACCCCCAAGAAGAAAATCAAATAAAAATCTCATTTTGGCTTAACATTATGTTTAATGTTTATACTTTTTCAATTTCATTACAAAACTGAAGGCATTTGATTCAGGCTCCCATCACCTATACCACAGTCAACCACTAGGAGTGATAGATATTTTGCCTCAACTCAAATAGGCTAAGTCAACAAGGGGAAATGTAACTTTAGCCATTGATTAAGCACTGTGAGTAGCCCGTTTCAGCATTGTGATTTGAATTCAAACCCACTTAACGTTTCATTTGATGTGCGAACATATATTTGTGACTTGTTTTGTTCTGGTACCAGGTTATTTATTTACCATGCTATTTTAAGTTGTGCCAGATTGTTTTTCCTCCTTTTTTTTAGTCCTGAGGCAGACATCTCAAGTCTCCCGGAAGTTCTGTGAGTCTCCTGCAAATACTCCCGGATGCCCGCAAACGAATGATAATCTCCCAGAAATCGCGCGTCTTCCTCCTGCTCCTCAAATACGTCGCGCACCTCTCTCCACTGCATCCCTCTTTGCTCTTCATCACACACACGTCGCGCGCACACCACCTACACCCCACCCGGTCTTCATATACGCTAAAACCGGCTTGAAACAATAAATGCTTAATGCCGCATAGTCTGTCTGAGTCTCTCCTCATTTCGAAGTGTAGCCTAAATATCGTCATAAATGTGGTTATTCTGACAAGAGACTCAGTTGTTGTTATTTTTAGTTGCTTTAATAGTGTGGACCACTATTTTCTATTGATACTCACAATTTTGGAATCCAGTCAGATTGAACGGCTCAGCGGGCCGGATTTGGCCCGCGGGCTGCCAGTTGATGATCAGTGATCAGTGACACTATGCATAAAGACCTTACAAATATACTTTGCACAATACAAATAAAACAGATTTTAACACGAATTTCATCAAATAAACACCCTTAATGTGTTTATGCCTCTATTAAGATTTTCATATTAATAATATTAATTATTAATTTCATTAATTATTAATTTCATATTAATTTCATATTAATTCAGAGTAATCTAAATAGATCTTTCCTCCTCACACATACTGCCCTATACATGGCCCAAACCACCAACCCTTAGTGCCACAAATAAACCATGATAAAATTAAACAAGAAAACATAAAAAAGTCAGGTTCTAAGCATCCTGTTCTGTTGTACCCAAGTAAGAAATGAAGCTGACCCAGTATTTGACAAATGAACCACATTTTTTTCCAAAGGCATATGACACTTCTTTATTCCACATAGAAGTAGAAGGAGGTTCAGAATCCTTCCATCTCAAAGTTATACATGTTATGGCTGCTAGTAGAGCTAGTCTGACAAATCTCAGACTAATGCTTTGTTGATCAAGTAGTATAGTATCTCCTAAGTTTAGGCTCTTTAGGCACATTAGTACCTACAAATATGGCAATAACCTCTAAGACCTCTTTCCACTATTCTTCTAAGCCAGGGCAAACCATTTTCAGATCTCTCCAGAGATGTTCAATAGGATTTAGGTCTGGACTCTGGCTGGGTCACTCAAGGGCATTCACCGAGTTGTTGAGAAGCCACTCCATTGATATTTTGGTGGTGTTTCGGTCATTGTCCTGCTGGAAGAATCCAGTCTAGAGCACTCTAGAGGTCTCTGTACATTGTTACATTCATCTTTTCCTCTAACCTGACTAGTCTTCTAGTTCCTGCTGCTGAAAAACATCCCCACAACATGATGCTGCCACCACCATGCTTCACTGTAGGGATGGTATTAACCTGGTGATAAGTGGTGCCTGGCTTTCTCCAAATGTAACGCATGGCATTCACTCCAAAGAGTTCAATTTTAGTCTCGTCAGACCAGAGAATTTTATTTCTTATGATCTGAGAGTCCTTCAGATGACTTTTGGCAAATTCCAGGTGGGGAGTGGCTTCCGTCTGGCCACTCTACCATACAGGCCTGATTGGTGGATTGCTGCACAGGTGGTTGTCCTTCTGCAAGGTTCTCCTCTCTCCACAGAAGGACACTGGAGCTCAGACAGAGTGACCATCAGGTTATTGATCACCTCCCTGACTAAGCTCAGCTTAGATGGCCGGCCAGCTCTAGGAAGAGTCCTGGTGGTTCCAAACATCTTCCACTTACGGATGATGTAGGCCACTGTGCTCATTGGAACTTTCAGAGCATCAGAAATGTTTCTGTATTCTTCCCCACCCTTGTGCCTTGAGACAATCCTGTCTTGGAGGTCTACAGACAATTCCTTTGTCTTCATGCTTGGTTTGTGCTCTGACATGCACTGTGAACCCTGGGACCCAATGTAGACAGGTGTAGCTTTTTCAAATCATGTCCAATCAACTGAATTTACCACAGATGAACTCCAATTAAGCTGCTGAAACATCTCAAGAATGATCAGTGGAAATAGAATGTACCTGAGCTCAATTTAGAGCTTCACGGTAAAGGCTGTGAATACCTCTGTACATGTGATTTTTCAGGTTTTTTATTTTCAATAAATTTCCAGCAATTTCAAAAAATCTTTTTTCACATTGTCATTATGGGGTATTGTGTGTAGAAGGTTGAGGAAATAAATGAATTTAATCCATTTTGGAATAAGGCTGTAACATAAAAAAATGTAGAAAAAGTGAAGCGCTGTGAATACTTTCCGGATGCACTGTACAGTTGAAGTCAGAATTATTAGCCCCCTATATTATATTATATAAATATTTCCCAAATGATGTTTAACAGAGCAAGAAAATTTTCACAGTATGTTTGATAATATTTTTTTCTTCTGGAGAAAGTATTATTTGTTTTATTTTGGCTAGAATAAAAGCAGTTTTTAATTTTTTAAAAACCACTTTAAGGTCAAAATTATTAGCCCCTTTAAGCTATATATTTTTTCGAAGTCTACAGAACAAACCACTGTTATACAATGACTTGCCTAATTACCCTAACCTGCTCAGTTAACCTAATTAACCTAGTTAAGCCTTTAAATGTCACTTTAAGCTGTATGGAAGTGTCTTGAAAAATATCTAGTCAAATATTATTTACTGTCATCATGACAAAGATAAAATAAATCAGTTATTAGAAATGAGTTATTAAAACTATTATGATTAGAAATGAGTTGAACAAAATCTGCTCTCCATTAAACAGAAATTGGAGAAAAAAAATAAACAAGGAGGCTAATAATTCTGACTCAATTGTGTGTGTGTATATATATATATATATATATATATATATATATATATATATATATATATATATATATATATATATATATATATATATATATATAAAGCTAGAATCATTCATGTAAATTTTACACCACTTGTGTTGATGGCATGTCAGAAGACGCAGGCATGATGCCTAATTTGACCTGAACTTTGACCTTTCATCTGACCCAGGCCTCATGCTGAATGTAAACCTTGTCTGGCTTGCTGACAAAACTGCACATGTACACAAGACTAAAGCCTAAGCACTCACATCGTTAACTCCTTCTTGGCTTTGGTATGTGTGCAATGACGTGGGGGAGACATTTAGTAGTCTACAGACATTCATTATAACATCGTAAACAAAGCATGTTCATTCTCTGTTTTCCACTAATATATACTGTACACTCAATAGATTGCAGATTAGTAATAGGCTACAAACCAACCTTTGTTCAAACACAAAATGCGCATCATTCACTGTGTACATTCCCAGACATAAAGCATTCTTGAAGTGGACACACACTGGATGCTTCTGTACATGTACATAATTGTTATATCAGCATACATTCATACCCAAAGGCATGCAAATATATACAGTCCTTCACAAACAGACTGAGAACAAATATTGTTTAACATAATCACACAACTGAGACACAGACTCGCAAGTAGCTGCCAGGCTGTCTACGCACACGAGCGAAACAGGTGCAGAAGATCCCTGTGTCTGTTTGACAATAATGCCATTTGTCTTATGACCAAAATAAAGTTTCCAAGTGGCTTTCTTGTCAGCTTACAGTGCTTTCAATGTCAGAGTGAAATACAGATATGACATTGTTGTGTAAATAAACAGCCGGAAGTTAGTTTTTAGTTGACATTTGTGTTGTGTTCCCACGTGACAAAATACTATAGTAATTTATATTAAATACTTAAATTGTTAAAATCAAAATTATTATCCCTCCTGTAAAAATGTTTATTCTTTTTTGAATATTTCTCAAATGATGTTTAACAGAGCAAGGAAATTTCACAGTATTTCCTTTAATACTTTTTTCTTCTGGAGAAAGTCTTATTTGTTTTATTTCAGCTAGAAGAAAAGCAGTTTTTAATTCTTCAAAAACATTTTAAGGTCAATATTATTAGCCCTCTTAAGCATTTTTTTCTTGATTGTCTACAGAACAAACCACTGTTATACATTGACTTGCCTAATTACCTTAACTTGCCTAATTAACCAAATTAAGCCTTTAAATTGCACTTTAATCCGAATAGTGTCTTGAAACATATCTGGAAAAATATTATTTACTGTCATCATGGCAAAGATTAAAGAAATCAGTTATTAGAAATGAGATATAAAAACTATTATTTTTAGAAATGTGTTGAAAAAAATCTTCTTTCTGTTAAAAAGTAATTGAGGGAAAAAATATACAGGGGGGCTAATAAATCTGACTTCAACTGTATCTATTATAGTATTTACAACTTTGTTAATGAGTGCTCCAGCATACTCTAGTATTAAGTACAGTGAAGTGTTTAATTAATACTGCAGTATACTTTAGTTTTTTTACTACAATAAATTGTGGTGAAACTACACAGTAAACACAGAAAACTACAGTATTGGTAATTTGTTTATATTACCGTAGTTGTTGTGTTACCATAGCAAATTAGCTATTTTTATAATTATATAGAATTACTACGATATTAATTCAAGTACTTTACTATAGTGTGGTTCAAAAACACTAGTATTTATTTATAAAGTAGTATAGTTTTGTTTATGTGAATACACATCAACTACTGTAATACCGTCACCTTAGAATTATAAGGTTCTATCTGACATTTTTGTCAAAATTGAGTTATTCACATATTCTTATTAAATGACAACTTATTTACATTATGTAGGGCTGGACGATATGGCAAAAATTGATATCACAATATATTTCTTAATTTCGGTCGATACGATATAATTCTGATATCGATATGGACAATATTAAAAAGCCAGGAAAAAAAAGGCAAGAACGCACACAATGAATGTCTGTACCCACAAATATCTGCAAACTGAATTTGCAAAGTCTATAAGAACATCCAGGCTCTTATAACTTTAAAAAATAAAAATGTTTACTTTTTATTTGTATTTAGCCTTTACAAACAAGAAATGTGAAATAAACTATCAAATAAATAAAATTCTTAGACTCAGCTTGTATATATATATATATATACAGGGCTTGACATTAACTTTTTTGATCACCAGCCACTGTGGCTAGTAGTTTTCCAACATTACTAGCCACTCGCCACTTTCACTAGCCACAATTTTGTTGTTGGGAAAATATATTTTATATGCATAAATATGACTTTGACATGATAAAATTACTTGATTTAGATTTTGTAAAAAGTCCACATGCCTCCTAATTCATTTTACTTTTTGTGTATGTTGTGTATGAGCTTGCTCAGTGAGCATGAGCACATGGGTCATGGTTTCATAATGTTGTATTACAATTAGTTTTTATTTCACATGACTTTTCAGAGCTCAAAGGATTTACCAAATTTATCTCTAACCACACTAAAAATAAATAAATAAATAATTATTTCTTAGCCACAAATTTTAAATAATGTGTCAAAAACAAGCAAAATATAGCTGTATACTGTACATTTTATATAACAAAACATTTCTTAAAAAAACAGTTAACACCAGTTAACTACACATAAATGGGAAGTTAATATCCTATATCCTGTTTAAATAATGGTTTAAGCGAAAGCAACCAGTGCTGCTTACAAAAAGACCAATCTGGAGCTCTTGAAAGCAGCAGGACTGTGGGTGCATGAACAACTTTTTTCTAGTCTATTTGAAAGAACCGATCACACCAGTTGCGTTTCCAGGCACGGTTCTTTCAAGCAAGGAAAGAAGGTTTTAAACTGCCGCGCCCATCACATCAGCTGTTGGCGCGAGCGATTATCCTTTCATTCGGTAATCAACCGGCTTTCTTTTGTCCTCACGAACACAATTATATTTGTCAGTCGTGCTGCTTCTTAATTCTAAGACTGCATTTGCACGAATATTTGGCCATCCTTATTGTCGAACCCTGCTTTTAAGAAAACTACAATTTAAAAATGATTTTCAACCAGCCAAAGTGGCTAGTGGAGGTGGCTGTCAAACCCGCCACAGCTGAAATCTACCCGCATTTGGCGGGTTGGCAGGTGTTAATGTAAAGCCCTGTGTATATATATATATATATATATATATATATATATATATATATA
Organism: Danio kyathit; assembly: GCA_903798195.1. NCBI lineage: Eukaryota > Metazoa > Chordata > Actinopteri > Cypriniformes > Danionidae > Danio > Danio kyathit. The sequence goes on from LR812530.1 coordinate 39,261,064, forward strand.
TATATACTGTATATAAGCTGAGGGTTCTATCTGTCTATTTATATTTGTGTATAATTACCTAATTAAAGGTTTAACAAAATATTTCTTATATATTTTATACAGTCTATTTATATCCACTAATATTTTATATTATTTTATATAACACATTTTCATTATTTAACAGATTTAATACCTCTATTAATCACATTCTTTCTGTTTCATCAGCTTTGCAATAACCTGATTCCTGATAAATATGTTTGTGAATTTTATTTTGTACGTTTGCGCGAGTGCTATATGCCAGCATGCAGCGAGTTTATGTGTATAATGTGAGTGTTAATTTAGGTGTTTATGTGAGGATCGATTATATGCAAGGATCGAGTTTATATGTACGTACGTGTTTATGTGGGTGTATGCATGCATCCAGAGGCGGACTGGCCATAGGGAGCACCGGGTGGCCTGACGGTCAATCTGGCCTGCCACCGTGATTCTAGCCTGCCCTGGTTCATTCTGTGAGACAATCAGCATTTTTAATGCACGCACGAGGACCAATCAGAATCAGCTTTCTTTGTTATTTCGCCGGACTGCTCCATTGACAGCGGGAAAGACAAGAAAGACAAAATCACACAAAATCAGAGTCGGCTAAATAATGCTGCCGCACCGCACAAAATTGAGATGTGTGTAAATGTGATGATTTAGAAGCTTTTTTTGACATTGAGATGAAATGTTAAATTTTACATTGTTGAAAAAGAAACGAATATTAAAAATATATATATTAAATGTGAAATATTTTTTATCTGTGTATATATAGTCAGTAAAACATTTTTCAGTGTTTATTAAACTCATTTGCTCATTGTCTGTTTTCTTTTAAAGTCTTTAACTTTAATATTAAGCCTTGAAAGGCAAATATTTAATTTAATTTATGGGGCATATAATTCAATAAATGTCATTCAATAATTCATATAAAGCATAAAATGTAATAAATATTAACATATTAATTCAATAAATGTAACATCTGCACTGGACATAATATTTAGCACAGCCTTGTATGCTTAATTTGAATAAGAAAAAAATATTCATCCCAAAACATGAAAAAAATGTTATAGAAAGCAAAAATTTTAACTTTCTCAAGCATCAGCATGTTGTTAAAACACCAAGCTATATATTTTTGGATTGTTTTTCTTGAAAAGTATTGCTTCAGTTAATGGTCTGCCAGATAGAACCTTATAATTCCAAGTGGAAAATGGCTTTTTAGAATTAGAAGGTTCTATCTGCATTTACCATGTTTTTTTTTACTCTGATTTGCAAATAAGAGAACTTTGATAATTTACATTTAGAGTACATTTAGGGTCTCTGTCATGTGAAAGAGAACTGTTACACACATATTATTTGCTGTATAGAATGGAAAAACTTAGAAGCTCAATATCTCAAAATCATTTGGAACACAGATTGAACTTTATAATTCCAAGGTGACGACACGTGAAAAAAAACATTGTAATGAAACACAGTCACGTTTGTCTGTTTTTTTGTGAATATGCTTTTTAGTGCCATTCATTTGATGTTTCATTTTGAGAGTGTAGTATTAATATAATTTTTGCAAAAAACATTTGCCATAGCAAATAGTGCATAAAGAGCCTACCCAATTCTTCATCACACAGAATTACACTAAATCAGGTTATTGAGGTAATCAGTAATGCATTACTAGAAGCATTTCATATTTATGCTAACCTGAAAAACAGAGAAAAAAAATTGGCCGTGAAATCAAACTTCTTTAACTTCTATTGTAGTTACCCAAAAATGTAAATTATATCAATATTTACTCTCTTTATCATTTACTCTCACTCACTAAAGCAGATATTTAAAAAAATCCCAGGAAGACACTTCAATTTTTATGCCTTTTGTTGACATTACTATGTTTTTTTTATGTAACTTTATCTCTTACATCAGTTATGTACATTAGAGTTTTATGTTACATCTAATGTTGATAAATAATGTTTATTCCATTACTTAAATTGGATGTCTGTTACCATGGTGGTGTTTAGTTGAGTGCCTTATGTTTGTGGTGAGCATTAGTTCATTATATGACTTTCTCATCATGTTCATGTTTTTGTCTGTGTAACAAAGGATATGATGTGTAGATGTTGGTTCTTCAATACATTAGTGTGTTAACACTAGAAATGAATAAAATACAGTAGTTTACCATAAACATTTGAACTATACGTGTATTTATAAAGGTAAAATACTGGAAGCCACTGCTGCTATTTTTTGTACCATAAAATATTCAGTATTTTTTACAGTGTGGTACCCACTGACTTCCACAGTAAGAAAAAAAAAATGTTCAAGTTTTGTGCTGGTTCAAGTCCCGGCTGGGCCAGTTGGCATTTCTGTGTGGAGTTTGCACGTTCTACCCGTGTTCGTGTGGGTTACTTTCATGTGCTCCAGTTTAGTTTGAATAAGCTAAATTGTCCATAGTGTATTAGTGTGTGTGTGAGAATGAGTGTGTATGGGTGTTTCTCAATACTAGGTTGCAGCTGAAAGGACATGCGCTGCGTAAAACATGTGCTGGAATAGTTGATGGTTCATTCCACTGAGGCGACTTCTGAAATAGAGACTGAAGGAAAATGTAATTTCACACTTAATGCACAATTCAAAGACTTGCACATGAAATTGAAATCAGCCATAACTAAAACCAAAACAGCCCTCTATTCCAAAAGAACACGGACTAAAAAGAAAATATGTGATGTGCACATCAGCGCAACATCTGTGCAGTTTTGTAACTTCGACACAGAAAATTAAACACTTTATTCTTTGTTTTGCTGAAGGCCTATAATAATCCATCTTAATGAGCTGTCAGTCAGATGACTATTGTGCGTGTTTCCTCTGAGCTTTGCACATATTCTTTTGTCAATACATCTCTCTGGCTTTGTCTGGTGAACTGTTTTCTCTCTCTCTCTCTCTCTCTCTCTCTCTCTCTCTCTCTCTCTCTCTATCAGAAGAAGCTGCAGTAATGAAACGGCCTGTTCTCTCACTAGTCTGTTAATTACTTCTCTATTTATTTAGCGGTTGTGCTGTGGTGATGGGAGGCCCCGGGGATTGTCTGACTCCCATGCTAAATAGCCTGCATTCCGATCCCTTGATGCCCAGTCTAATACCATCATCACTTTCATCTCCAAGGCCTGGCAAATTAGCACCCATCCGACTCCCCAAAGTGAAAAATAAGGGGAGAAAGGGCCGAGCAGCGTCCTGGAGGAATCGTCTGACCACTGAAATAGCAGTTATATATAGATGTCTTGGGGGATCTTGTTCCTGGACTGTGAAAAGTGTTTTGCTTAGTAAACGTTTTAGCCGCAAACCATGTCATCTCCCATCAGCCTCGTCTGTTAAAATTACTTATCTTTTACACGAAGATCTTTTGTGAACTGCAAAAAATAATTTTCTTGTAGTTTATTTTTCTTGCAGCTGAATCTGGGTTTTAGAAAAAAAAACATTAAAATGAATTTGCTTAATGTGATTTTGAAGCTTATTTCTTACACCAGATGCTTAGAAAGAGAGAAAAATATATTCATATATGATACATTTACAGGAATATAGTTAGATACATACAGTACAGTACATTTACATACACACTATTCTATTAATTTTATATGTTAAACATTATAGATATAAGACATAACATAGATTTAGATTACATTATTATTACATTATTATTATTTTTGGTTAAAAATTTTGCACTTATGCCTAAAGCAGGAATATTTTTTTGTCTAATATATAATATATTGAAATGTGTTATTGTAATATATAATTTATATTATAAAGTGGGTAGCAAGATCGCCTCACAGCAAAAAGGTCGCTGACTCGAGCCTCGGCTGGGTCAGTTGGCATTTCTGTGTGGAGTTTGGTTGTTCTCCCCGTGTTTGCATGGGTTTCCTCCAGGTGCTCCGGTTTCCCCCACAAGTCCAAAGACATGTGGAATAGATGAATTGGGTAAGCTACAGTAAATTGTCCATAGTGTATGTGTGTGAATGAGTGTGTATGGATGTTTCCCAGTGATGGTTTGCAGCTGGAAGGGCATCCACTGCGTAAAACATATGCTGGATAAGTTGGCGGTTCATCCTGCTGTGGCAACCCCTGATTAATAAAAGGACTAAGCCGAAAAGAAAATATATGAATGAATGAATGAATGAATAATTTAATATACAACAGAATAAAATTAAAAATTTTTTGATTCAATTATGCATTTTATATATATATATATATATATATATATATATATATATATATATATATATATATATATATATATATATATATATATATATATATATATATATATATATATATATACATACAATATTTATTATACATGTATGTAAATAGATTTAGAACATAAAGAAAGACTTAATATATAGTGTTTTATAATTTATATGCAACTGAATATATTGAAAACACAAATATGTATGTATGTATGTGTATATATATATATATATATATATATATATATATATATATATATATATATATATATATATATATACATACAGTTGAAGTCAGAATTATTAGCCCCCTGAATTATTACCCTCCTCCTTGTTTATTTTTTCCCCCAAATACTGTCTAACGGAGAGAAGATTTTTTCAACACATTTCTAATCATAATAGTTTTAATAACTCCTCTCTAAAAACTGATTTATTTTATCTTTGCCATGATGACAGTAAATAATATTTTACTAGATATTTTTCAAGACACTTCTATACAGCTTAAAGTGACATTTAAAGGCTTAACTAGGTTAATTAGGTTAACTAGGCAGGTAAGGGTAGTTAGGCAAGTTATTGTATAATGATGGTTTGTTCTGTAGACTATCAGAATAAAATATAGCTTAAAGGGGCTAATAATTTTGACTTTAAAATGGCTTTCAAAAAATTAATAACTGCTTTTATTCTAGCCGAAATAAAACAAATAAGACTTTCTCCAGAATAAAAAATATTATCAGACATACTGTGAAAATTTCCTTGCTCTGTTAAACATCATTTGGGAAATAATTAAAAAAGAAAAAAATTCAAAAGGGGTTTAATAATTCTGACTTCAACTGTATATATATTTGTATATATATATATGTGTGTGTGTGTGTGTGTGTGTGTGTGTGTGTGTGTGTGTACATGTATACAGTTGAAGTCAGAATTATTAGCCCCCCCTTTGAATTTTTTTTTCTTTTTAAAATATTTCCCAAATGATGTTGAACAGAGCAAGGAAATTTTCACAGTATGTCTGATAATATTTATTCTTCTGGAGAAAGTCTTATTTTATTTCGGCTAGGTTAAAAGCAGTTTTAAATTTATTAAAAACCATTTTAGGGACAAAATTATTAGCCCCTTTAAGCTATATTTTTTTCCGATATAGTCTACAGAACAAACCATCATTATACAATAAATTGCCTAATTACCCTAACCTGCCTAGTTAACCTAATTAACCCAGTTAAGCCTTTAAATGTCACTTTAAGCTGTATAGAAGTGTCTTGAAAAATATCTAGTTAAATATTATTTACTTTTATCATGACAAAGATAAAATAAATCAGTTATTAGAGATGAGTTATTAAAACTATATGTTAACAAAATTATGTTTAGAAATCTTCTCTCCGTTAAACAGAAATTGGGGAAAAAAATAAACAGGGGGGCTAATAATTCTGACTTCAACTGTATATATATATATATATATATATATATATATATATATATATATATATATGAGCACTATCACACGAGTAACAGCTGTATATCGGCACTGGTGGGAGGCGTGTTTTGGCTGGAGTTTTCGAGCCCCGAAAACGGAGCGTTTTGGAAACGCTGGAGACGCTGTTTTCATTCTAAAATGCTGCTGCTCTGTCTCAGTGTGGATGGGGAAAAACGGAGACATCTGAAAACCTAGGCGGGGCTGCAGACATTCTCCTGTCTGATTGGGGCTTTTTCCTCAATATTAAGTAGCCTTTATACAGTTCAGTCCTGCATCCTCTCCGTGTAAGTTCAAACTTCGCAAGTTTGATATGGAAAACAAACTCCCGAGTGTGTACTTTATAAAGTCATTCACATCACCCTGGCTATGCTGTTTCACTATCTTGACAATAAAATGAAAACATGTGAGGAAGTGCCTATTTTCATTTTGATATTAGCAACTTAACAGACATCAAAAATGTTGAGGTGTCGTGTAGCTGCATGATATGACCGTCATCTTCATGCATATTTATAACAAAACGGAGCCTATAACAGAACTACCTCCTTTCATATTCAATGAAAATATGAAACATACCCTCTCTTTCACTGAATATCCGTTTTAATGATCAATAATTGCCATTATAAAAGTATAACGTGCAATAAGTTTCTACAATAAAGAAAATAAAGGCAAACAATCAGTCAGATGTGCAGAATCGGTGTCCGCGGTTACATTAATTAATATTTAACCTAACTTATCTTTGCGCTCAGCCAAAGCACGTTACCTGAGAACAAGTAATAGATTCAAAAGACCAAAGTCGGGAATATGTAGTTAGATATAGACAACAAGATGAATTAAATATCACGTTCAACAAATATAGAGAGATTAGATCCAGCGGGAGATCCGTGATGAACAGTCCGACGTGCACAGCTCTCGTGTGGGTGTGTGCTCAAAGCACGCTGCAGTGCATGCCAGAGAGGGTGTGTGTGGTCACGTGATGTGCGTTTTCACCGTTTTAATGTAGACGGAGTGCTGTTCAGAAACCCTGGGTAAAACGCTAGTGTGGACGCAGATCATTTTCATTCTAAAACGCCATTTTAAAACTAAAACGTACTAGTGTAAACAGGGTCTAAGGCGCTCGGCCTGCAGCCTCAAGCCAGCACACGCCTTCTTCTATCACACATAATCGGAAAACAGCCATGAATCATAAAACAGAGAACAGTCAATTAGCTTTTTTATTTTTTTACAGTGTATGATTTTTATAGTCTCTAATTAAATAGAGACCCAGCCAGGGGCTATTGTTAAATAATAAAAAAAATACCCCAAAAATATGCAAATATATAATGAGGACATTCGATTTGCAACCCTTCTAGTTACTGACGTAGGTCTTTTGGCAACATCCTCGTGTGAAAACTAGCCCCAGTGCACTCTGTAACCCTAAACCTTACTTTATATTTTCACACATTCGACCTTCAGAAAACAAATACATGCCCAATAACCCTGAAGCAATGATACGAGGGGGGAAATACAGAGAGTATTTTTCTGCATTCCAATGCATTTCTAAATATTTAAGCATGGACTGTCTCATAGATAAGGTTATCATGGAGGAAGCATGGTGGATAGAATCGAGTTTGACTAGGTCTGTGTTTGTACTTTGCTGTTACTTCACCGACCATGTTTTTTAAGCATGAATTTATATCCCAAATCCAACATTTGAAACAAGTGACACTAATATAATATGCACTCAGGCAGAAGTGTGCATCCTAGCCAAGTCTTGAGAAACAGGAGAGAGGGGAATGAAAGGGCTTGAGGGAACAGGAAAAGTTTTCATCAGTTGTTTTGGCCCTCCTCCTTCCTCTGCAAAGTATTCTTATGCAGATGGACACAGGACAGCTAAAGGCCAGAGTGGGAGGCCCTCCTGGAGGGAGCAGTTTGATGGGGGAAATGCTGACCTAGGATCAGATTGGTGCCATCTAACTTTTTAAGAGTCTATGGTAAGTGAAATGTGAACACAGATCTAAAAACAGGAGACAGCACTTCCTAAAGTTTTCTGTATTGACATGGCGTGCTATATCCGTATGCTGGTGTTTCCACTGCCTTTGTGTTTGTTCTTCTGAGTGTGAGAGGCACCATGCAACATAGCATGCTAAACTTCGCACATGCTACAAAAAAAAAAACAGTTCTGTCTGGTTCTTGAATCTGACTCGTACAGCCTCTTCACCCTCCACCCTTGTTTATTACTCCGCCCACATACAGTGACAAGCAGAGAACACTCTACAGTTTGACAAATATTGCTGCTGTTGGACAACATAATGTACTTTTGAGGCTTTTTAGTCGAGAATCTAGCTGTTTAGATTGCAACTATGCAGTTTATTTATAAGGATAGTGGTTATTTTAAAATATTTACAATTTCTGTGATTCAGCGCATCGGCTGCCATCAGCCTGTCATAGTGAGCAGACCAAAGAAAGTGACGGTTGACGTTCTGCCACAAGATGGTGACAGAGATCGCATAATAAGTCCTTAAAGGGAGAAAAACTCAGCGTTTTCTCAACATGAGTTTCAAACTACAGCTGAACAAATCATAAATCAGGTAAGCGACATTCTAAGTCGATCTCTCTCTTTTGTATTTTGTAGTGCTGTATTTATACTACATAATCTGTTTAATCTGTACATAAAGTGTTTGCTTTGCTTTGGCTTTTTCGGGGTTAATTTTTGTGATATCCTGATTGCAACAGAGAAATACTGGGAAATCTCTGTAGACTGATGGCATGTCATGCCGTTCAGCCTTATAATCTTAAAATTTGAGCAAAAATCACCTGTTTTGGTCTGTCCAACAGCAGCAATATTTGTCAAACACAAAATCTGTTTTCCGATTGTGTGTGCTTTTGATTTGCATTATGAGTTTTGATGATTTCAATTTTTAGTAATTTGAAACTATGGACCCTATCATACACTCGGCACAATGCACGACGCAAATGTTATTTGCTAGTTTCAGCTCGACGCAAGTGTCATTTTGACGTTTTGCACCATGCTGTTTAAATAGCAAATGCATTTGCGCTCATATGTGTGCCCATAGGTGTTCCCTTAAAGACACTCTCTTAATGCTTTTGCGCCCTGCGCTTCAGACTTTGCGCCTAGACCGTTAAAATAGAGCCCAATATATTATCTTGCATGGTCATGTTAATCACAATACAAAAAAGCTGGCAATTTGCTGCCAATAACTTTTTTGTTATTTTACTAATTATTTTTAAATATATTATATTATATTATATTATATTATATTATATTATATTATATTATATTATATTATACAGTATTATATTATATTATATTATATTATATTATATTATATTATATTATATTATATTATATTATATTATACAGTATTATATTATATTATATTATATTATATTATATTATATTATATTATATTATATTATATTATATTATATTATATTATACAGTATTATATTATATTATATTAAATTATATTATATTATACAGTATTATATTATATTATATTATATTATATTATATTATATTATATTATATTATATTATATTATACAGTATTATATTATATTATATTATATTAAATTATATTATATTATATTATATTATATTATATTATATTATATTATATTATATTATATTATATTATATTATATTATACAGTATTATATTATATTATATTATATTATATTATATTATATTATATTATATTATATTATATTATACAGTATTATATTATATTATATTATATTATATTATATTATATTATATTATACAGTATTATATTATATTATATTATATTATATTATATTATATTATATTATATTATATTATATTATACAGTATTATATTATATTATATTATATTATATTATATTATATTATACAGTATTATATTATATTAAATTATATTATATTATATTATATTATATTATATTAGGCAACCCAGTGGCGCAGTAGGTAGTGCTGTTGCCTCACAGCAAGAACGTCGCTGGGTCGCAGGTTCGAACCTCGGCTGGGCTGGGTCAGTTGGCGTTTCTGTGTGGAGTTTGCATGTTCTCCCTGGGTTCGCGTGGGTTTCCTCCGGGTGCTCCGGTTTCCCCCACAGTCCAAAGACATGCAGTACAGGTGAATTGGGTAAGCTAAATTGTCCATAGTGTATGAGTGTGAATGTGTGTGTGGAAGTTCCCAGAGATGGGTTGCGGCTGGAAGGGCATCCGCTGCGTAAAATCGTGCTGGATAAGTTGGCGGTTCATTCCGCTGTGGCGACCCCGCAAGGGACAAAGCCGACAAGAAAATGAATGAATGAATGAATATTATATTATATTATATTATATTATATTATATTATATTATATTATATTATATTATATTATATTATATTATATTATATCTATTACTGTACAGTTACATTTCCAACATCAGAAGTTATTGGAGCAGAGATTCAAGGTCTAATAATGCAATATATAATGCATAAATAAAGGAAAACACATCAAGAGCTACAGACAACTATTAATAGGATATTTAAATCTATCTTTATAAATAGAGAGTTCAACTTAGATTTGCACTGTACAGATAGGTTGCCAAACCACACTGTGATACCATATGTAATGTAATGTAATGTGTGTATTTATATGGCACATTTATAATGTATGACCATACACCCAAAGCGCTTCACAATCATGAGGGGGGTCTCTCCACACCACCACCAATGTGCAGCTTCTACTTGGATGATGCGATTGCAGCCACAGGACAACAGCACCAGTGCGCCGGAGAGACAGTGATAGAGCCAATTCGGTGAATGGGGATCATTGGGTGGCCGTAATGGGTAAGGGCAGAAGGAGGGAATTTGGCCAGGAGACTGGGGTTACACCCCTACTCTTCATGAAAAGTGCTATGGGATTTTTAATGACCAGGACCTCGGTTTAATGTGTCATCCAAAAGATGCCACCCACTGAAAGTATAGCGTCCTCTTCACTTTACTGGGGCATTAGGACTCACACAGACCTCAGGTTTTCCCATGTGGTCTCCCATCCACGTACTGATCAGGCTTCAGTGAGTAACCAGTTTTGAGTTGCTGGGTGACATGGCTGTGGTATAACCATGACCATATCTAACAATGCTTTCAAGAGCAGCTTTATAAAACAAACATCACAAGCTTCTTGTTAATTCCAAAAAGATGTAACCTTTGTGACATCTTGTCCAAAAGATGTACATCTCTGGTGTAAACGAGAGCAAACCCACGCTATGTGTTTTCCATGTAAAAGAACTGTAAATGTATATGCTCAAGTACTTATACTCTGACTGAGGGTGGTCATGTACAAGCACTTGACGATGGTCACCTATACACTTTGGATCAAATACCATCTCTTCTGTTTTCTTACTATTAATTTTTAGCTTATTTTTATCACACCAATCAATGAACTGGCTAAGTTCTGCCTGCTTTTCATCATGCTCATAAAGTAAACTTAGTATGGTTGTGTCATCGGAATATTTAAAAAATACAATTCTGCGAATGCTTGAACATTTATTTGTAAAAAGATAAATCATTGCTGAATGATCAATTATGAATCATCAACCACAATGTCAATCAAAATCTGCTTTAATGTTATGCTGACAAAAAGTAGTCGATTTTAATTTCTGGATGAACTATCCCTTTAAGAACCACAACGTCTCCATGAGCTCCTACTCTCAAGTATACATACAAGTTTGTGTATGAGCTGCTCTGCATCTGCGCGCGAGAGAGGGAGGAAAAAAGGCAGATTGTGCAGCTTTCTCCTCCCATTGGCGACTTCACACGATGGCAATGTTGAGCAGTGTAGGCTTGATCGTGATCATGTGACGGACAGCTTTGGCAGAGAACAGCACTGAACACAGAAACATCAGGCGCAACTAAAGGAGTTTCCACAAGCGCGAGGGGGACAGAGTCTACAAGTGAACATCGCCGCGCTTTAAAACCGTTATTCGAGGGCTCTGACAGACACCGAAAGTCCTGTGGAAAAGCTGTCATCAGCAGTTTGGATAAAGAGGTTTGGTGGCGGTGTAAGAAGAGGAAAGGACGCACAAATCTCAGCGGGCATGCGGGAGTTTTTGGAGTTATTAGACGTCAAACATTCAACAGACATATAAGAACTTTCGCGAAGGTCCCATTTCGTAATTGCGTCATCGGCTATTTTTTTTGTTTTGTTATTTTTTTGTGTGTGGTGGGAAAACTAATGATTGAGAGCGAAACAAAGTTGCAACGTTTTGTTTGAAAAGTAGCAGGAGTGTGGAATAAATCCGGGGAAATCATTAAAACCCCCTCAGCTTGCTTTTTTGGTAGGGGGCTTTCGTGTTTTCCCTCAGACGTACGCATTTTTTGAGGCAAAATTTTAAACATGGTTGGGGAAATGGAAACGAAGGAGAAGCCTAAGCCCACTCCTGATTATCTGATGCAGCTCATGAACGACAAGAAGCTGATGAGCAGCCTGCCAAACTTCTGTGGGATCTTCAACCATCTCGAACGACTGTTAGATGAAGGTCAGAGTTCTGTATATCAGTAACAAATATAACAATGTCCTCAGATGGGTCATAAATAGGCTATATTAGGATACATATGTTGTTATTGTTAAAGTCTTCATGTTTTTTTTTTTTTTTTTTTTTTTTTTAGCTGTAAATGATATATGTAATATCAATAATAATATATTTTTATTAGTCCTAGTTACTGTCTATCAAGCATCCAATTTCTTTTTTTATATTTTCCCCACCCTAATTGTTAATTTACGCCAGTGGGTGGCGTTAAGTCTGTGAATTCATGAGTTAATCTTTGAATTACTCATTCTCAAGAATTCCCGAGACTTTTGAGTATTGAAGTTTGTATTACAAATCCACTGAGACTTCAGACATAAAGGGATAGTTCACCCAAAACCACACTCAAAGTGTTTCTAAACTTTTATGAATTTATTTCTTCTATTAAACACCGAATAAGATATTCTGAAGAATGTTGGGGTAAAAAAAGCCATTGACTTCCATACTATGTTTTGTTCCTTCTATGGAAGTCAATGGCTGATTTTTTTTCCAACACTCTTGTTTTGTGTTTAACAGAAGACACTAATTGTAGCTTAATCATAATATTTGTAGTTATAGAAATGGTAATATGACATGGTTACTACACTTTTGTTATATTAAATCCATGGTATATGTTTTATACACATTGATAATTTTTCTATCCGTTTTCTTTTGTGTTTGTGTGTGTGTGAATGAGATTAACCTTGAGATTTGAGATGGCTCAAAACAACTCCAGTGAAGAGGGCTTTTTGTTCCACTTTTTTTTCAGCTAATGAAATTAAATGTTTCTTCACAACACATCCTTGAGAACGGTTGTCTCGTGGTCAAGGGTGCATTTATATGACATGATTTTCAAATACTTTTAAGTGTTTTGGGCATTTGTTTACAATGTTTGGGGGTCATATAAAGGCAAACTTTTAAAAACCAATTTCAAAGAATAAGTTTTATTAAAAGCTGCTGTTATCATCTTGGTTTAATCTACAAAAATGTGATTTTGAGAAAACCATGACACATTGCCCATGCATATTATGCATTCAGTTTGAGTATGTGTGCAAAAGTATATAGCAAGGGGTGCACAATTAATCATTATTAATTAATTCAATATTTTTACGATTTTTGCCAATTTGTTTACACACCAACAATGTTTGGGGGTGATGCAGAGGGAAATTTTTTTTTTTTTTTAAAGCTGCTGTTATTATCTTATTTTAATCTTCAAAAAATGTGATTTTGTAAAAACAGTGACACATTTTCCATGCAAATAACGTATTCAGTTTGAGTATGCGTGCAGAAATATAGTTAGGGCTGCACAATTAATCTAGGGGATTGTCATGTGCAGTTTTTTCAGTAAAGCCAGTTCTATAATCATTAGTTAATATTCAGCATGTGCTTTTATATGGAGCAGAACATACAACAAAGAGTCGTAGTTCACTGATATGCTACGCAATATCACATTCATTATCGCAGATGATATAATCATGCAATAATGAAATTCAAGACAATTATTCTATGAAAATGACAGCATCACTTCTAAGTGAATTATAGCTCTGTTTAGTAAATGCTGTTACATCTGAAAGCATGTGAAAATACCACACTTCATGGCATGTTTTTACTCCAAACTCACACAGCATCTCAATTGGATTCAGATCAGGACTTTTACTAGGCCACTCCAAATTTTTCATTTTGTTTATCTTCAGAAGTAGATTCTTAAGTTAAGTCTCTATAAATCAATGAGATGGTGAATCTGTAGTTGTGTGATTATTAGTCTCATTCAATCAACAAAAGTAGATAAATATTCAGTTTATTCGGAAACCTCTATAGGCATTTTCCACTATATTGGGGTTTTCATATGAGAGCGCCCTCTTGCCTTTGGAGGAGATGTACTACAGATGACAGAACCGTTCTTCCCTGACAAGATATGCAAGACGATCGCAGCTTTTGCTTAATTATGATTGCAATTACATTTAAATTTATTGCCCAGCCCTAAGTTTCATGGTTGTTTGACATAACAGCAACATATACTGGCCTGGCATACATCATAAAAAGTTTTTCGTTTTTTTTGTGGATCCCTGAGAAAGTGAATAGTTTTCACCACATTATCATTATTGCATAAAAACATTTCATTTTTAATTCATTGTTGTTGTTTTGTACATGCACACTTATTTAGAAAAGCAGTAAGACCACATTTTCTTATCACTACAGATGTTTGTTAATTATTTTATACTATAGAAAAGAAGAAAATGGGCGTATTTTTATCTTTAACTCACTTTGTGAACATTTTAGATTGTGTATATATTTCCTCAAACAACAGTAGATGAAAAAATTTCTTTATTTACTTTGCACAAATAAATCAGTTAGATGACCTGGAAATGTCTCTGATCGAATCCAGATATTTTCTAGAAAACCTTTTAAATCAGCACAGATGTGTTCAGTGAAAAAACATCAATACATGCTATGGCGCAGTTGAATGATACTCAGATTTAAGGACCTGCTGGCTGTAATCGAGACTAGCCTACTTGTTAGTTTTATGAATCTAGTGGCAGGGCTATTTTTAACGTTTACTACAGTGGCAAGTCATCTGTCTAGCCTCTCCAGACCTAGACGATATTGTAGAACAAATCTTGTACTACACTATACGCCAAAAATCTGGAGTTTGTTTAGGATTGGCACACTTTTAACATCTCCAAATGCTGCAAAACGCATCTAGCAGCAGTTTTCCCTCTGAGAATGCAGGGGAAGCTGATAACAGAATCACTTCTCACTTTCTTCCCCTCATTTTAATCATACAGCCCTGGTTTATTTCATTTTCAGTTTATTGCTGATAATCCAGTGTAATAATATAAAGGTTATCGCTGCAATTCTTTCACAGAGAGAAGGGCGATCTGTTAGATTTATATCCACAGTGTTCTGCAATCCATATTAGAGTGAATACAGCCTGTCTGTTTCATTGGTACACAGAATCTCTCTAGATTCATCATAGCACATTTATAGCTAGTGGCATATTAAAATATGCATTATAAATAACCTTACTTAGCTTGGGTTTTTCAGTTCCCCTGTTTAAAGATAATTTAGCTTTGCCCTTTCTTGAATACACTGCAATCAGGAGGGAGATTTTTAATTGTTTATTGGCAGAAAAATGGATGATATTAGATGAAAGGTTTTTGGATCTAGCTTTCTTTTTACTATCATGTTTTGTTGTATAGCTTTATTGTATCATTTATTTTCCTTGTAACAGCATCCCAGATCTGTCAGGTTATTTTAAAGAGGTTACTTTATAATAAGCTTGGTATTTTCCTTTTCACACAATCAGTGTGTTTTATGATGCTGAAGAAATCTATGGTTGCAGTTTTCAACTAGGACTTCAAAGTACATAATTTCAGCATTGGCATTGCAATCTGTACATCTCCTATAGTCACATTTCAGGATTGAACTTTTTAAATCGATAGTTCACCCAAAAATGAAATTTACCTCACCACTTTTGAAAACAAAAGAAGATATTTTGAAAAATGCTGGTTGATGGTACTCATCGACTTCCATAGAAGGAAAAAATAATATGGAAGTCAATGGGTGCCATCAAGGATTTTACAAAATAACTTCTTTTGTGTTCAACAAAGGAAAAAAACTCGAATAGGTTTTGAACCAAGTGAAGCGTGAGTAAACATTGACAGAGATTTCATTTTTGGGTGAACTATCTCTTTAAGGCCTGATACACTGTAAATAATCCTAGCAAGTTTAAAGCATTCAGATGCAAAAAAGGATAATGTCTGTAACTTTGAGAAAGATTAATTACAATAAATTGTATTCTAATTTTTTTTGAAGATTTAATAATTCAGTTTTGTTAAAGAAAAGTGTTAGTAAAACATAAAGCACTGTTTTATTTATTGTAAAATTATTTTATATATTTTAGCTAATATATTTATAATAATTTAGCAAATCTTTACAAGATATTGAATATTTTTTAAAATATTTTTGAGATCAAAAATAGATATCTTGATATTTTGGGGGTATTTTTGTGACAATGGTTTTTACATGAAGTGAAAGCGAAAGGATCATTGCCTCAAGTAATTCATAAACTAAAGTACAAAATCCAGTATACAGTGTTGTCTGAGATGCACAAATGTTAAATATATATATTGTTATTGTATGATGATGTTTTATTCTGTAGATTATGGAAAAAAAAATAAAATAGCTTAAATCGGCTAATAATTTTGACCTTAAAATGGTTTAAAAAAAATTAAAAACTGCTTTTATTCTAGCCGAAATAAAACAAATAAGGCTTTCTCCAGAAGAAAAAATATTATCAGACATGCTGTGAAAATCCCCTTGATCTGTTAAACATCATTTTGGAAATATTTAAAAAAGAATTCAAAGGGGGGCTAATAATTCTGACTTTAACTGTGTGTGTGTGTATATATATATATATATATATATATATATATATATATATATATATATATATATATATATATATATATATATATATATATATATATATATACACACACATAAACAATACTGGTACTAACTCAGTCTTAATTTGAATTTGTTGAACTGTTGTATCATGAAACTGGAATCCATTATCACCAAATTATCCTAAAATATGAAGACATCAATTTTCGATATCAAAAATATTTTCAAAAAAAACTTATGAAAGCAAAAACTCTGCCTGAACTGGATTGTTTTTATATTTTGAAGATGATATATTTAACTAATATCACAAAAGCAATCAATTACCGCATGATTATAGCATAACAAATAGGTATTTACATGACGCAAGAGAAAGGATCACTGACTCATTGGCTCAGGTGATTCATAAACTAAAGTACATGAAAAATCCAGTATACAGTGTTCTCTGAGATGCACAAATGTTCAATTCGATAACTCTTTAGAATATAAAAACACCCAAAACAAAGCAAAAACAACAACAACAAAAAACAAAACAATACTGGTACTAACTCAGCTTTACTAACTAACTTTAATTTGTTGGACTGTTGTATCATGTAACTAATATCATATTTTCTATGCTGTAATAACATGCTGTTATTGATTTCTTTTGTGATATTAGTTTAATATATCTTCAAGATATAAAAACAAATCAGTTAAGGCATAGTTTTTATTTACGTGAACAACAATAAAATAATACTGGTACTAGGGCTGCACGATATTTAAAAAAACGGACATTGCGATATTTTGTTTTTCTGCAGTTTATATTGCGACATGAATAGAATTTCACAGTATGACTGATACCTCTATTTGGAAACAATTTATAGGTTTACATTGATTGTGATGATCTTGTAGAGGAGTGAATCTGCATAAACTATAATAAATATATTACATATAATGATCATTAAATTAATAAAAGCATAAA
This sequence comes from Danio kyathit, assembly GCA_903798195.1. Lineage (NCBI taxonomy): Eukaryota > Metazoa > Chordata > Actinopteri > Cypriniformes > Danionidae > Danio > Danio kyathit. Next base: position 39,278,661 of record LR812530.1, read on the forward strand.
TTAATAAAAAAGCATTAACGATACAAAATAAATAAACAGCGCTTAATGGTTTTCTGTAGAGTCCTAACAGTATTGAGGCACAGAAATTAAATGTAAAATAACACTGTATACAGTAGTCAACATTTGAAGCTTATCAAATACTTGAGTTGTCCTAAAACTATTCAACAACATCAAAGTTGTCCTGAGACAAGAATGGAAAAACTTTTGTGATCCACTTCAAATGTTGACTACTTTAGTCTTCATTGTCGAAATAATTAAATGCACTTATTCTTTGTTGAAGCTAAACATTTTATTATTTCTAGTGCCCAAATGGTTTATATTCACTTGAACTCTTACATAGTCACATGCAGGCCTGAAAAAAGGGTGTTTTCTGGTAAATTACAATCCCATCTTGACATTGCAGATCCATTGTGATATCGATGCTGAAATGGCTTTTGCTTTGATAAGTCAACGTTTTTTGACACTTAAAATATATGCTTGTTTGTTTGTTTTTCCAAAAGGAAGTGACACATTTGATAATGTCCTCTTACACATCGTTAAAACATGTGTGATATTATCTTAAATGATAAATATAATAGTGTCCTCCTTTTTTAACCAACAGTTCAATGCTGACATTTTCTGTGGTTGCTTTATCTCTGCACTTCTAAATTTGCTCTTAGTGTATTTTGTATTTGTAGTGTTCTAAACTAATGCAAGCCATTACACACTGTATTTGATGACTCATTCAATATTCTGCGCTGTGGTGTGTTATTGGTTTTGGGTGTTGTAAATCTCCAGCATGCTGCTCTTTTTCTTCACGCTTCTTATTCTGCCGGTATGCAGCTAATTGAATTAGTTGAGTAATTAAGTCATCATAGAAGGAAAATATCTGGGAGAGGATCCAGAAGCAATGTTGAACTTCTCTATGAAAAAAAAACAGTTAAAAAAAAAAAAAAAAACTGATTTAGATTTAAAAGGCACTGCAGATCCCCAGGGGAGCCTGTGAGTAATTCAGAGATGAAATTGTTGCAAAATGTGCTTTTTTCATTGCAATAGTTCTGTTGCCTATTATTATTGCATAAGATAACTGATATTGGGTTTAACAGCGTTGCACAAATGTTATTGTTGGAAGCACTTTCAATAAATACAGAACAAAATTGAACCTGATTTTATTTGGTGCAAAATAAGTTTTATCCTTTGGAAAACTCTAGAAGGTCAAATAAATTTTATGATCTGTTTTTTTTTTTTGTTTATCTTGTAAAGCGCTTTATGGGATGTCTGTATCTGCCAAGTTCTCTAAGCTACGTTTTTTTCTATCAATGAAAAACTGGAATTAAATAGACAACATGTAATAAACTGCAGGATTCCCAGAATTACTGCAGAATTAAAGAAAATATTCAAATATATATTCAAATGGTAAATAAGCATACAGTATAAACTAATAAACTGCAGGCATTTTATAAATCATAATATATATTTGTTTATTTGTATTTTCAATCATTAAATAAAACTATACGGTCTCCATTCATTAAAGAAAATTAATAGCTAACTAATGATATTTTCTGCCAATAATGTTAAATAAATATTGAAGTTAAAATACAAATAAACAAAATATTGTTTGATTGCATTTTGTGTTAATTGAATGTTTAAACTAAAGACAAACTGAATAAATGCCTTCACATTTTTTATTATTGTAATTTAGATAAAGTATGCATCTTATTTATAATGTGAAACTCTGTTTTTATGTACACTACCGGTCAAAAGTTTGGGGTCAGTATGATTTTTAAAATGTTTTAAAATAAGCTTCTCCTGCTTACCAATGCTGCATTTATTTAATCAGAAATACAGAACAAATTGTAAAATTGTAAAATGTTATTGCACTATAAGATAACTATTCAAAAGTAGTCTATAATTTAACTTAATAATTTATTCCAGTGATTTTAAAGATTAATTTTCAGCTTCATTAATTCAGATCTATCAGAAATCACTGTAATATTTATTATTATTGTTATTATTGTTATTATTGTTATTATTATTATTATTATTATTATTATTATTATTATTATTATTATTATTATTATTATTATTAATAATGGTAATAGTAATAAAAGCAATAATGACTGGAGTAATAATTTCATTTGAAACTACACACAATAAAAAAGTTTTTATTTAAAATTGTAATAAATATTTAACAATTTAAATTTTTTACATTTAATAATTGCCGCCTTGATGAACAGAATAATTTTCTTTAAAAAAGATAACATGAAAAAAAAACTGACACCAAACTTTTGACCAGTAGTGTAGGTCTGTCATTTAAAGGGTCAGTTCACCCAAAAATTAAAATTACCTCATTATTTATTCCCCCTCATGTGGTTTCAAACCTTTATGAGATTCTTTCTTCTGTTGAACTCAAAAGAAGATATTTTGAAGAATGCTGGTTGCTGGCACCTATCAACTTCCATAGTAGATGAACAGCATTCTTCAAAATAGGGCTACACGATAATGGAAAAATCTATTTTTTAACATTTTTTCCAACACATTCATTTCCATCATGAATTGGAAAAAGATTGCGATATAAATATAATTTCACCAGATGATTTGGAAAGATTTCATTAATTTAGATCAACTGGGATGATCAAGTTTTTTTATATGCAGTGCATCTAAAATATAGTAAATTACAATGTAAATACAACAGAAAATAAAAGTTAATTAACAGTTTACTGTTAGACTCCCCAGAAAACTATAAAGCACTGTTTATTTAAAACAGTGTTTATGGTTTTCTGGAGATTCTAACTGAATTCAAGTGGAAAAATTAAATCAATCAAATGGAAATTAACATGGTCATCATTGTATAGTAATTAAAAAAATCTTAATATTTAGTAAAATCTTTGTCTTTTAATATTTAATAAATAACCTAATCCAGCAATGTGATTATTGCGGATACATGCATTGCGATATTGATGCTCAAACGTAATATTATTCAGCCCTACTTCAAAATATCTTCATATGTGTACAACTGAAAATGTAAAAATAGGTTTTGAACAAGTGAGTAAATGATGGCAGAATTTCCATTTTGGGTGAACTATCCCTTCAAATTAGTAATTTGGTAGTTTGCCAAAAGTCTCCATTGTGTCATGTATTTCCTAAAGAGGTGAAAGTTGCCCAAGGCAAATATGTTAGGAAAGTTTGAATTCTCAGTGGTGCCTTGACCTCTGAATGTCCTTGCACTACGGTCATCATGGTTAAACTGTAAAGCGTGGTTCTCTGGTCACCCCTTCCAAACATAGACTGGCTCGTGAGCAATGAAGAGTCGTCGCTCTGACCTATAAGCATCATATGACCGTGACAAGGGCACAACACACAGTGGACTGAAGCAGAGATCACATGAGTCTTCATGAATCTGTCAGCACTTCATGACTGTTAGAACTGCTGGATGATCCATAGACTGAGATCAAGCGTGAATATTGAATATCAAGGATTAATGTGCATTCCAGGAAACACTTTTGTTGCTTATTTAGTTTTTGTATATATTATTTAAAGATTTACTGAGGTGTTTTGTTCTGTGTTAAACTTCAAATACAACTGAAAAATGAAAGGTCTCGTAAAGTGTTTTGAAATGTGCATTTTTTCTTGATGTTTGACGTAATCTGAAAAACGAGAGAAGGCGGGACATGGAGTAGCTCCTCCCCTTTTAAAACAACAGCCAATAGTGTTTTGTTGTTGTCAATGCTCTGCAAGTGAGAGTGGTTGAGCTCCAGCCCATTAAATGAAAAGCAAATGAGAAGTGTCTTGAAGGGGGCAGGGCATGTCAGATACTAGAGGGCATTTGAATAGGCAAGATTGGAGGAGAAACTGAAGTATGAGGTGAGTAGGCAGAAGTGACAAACTGCAAGCTTTACATGTTTATATGGGTTTTTTATCTTCTAAACGCGCATTTTGTCATTGTTTTGTACCACATCTAGCTTATAGATATCCCTGAAGACTAACATACTGCTACTAACATCTAAAAAAGATGTTTTATGCAGACGATATTCAACCTTATTCTGTCTGTACACCCTCTCCATCTGCCCAAATTGATAAAATCTCTGCTTATGTGAAGGACATTAATGATTGGCTTAACTCAAATTCTTTGAACCTCAACATGGAAAAAACTAAGATCATTTTCATTGGCACCCCAGCGCTTACCAGCAATATTTCGACCAGTTTCTCCTTTGAGATTGCTGGCTCTCACATTAAAACATCTACTTCTGTCAAAAATGTAGGTGTAATCTTCGACTCCACACTCTCCTTTCAGTCTCACATTAAATCTGTTATTAAATCTGCATTCTTTCATTTACGTCACATTGCCCGACTGCATCCCTTCATCAGTAGCATTCGTCCATGCATTTGTTTCTTCAGCATTGACTACTGTAATGCCCTTTTCATTGGTCTGCCTGCCAGCCTCATCTCCAGATTACAATATAGGGCTGGACAATAATTCGATATCAATATATATCGCGATAGAATTTTTTTCAATAACGATGATATGATTTTTGAACCCATTTCCGATATTTCGATATAAATTTGCATATATATAAATAGATGTATTATTATTTATATAAGATCTTATACATGTATCACTTGTCACTGAATGACGTTCAGTGCTCAGCCGTCAGAAAGAACGTGATCTGATGTCACTTACGTGATGACGAAAAACACAGACACGCTGCCAGCGCTCAGCACAGCAGGTGGTTAAGCTGCGCCGCAAAAAGTTTTAGCTACAAAATGAGTGCTCTGAATACATATGCGAATGAACAAGCTTCCACAAGTAAGAATGCAGACGAAATAGTTGATAAGAAAGGAAAGACTAATGCAGTGGTGTAGAAGTGGTTCAATTCAGTAAAGTTAGCAACAGATTCGCAGATTCGTCTTTTCCGGATCAATAACTCATGACCGAAACATTGTTCCTACACAAATAGCACATTTTTTTAACTGTCGCAATGTATACAACCACCTACAACCTTATTTTCCTAAAAATGAGCTTTCCTACGCGCTGGACGCAATATATTGATCTCTATGCGCAGGCGGCAAAGAGACGATCCTTAGGGACCGTCTACAAAGAGCAAAACGCAAAAATCAATACTACAAAAGCTGTCAATAACTTCCCTCTAACTCATTATACTGCCATCAAACTCAGATCACACGTCACTGCTGTCCTGCTGGACTACAACATTTATTTTTCTAAAAAACTATTTTGCATATTTTTTATGAATTTTTATTATCAAACATATTCAATAACTGTACTGTAAATTACTGTACTCTCACCAAATTCAGTTCACACATCACTGCTGTCCTGCTGGTTATACTACAAAACTTATTTTTCTAAAAAACTATTTTGCATATTTTTTATGAATTTTTGAGCTTTATTTATTTGATAGTTTATTTCACATTTCTTGTTTGAATAGGCTAAATACAAATAAAAAGTGAACAAATTTTTTTGTACTGTTTTTATTTAAAAAAAAAAGTTATAAGAGTCTGGAGGTATTATCGACTTTGCAAATTCACTTTGCAGACATTTGTAGGTACAGACATCCATTGTGTGCGTTCTTGGGAGTTTTTCCTTTCTTTTTAATATTGTCCATATCGATATCGGAATTATATCGTATCGACCGAAATAAAAAAATATATCGTGATATAAATTTTTGCCATATCGTCCAGCCCTATTACAATATATTCAAAACTCTGTGGCTAGAATACTTACTCATACCAAACGTTCTGCTCATATAACCCCAATTTTGTGCGATCACCATTGGCTCCCAGTTGCATACTGCATTAAATTCAAAATTCTCCTCCTTGCATCTAGATCCTTAAATGGCCTAGCTCCCTCTTATCTTTGCAACATGCTTGTCCTCTACACCCCTACTCGCTCATTACATTCCTCTGACTCTGGCCTTCTTGCTGTCCCTCGGTACCTCTGTCTGGGGGACAGATCATTACTGTTATTGCACCCAACTCTGGAACTCTCTACCACATCACTCCTTTCTATTAATAATATCTCAGAATTCAAATCTTTACTTAAAACTCACTTTTCTGAATGCTTCACTTCTGATCTGACAAACTGACCACTTTATTTGATCAACCTGTACTCTGCTTATTTGTCTCTTAGGTCTTGTTTTGTATTTCCAGTTTGTTATATTTGACCTCCTGTATGTTTGTGTACCTAATGTTGTCTCTACTTATGTCTGCTTGTACTATCTCTTTTTGTTACATTCTTTGTAAAGTGTCCTTGAGCTCTGGAAAGGCGCTATATAAATAAAATGTATTATTATTATTATTATTAAAAACGTTTAATTTCACTGGACCTTTAAGACTGGGTGGAAGAGTAGCCTCTTCCCGCCCTTTTAAAAAATAACCCAATGGACCCTTTTCACGAGATGAAGTTTATTTATAAACTAATTTCGAGAGGATCACGTGGTTATGATTTGAACACTGCTGGTTCTGCATTAACTATGTATGATCCACCAATCAGACGATTCCTAACCCACTATAAAAAGCCAGGGTTTCTCACTACAGTCATCTTCGATTTGAAGAATCCCCCCCATCCACCCCTACTCCTCCATGTTTACCATCATAGGGTGGCATGTTGGCCCAGTGATTAACAGTGTTGCCTCACAGCAAGAACGTCACCGGTTCTAGTCCTTTAACTGGTCGGCTGTCGTTTCTGTGCGAAGTTAGCATGTTCTTCCCGTGCTCGCGTGGGTTTCCCCCCCGGGTTCTCCAGGTACCTCCCACATTCCAAAAACATGCACTACAAGTTAATTGATCAATCTAAATTAAGAACTACAGTCAAACTCTCATCCAGCAGCATACCTCTTCATAGCAATCATTTTCTGTCATCAGCTCTAATCAAAAAGGGTGAGTTCTCGAGATCTACCTGAGCTCAAAGCTCCCCTCTCGCCCTGCAAACGGGAGGGAGCCCAGGGCTCAAGGACCTTTTGAGCTCAGGGCTTTCTTCCCCGGACAGCATGCCAAACTTGCTTATCAATCATCAGCTAAGTGTGAACTCTTCAAAAATGTGATGTTATGATGTGTTTAATGGTCATCGGCATCTGAATGTTTTTAATATTTAGATTTTCTTTATGTATGTATTATATCATTTTAAATACATTATGTCATTATTTATGTATCATTAGTTATGTATTATATATATTCCAGTGCATCCGGAAAGTATTCATAGCGCTTCACTTTTTCCACATTTTTTTATGTGGAATTATTTTCATTATTTTCCAAAATGGATTAAATTCATTTATTTCCTCAAAATTCTCCAAACAATACCCCATAATGACAATGTGAAAAAAGATTTTTTTTAATCACATGTACATCAGTATTCAGAGCTTTTGCGCAATACTTTGTTGATGCACATTTGGCAGCAATTACAGCCTCAAGTCTTCTTGAATATCATGAAAGCAAAAATAATGACTTCGTTTAACAAATTCTTCTCCTCAGTGTCAGTATAGTGTGCACATACACGAGCACAATGCACTGATGCATCAACCTAAAAAAATATCTCAATTTGTGTTCGAACAAAGGTCGCAGGGGTTTGGAACATCATGAGGGTAAAACCATTGTAATTTCTAATTAATACGAATAATTTATATTTATTATATAATTTTTACAAATTCGTTATGTGTTGAGTGTTTTGTTAAACCATTCAATTCAAGGAACATGGTCCAAAGGAAGAACGGAGGTTTATGTTACAACTTAGAAGTAAAATCAGAAGCATTATACTATCTGGGATATGGATCCCTCACATATAAGACCCAAAAGTGGATAAAGAGAATTAAGACAAACATAAGAAATATATATAAATAAAGTATTACAGTGGCTTTTGAAGATAAACACACAGGCTTAGTAGCATGATAATATTTCCAGTTGATCTAGTATAGGTTTCCAAGTGTTCTTGAACAGATTCATCTTATTATTTATTTTAAATCATAATAATTTACATTTTTGAGTGAACTTACCCTTTGAGAATAACACATTGAACATTCATTCATTTTCCTTCGGCTTAGTCTCTATTTTAGATGTCCCCACAACGGATAGAATCCCATATTCCAGCATATGTTTTACGCAGGGGATACCCTTCCAGCCTCAACCCATTACTGGGAACACCCATACACAGCCATTCACGACCAATTTTAGTTTCTTCAATTCATAGAATTTGGACTGTGGGGGAAACCGGAGCAGCTGGAGGAAACCCACACCAACACTGGGAGAACATGCAAACTCCACACAGAAATGCCAACTGACCCAGCCGTGACTCAAACCAGCGACCTTCTTGCTGTGAGATGACAGTGCTAACCTCTGAGCCACCGTGCCACCAACACATTAAACATATAACACATATTGACATGTTCCATATATAACATATAGTATGTCTTCTATGGTTCTGAATGTAGAAGTGACCTTTTCATCTCCGAGTACATGTGACATCTGTGGTCTTTGATTTTGGCTGCATTAAGCTATTACCTCTTTAGCCTGGTCCCGTGACACAGACTGAGCAAGATGCAGAAAGTCCCATGGTGGATCAGAGTTTGGGTTAAGGGCAGCAGACTAGACAGATTTCCTCACATTTCTGCAGAGTTCATTCAGGACAGATGTTTCAGAATTAACATGCAATACAGGAATGGTTAAGAAACACTTCTCTGTGGGGAGCAGGTGGAAGAGAACAGGCTGAATTCACTATTCAACCCTATGAAAAGCTCTATAGGCAAGTCATAGATGTTATATTTAGCATCATATTTTTTTTTCATGGAATTAATTGGTAGATTTAAAAAAAAATGTATATTAAACATCAAATATGCAATATTAACATTTCTAAAAAGTCAAGTAAGATTTTTTTTTATCACATTAATAATAAATTATATAATAATTATAAATTAGTATAATATATTATAATTGCATTGAATTATTTATTTTAATTATATTAAAAATATAATATTGATAATAAATGGTTTAAATTGTAATAATATTTCACAATATAATAATAATATAACACACCAAGATTCTTGACCTTATTTTTTGTTGTTTGACCCCTAGAGCCAAGGTACATATTCACCTTGAGAACATCATCTCTGTTCCAAAATGAAATGATTTCAGTTTTCTCTTTGTTTAACTGAAGAAAGTTTTGGCAAATCCAATTGTTAATTTCATCAATGCATTGGCAGAGTGTGACAATGGGGCTGTAGTCATTTGGCAATAATGCCAAGTAGATCTGAGTGTCATCAGCATAGCTGTGGTAGGAGATTTGGTTCTTTCTCATTATTTGGCTCGGTGGGAGCATATAAAGGTTGATTCACAACTGTATATGAATGGTAAGCTCTTAACAGATATTTTTTACAGTGCGGGTACTTGTGTACACTATTAAGGGAACTTGGTTAAAAACACTGAGTTAATCTATATTAATTTTCAGAATTGTTTTTTTTTTAAATGCTTATATTTGAACATCTGACAAATTTTCCAAAAGGCTAGTCTAAATGAAAGTTTGAAACTGCTTAGTTTGGCAGACACACGGATGTGCCTGAAGCCATACAGTCACAGTTCTAGTGTTCTTCATGTCAATCCTCATGTGCTTTTCAGTTTTCTGTGTGTGACAGTTTTTCTTTGTCTCCCTTTGGCCCTTTTCTGTGATAAGATAAATGTTGATTATCAAGCGTGTCTGTGATCTCATCAGTCTCCTGCTCTTCCCAGACTGCTTTGCTTGCATCTGTAAATACTCAACACTTATCTCAGCTTTAACTGCTGGTTTGTCCTGACACAAGTAGACAATCTCAGTGTCTCTCAGTCTAAACGCAATCAGCAAGCATGCACACTACTGATGACCGTCACAATCACATGATGAAGATGTTGCGTTCACAATCAGGGTGAATCAGCTGCACTTTCTAATTTTATGATTGCCAGGGTGACCTTAAAGAGACAGTTAAACAAAAAAAAGGAAAGTCTATTGATGTCAAAGTTGATGACTTGCTTAATGGCCATGCTGATGGCATGATTTTCAGTGAAAATTGTTTCATTTTTTATCTTGTCATCATAAATGGCTTGAGAACTATTGGAATATGGCATGTGAATCATTCAGTCATTCATTTTCTTTTCGGCTTAGTCCCTTTATTAACCAGGGGTCGCTACAGCGGAATGAACCGCCAACTTATCCAGCATATGTTTTAAGCAGCGGATGCCCTTCCACCCGCAACCCGTCACTAGGAAACACCCATACACACTCATGCACACACATACACTACGGACAATTTAGCTTACCCAATTCACCTATACCACATATCTTTGGGCTTGTGGGGGAAACCGGAGCACCCGGAGGAAACCCACACGAACACGGGGAGAACATGCAAACTCCACACAGAAATGCCAACTGATCCAGCCGGGGCTTGAAGCAGTAACCTTCTTGCTGTGGGAGGACAGTGCTAGCCACCGTGTCACCCGCAATGTGAATCATATAGACATAATATTTTGATTTTATGCTTATAGTCTTTTTTGAGACTTAAACACTAAAGTTTAAAGTTCAGGGTTTGTATTATTATTTTTCTTGAATTTGTATTATAGTTTTTAAAGATTTGAATAATTATATTCAGCAGACATGTATCACTATTAGATGTAGTAGATGTATTAGATCAGGAATATTATTGATAACTAAAACAAAAACCATAAAAGGAAAATCAATTTTTATCATTGAAATAAATGTGAACTGAAGTAATATTCAGTACACATATATATTTTAAATATTTTGATTTTAATATTTTTATCCATATTTTAGTGAATATAGCACATATTGCCTTGATTTTATGCTACTAAATGAAACTTGGCTAGATAACAGTTGTAGTGCAGCAGTTCTGAATGAAACAGCTCCTTTAAACTTTGATTTTTTGAGTGTTTGCAGAGTTAATAGGAGAGGTGGAGGCATCGCTGCCCTGTTTAAAGATGTCTATGAGTGTAAACAAGTGTCATTTGGTGACTATTACAGATATGCTCACTGAATACAAACCTAATAGATCACTCAGATCTTTAGGATCATATAAACTAGAAATTCCAAGAGTTCAGTCAAAGCAGGGTGAATCGGCCTTCAGCTACTACTATGTTTATGTAAAGCACTTTGAATTGCCACTGTGTATGAAATGTGCTATATAAATAAACTTGCCTTGCCTTGCCTTGAATATAGACAATATATTTTGGTGCATTTAAAGAAAATACTTTGAATTCATTAAAATAGGTGTGTGGTCAACTAGCATCTTTAGGAATAAAAAGATAGTATATTTTAATTCTAACGAGGTGTTGCAAAAAAAAACAAAAAAAAAACAACATTTTTAAAGGTGCCGTTGACTTGAAATTTCCCTTGGATGTTGGTAGCAATCAAAGAAATCCATATATGCAAAGAAAACAAATCTAATTAGTTCTCAAATTAAGTTATGCATAATAAAATGTATTTATTTATTAAATTATTTTACCAGGAATGTCCTATTGAGATGCAATATCTCTTCTACCAGGGAGTCCTGGTCAAGACAGGCAGCATAGGACAAAGTTACAAAAAAAAAACATGTCACAACACAGAGACACACAAAAATAGTATAAACCATAATCAATTGTTAAAACATGTCTTTAAATTATTTTTAAATATAGCGGTAGATGGTACAGGTTTCATATGTAGTATATGTTGAAGCTCATTCCATACATTTGGAGCATACTTGAATGCAGATCGACCTAACTCTGTGTGAAAAAATGACATCTTAAGTAAGAATATATCGGCTAATCTGGTATTGTAATATTTGAACAGTACTCCAACAAATTAGATATATACTGTGGTAATTTAGCAACTAAAGCTTTAAAAATGAAAACTAAAATATGCTGTTTTCTCCTTAACTGTAATGAGGTCAATTCTGCCATTTAATATAAATTACAGTGATGTGTGTACTAGTGACAAATCTTAAGGCACTATGACAAACAACATCCATTTTTTAAAAAAACATTCAGAGGTGCATGCATATAAAGTATATCACCGTAATCCAATACCGATAGAAATGTACTCTCAACTAAACATTTTCAAGCTGCTAGGGAAACATTTTTTTAAGCGAAAATAAAAACCTATTGTTGTTTTGAGTTTTTTTTTTTTTTTTTAAAAGGCTATCGATTTGACAACTATAAGTCAACTTATCATCAAGCCAGACACCTACATATTTATAAGATGCAACTTGTTCAATCTGTGCACTGTGTAAAGTTTTAATAATAAAATTGTGTATTGATAATCTGGATCGGGTAAAGATCGTGTATTTAGTTTTTTTTTTTTGTATGAATGTAATAAAAAGAAGCAGGGAAAATGTATTGAACACATGAAGAAAGGGAGGTGTAGAAAGGCAGTGAAAGCTCAGACAGAAGCTGAAATCTCTCAGTAGTTCTTTAGCAACGTTCTCTGCCCCGTGTCATTATAAATTAATATTAGCTGCTTTAGTCCAACATCGACATTATCAGGATGTTACCATCAAGATTTTTACACTCTGTTGAAGTCTGAAAAACTCTCACCTGAGCACTTCATGTGACTTCATTCTCCATATGAGAGGCGTTTTTAAGCTTTTATCACCAAAAAAGCCTTTTATACAAAGTGTTAATTATGTTTCAGTAGTTCAGTACTTTATCCTTGTGTCGATCTATTGTTATTACACATAACTCATTTTTCAGATTTTTTTTTTTGGTTTTATTTTTATGTTTGTATTGTTTGGATTTTTACCAAGATCTGGTTTAATTTCATGTCAACAGCTCCTTTAGAAATATTATTCCCAGGAAAAAACATGACCTGTTCAATACTTATTTTCCCCGCTGTATTCATTCATTCATGGGGTGTACTAATTTTAGCACCAATTTATTTATTTTGTTCGATTAGTTTCAGTTTTGGCTTTGCTATTGATCTGATAATCTAATGGATACACGTATATCTTCTTGTGTAACATCCTGTAGAAAGTATTAATTTAGAAGAGAGATCTGTAAGGGATTTACTCATTTATGCTAGACACTGTGACTGTGTCTCTCTCTCTCTTTTGTATTCTACAGCCTTGAAACTATGATAATCATATATTAAAGAGTCACGAAACACCAAAACACTTTTTTTGAGCTGTTGACAGTCATATATGTGTCCCACGCTACTATAAACACTATTAGGACACATATATTGCACTAAAAAGTGAAAATTGGTTGTTTTTGCGTTATTTTGAGCAAATTCGTTCTTCCGGTTTGAAACGAATTTTTGAAGCTACGTCACGGCCATGAGCTACTTGGGTGTAAATCCAGCTGGAGAGTGGCTGTCTGTCTTTTCTAGGACATTCTGACGTATCTGAGTGTGCACCTTTAATTCATGAGAAGACGTGCTTCAAACCAATCAGCGCGCTCTATTGTGTATGACGTGAAACTTCATTAATATGCATGATAGCTCCGGAGACTGTTTACCAGTTTACACTGTTCAGACGGCAGAGAGACGCCACGTTGTGTTGCCAAAACAAGTGAAAGTACAAGAATTTCAAGACAAAATTCGTAGGTGTTATTAGTGTGTTGCAACGAAGGTTTTGTTTTCATTTTCCCTTTATGAGAGAGCAGCTGGACTCACGTGTGGATTACAGTGCACGCGACACGCGACAGAAACGCGTTTGTAAGGAACATTTTTACCCGAGAGCTTTTTCTCATCTGGAAATGATGAAATCCGGATTTGCCGCTCGTCTACTTTTAATAAAAAGACACAGCTCCAGTTTGATTGTCTGTCTACAGATTTGGTAAGTGTTTGCAGTGGACTGTTTAAATGCTGCTCTCCGAGTGTAAACATGTTAACACAGACTATTCCCGTCGTGCAGGATTTTCGCTGCAATTTGTGACAGGATAGTCTATACACACACGGCTTTCTGACGCTACCTACCGAGTGCATAAGTTACAGAGAAATGCGGAGGATTTTTTTCTCTTATTCGCCGTATCAAATCAGCCTCTGTGTGTTTGTTTTTCCTGTCAAACTTAGCGCGTGCCCAAATGTTAACTCCCTTCTATGCAAAATCTTATCCTCTTTCCCTCCCCCGACACTCCCACACTCCCAGAGCTGGACACGCCCAACTTTCCTGACTTTTTTCAAAACTGAGGTGTGAAAACACCCTGCTGAGACGGGGTTTCGTGGCCCTTTAAATAATGACAGAATTAGTTTTATGCAAAGGAGATCAGCATAAAATATGCAGTGGAAGAAATTTTGTCACTTGACTTATTTAGGAGATTTTCTTTTATGTACACTACCTGACAAAAGTCTTGTCGTCAATCCCAGTTGTAAAAGCAACAAATAATAACTTGATTTCTAGTTTTTCCGATGAATCCGATAAAACTTGGCCAGCCCAGTCACCAGATATGAACATTATTAAGCATGTTTGGGGTAAGATGGAGGAGGCATTAAAGATAAATCCAAAGAATCTTGATGAACTCTGGGAGTCCTGCATGAACACTTTGTTTGCCATTCTAGATGAATTTATCAATGAGCTATTTGAGTCATTGCAGAGATGTATGGATGCAGTCCTCCAACCTCATGGGAGTCATACACAATATTAATTCTTTTTCCACTGCACCATGACTTTATATTCTATACTGTACATTATTTCTGTTAAGTGACACGACTTTTGTCTAAGCAAAGTCAGACCTTACTGTCCTAATTAAATAATTAAAAATCAACGCATGATCATATTTTATTTTGGTAAAATCAGCGTAATCTAGAGGCCTTTGCCTTTAATATAAGACACTTCTGATACCAATTGATCAACTAGAAGTCAAGTTATTATTTGTTGTTCCTAAAACTTGGATAGGCGACAAGACTTTTGTCAGGTAGTGTATATTTAATTTGAAGTCATATTGGTTAAAAGATTGTAGGGCAGTTGAAATAAATCTGCTTTAACCTCAGCTATTGGGTCTGAAGCTGAAAGCTGCGTATAGTTGGAAGATTTATTGCCAGAATTAAGGGAAATATTGTTCTTGCATGTACACATTGTTTTTACACTGTCACCAACAGCCTGACAATTGCAGTAACTGCGGAGTGTGCTCTCTGTGTGAGAATGAAGGAGGAGCTGGACAGTTTCCTGGCAGTCCAGACTATCCAGATGGTTTCACTGTTTGCAGTCTACTCTTTCATCCCTTTTGCAACCTTTTCTAGCTTTTTTCTACCTTTCTTTTCACGTTTCTTCCTCTGTTCATCTCAGCGTCTCTCATCTCTCCCACATTGCCACAGATGGTCAACTCTGCTGTCTGTATGTGAGGGACTCGAATAATCTACGGTGGTGTGAAAAAGTGTTTGCCCCTTACTGATATTAATTTTTTTAGCATGTTTGTCACACTTTAGTGTTTCAGATCATCAAACTAATTTAAAAATAAGTTGAAGATAACACAAGTAAGCAAATCATGCAGTTTTAAAATGAGGGGTTTTATTATTAAGGGAAAACAAAGTACAAAAATATTTTAAGACATCTCACTGCAAGTTATTTTTAGTTGAGACAGCTCAAACATGCAATTTAATACATGACTAGCCTTAAACCTTGTTTGTGAAACCGGAGGTATATGTATACTATTAACTGATTACATTTTCAGAAATGGTACTGTATGATGATATACAGCTGAAGTCAGAATTATTAGCCCCCCTGTTTATTTTTTTCCCCAATTTCTGTTTAACGGAGAGAAGATTTTTTCAACACATTTCTAAACATAGAAATAACAAAACAATATAGTTTTACAGGGAGTGCAGAATTATTAGGCAAGTTGTATTTTTGAGGATTAATTTTATTATTGAACAACAACCATGTTCTCAATGAACCCAAAAAACTCATTAATATCAAAGCTGAATATTTTTGGAAGTAGTTTTTAGTTTGTTTTTAGTTTTAGCTATTTTAGGAGGATATCTGTGTGTGCAGGTGACTATTACTGTGCAGAATTATTAGGCAACTTAACAAAAAACAAATATATACCCATTTCAATTATTTATTTTCACCAGTGAAACCAATATAACATCTCAACATTCACAAATATACATTTCTGACATTCAAAAACAAAACAAAAACAAATCAGTGACCAATTTAGCCACTTTTCTTCGCAAGGACACTTAAAAGCCTGCCATCCATGGATTCTGTCAGTGTTTTGATCTGTTCACCATCAACATTGCGTGCAGCAGCAACCACAGCCTCCCAGACACTGTTCAGAGAGGTGTACTGTTTTCCCTCCTTGTAAATCTCACATTTGATGATGGACCACAGGTTCTCTATGGGGTTCAGCTCAGGTAAACAAGGAGGCCATGTCATTAGTTTTTCTTCTTTTAGACCCTTTCTTGCCAGCCACGCTGTGGAGTACTTGGATGCGTGTGATGGAGCATTGTTTTTGTTTTTGTTTTTCTTGAAGGATGCAGACTTCTTCCTGTAACACTGCTTGAAGGTGTCTTCCAGAAACTGGCAGTAGGACTGGGAGTTGAGCTTGACTCCATCCTCAACCCGAAAAGGCCCCACAAGCTCATCTTTGATGATACCAGCCCAAACCACTACTCCACCTCCACCTTGCTGGCGTCTGAGTCGGACTGGAGCTCTCTGCTCTTTACCGATCCAGCCAAGGGCTCATCAAGACTCACTCTCATTTCATCAGTCCATAAAACCTTAGAAAAATCAGTCTTGAGATATTTCTTGGCCCAGTCTTGACGTTTCAGCTTGTGTGTCTTGTTCAGTGGTGGTCGTTTTTCAGCCTTTCTTACCTTGGCCATGTCTCTGAGTATTGCACACCTTGTGCTTTTGGGCACTCCAGTGATGTTGCAGCTCTGAAATATGGCAAAACTGGTGGCAAGTGGCATCTTGGCAGCTGCACGCTTGACTTTTCTCAGTTCATGGGCAGTTATTTTGCGCCTTGGTTTTTCCACACTCTTCTTGCGACCCTGTTGACTATTTTGAACAAAACGCTTGATTGTTCAATGATCACGCTTCAGAAACTTGGCAATTTTAAGAGTGCTGCATCCCTCTGCAAGATATCTCACTATTTTTGACTTTTCGGAGCCTGTCAAGTCCTTTTTTTAACCCATTTTGCCAAAAGAAAGGAAGTTGCCTAATAATTATGCACACCTGATATAGGGTGTTGATGTCATTAGACCACACCCTTCTCATTACAGAGATGCACATCACCTAATATGCTTAATTGGTAGTAGGCTTTCGAGCCTATACAGCTTGGAGTAAGACAACATGCATAAAGAGGATGATGTGGTCAAAATACTCATTTGCCTAATAATTATTTCTGATTTATTTTATCTTTGTCATGATGACAATACATAATATTTAACTAGATATTTTTCAAGACACTTCTGTACAGCTTAAAGTGACATTTAAAGGCTTAACTAGGGTAATTAGGTTAACTAGGCAGGTAAGGGTAGTTAGGCAAGTTATTGTATAACGATGGTTTGTTCTGTAGACTATTGATGAAAAATATAGCTTAATGGGGCTAATAATTTTGACCTTAAAATGGTTCTTAAAAAATTAAAAACTGCTTTTATTCTAGCCGAAATAAAACAATTAAGACTTTCTCCAAAAGAAAAAATATTATCAGACATACTGTGAAAATTTCCTTGCTCTGTTACACACCATTTGGGAAATATTTAAAAAAGAACAAAAAATTCAAAGGAGGGCTAATAATTCTGAGTTCAACTGTATATCGTTATCATGATATGACATTTTTGTCATATGGCCTAGACCTATGGTCAGATATTACATCTTTTTTTCATTTTAACTTTATTTATTCCTGTAGTAGCAAAGTCGAAAGAGTTTTCAGCATCATTACTCCAGTCTTCAGTGTCACACGATCCTTCAGAAATCATTCTAATGTGCTCATTTGGTGCTCAAGAAACATTTTATATCACTACTAATGTTTCAAAATTGTCCAGAAACTGTTTGTAATTGAGTACTTGTTTCTTGTTCTGTCAAGTAATTAAATAGACAGGTTTTCATAAATTTTTTCACTTCATACTGTGCAGTGTTTTTTCTTTTGTTTTCTCCACTTCTGTTCATATGAATTTGTGTGTGTATATGTGCACACATCTCTTCAAGCCTTACGTAATTGTTCACACTGTGAAGCAGTGTTTGGTTGAGTAATCGCTTTGTCTTTCTGCGGTGTCCAGCGTGGTCTGGAGACCGCCAGATTTCGCAGGCAACAACACTTTTGTTCACTAAACGACCAAGGAATGTGTCTGACACCTCACATTAAATCACACTTGTATTTCTGCCAGCCCTTATACCAGATTTCCAGTACCTCATTTCAAAAAGTCTAAAAACTGCATGCAGATTTGTCATTTTGAAATGATGATCTAGGCACAAACTTCACGGCCGACACTGGAAGCGTGAAAAATACTAGAGGTGTCAGAAGAGGTAATTTAAACCAGACGCATGACAGTGTGTCATTAGTAAATAACAGAGACTGAATAGGTTATCTGCTGCGCTGTGTGTTTAAAGTGCAGGAGCTCTGCTGGCATTATGGAGGTGATATTTATGTCTCAGTGATGTAGTCGCTGCCATACCAGACCCAGTGTATCATACTGTAGTATTGGACAGCTAGACTCGGATGACAGTAAACAAACACAAGCTGTAATCAGAGTCGACTTGTGGCCTCTTTGTCTCTCACACACATACACACACATGTAAATGATGGTGTACAGCAGCAGTAGGAAGGACTATGTCACTGTCTGTGTATGTAGTGGTTCTGCAGTGTTAACCAGTCGACTGTAATGTTTGTTTTTAGTGCACTTGAAGGTTGTGCTTATAACAGTTAAACTGGGGGTGGAAAATGATGTCTTACTGTATGTCATCTCAGCTGTTCTGTGGGGAAATTATATTGGGTTTAAACAGAAAGCAGTGTAAATTTCATTGTTTTTATGTTTATTTAGTAGAATGTATTATTTTAGAAGTGTATCTTAAATTTTGAAGGATCAATTTCAAGCTAATATTCAATGTTTGCCAGTATAATGTCCAACCAAACTCCTTTACAAAGTAAGCTAAAGGAAGATGGATTTAAATATCCCTATTAATCATTTTCAATGCATGATTTTTTAAAATAATAATATAAAACAATATCAGATTGTTTATTGCAATATTTAATCTATTTTATTACAAATATATGAATAGATTTGCTGGCACAGTGGTTAGCACTGTCGCCTCACAGCAAGAAGGTCGCTGGTTTGAGTCCTGGCTGGACCAGTTGGCATTTGTGTGTGGAGTTTGCATGTTCTCCCTGTGTTGGTGTGGGTTTCCTACGAGTGCTCCGGTTTCTCCCACATTCCAAAGATGTACAGGGGTGCGTTTCCCAAATCCATCGTTAGCCAACTAAGGTCGCAAGTTCCATCGTTACAAACATAGTTCGTTGATTTGCCGTTTCCCAAATCCATCGTTCCAACGAACATTCGCAAACTGCGTCGCAAACTTGAGCACTTGAAAAGACGCCTCTGGAGCTGTAGTTAGAAACATAGTTCCTGGCTGTGTTCTATTCCCACTTATCCCCCCTATCCCCTATTCATTTAGAACATTCTAACATTCAAAGTTGGAATTATTAAAAGTAAAATAGCATTAAGGTCATCTCTCTTAGGTGTAATTTGCTTTCAAAGTATTTTTACAGTTCAGTTTTAGCAATCTTCATGTTTACAATTGCGCTCCCTTCGCAGTGCACTTTGAAAACATTTATATAATTTTGAACACAGCCTCATGGCGAAAGAGCTATTATTTAAAAGCGGAATTTATTTTACGTCTCCAAAGCTTGTGAAAATAAAAAAAAACATAGCATACGTTAATTCTTTTATTTTTTAGTGGGTTATTTATTAAGTGTCTGTATATATGACATGGGTCTGTTGGTTAGATATTTCTGCTGTGATTTGCATGTGTCAAATTGTAAAAGTAGACTTTTAAATTTTTTATAAATAAATAAACAATATCCTACTTAATAATAATAAGAATAGTAAGAATAATCATCATCAGCATTAATATAATTATTAAAGTAAATATATTTATAATAAATAGCCTCATTATTTATTTTTTATTTATATGATTTATATATGATATTAGAATAGTGTTAGCTTTTGTAAGTGATTTTATGTTTTAGAATAGAATATGTAATGTTCAACTTCTCAATAATATTAGTAAAGCAAACACAGGCCCTATATGTGCCATTTACATATATTTCAATTAATATGGAAACGAGTGCATGTTTTTACCAAAACCAATATTGGATTTTATATTACATGCGTGTTTGTGTAAAACAATATAATTTGCACAAAGAAATGATGGGGTTGTTCTCTAAAGAAGTTACTCCACCCCGTTTAGAGCATCATTATGGGCATTTTTATGTTATAACTAACGTGCGATGGATCTGCGACAGAGAAACTACGGGTTTTGGGAAACACTCGTCACTACATCGGTCTTTTCCTAAACGATGCATCGAACTATGATAGTTCAGCCGTGAGTTACGTCGTTGTTTGGAAACGCACCCCAGGATAGGTGAATTGGATGAACTAAATTGCCTGTAGTGTATGAGTGTGTGTGAATGCGAGAGTGTATGGGTGTTTCCCAATACTGGGTTGCGGCTGGAAGGGTATCCGCTGCGTAAAACATATGCTGGAATAGTTGGCAGTTCATTCCGCTGTGGCGACCCGTGATAAATAAGGGCTAAGCTGAAGGAAAATGAATGAATGAATATGAATAGAGCAAACAGGGACTTCTGTAAACATTCTGCTTAAAGCTAAAATAATGCATTTATTAGTAAACATTAAGTAAAATGTGTAACAAGTACAATAAAATAAACTATACAATATTAGTAACTATGTTAAATAATTAAATAATACAATTTGAAGGATCAGTTTCAACATAATATTCAATGTTTGCCAGTATAATGTCCAACCAATCTCCTTTACAAAGTGAGCTAAAGGAAGATAGATTTAAATATCAATAGTAAGCATTTTCGTTCATTCATTTTCTTTTGGCTTAGTCCCTTTATTCATCAGGGGTCGCCACAGCGAAATGAATTGCCAACTTATCCAACACGTTTCACGCAGCGGATACCCTTCCAGATGCAACCCATCACTGGGAAACACCCATACACTCTCATTTACACACATACACTACGGACAATTTAGCTAACTCAATTCACCTATAGCGCATGTCTTAAGATTTGTGGGGGAAACCGGAGCACCCGGAGGAAACCCACACAAACACGAGGAGAACAGGCAAACTCCACAGAGAAATGCAAACTGACCTAGCCGAGGCTCGAACCAGCGACTTTTTTGCTGTGAGGCAACAGCACTACTCAATGCGCACCCGGGCCACCCTAATCATTTTCAATGAATTAAAAATATGTAAAATAATAATATAAAACAATATTAGATTTTTTTGCAATATTTAATCACTATTTTTGTACAAATATACATGCAGAGTCTTCTGTAAACAATTTGCATAAAGCTAAAATAATACTTTTATTAGTAAACAAAAACAATAAAATAAAAAAACGATACAATATTAGTAACTATATTAATTAATAAAACTAATAATAATGGCAAAAGCACAACAATATTACTAAAAGTAAAATAAAAAATATAAAAATAAATAATATATTTATATATAAAATAATAATTTATAAAATAATGTAAATTGTTCATATAAACTACAATAGTCGATTGTATGAATGAAGTTTAACTTGTTTTTTGTTGTTGTTATTTTTGTGAATATGTGTAAAAATTGCCAATTAGTTGAAATTTTCACACTGTTGAGTTGTTAAGAATTAATATTGTGTATGACTCCCATGAGCTTGGATACATCTCTCGACTCAAATAACTTATTAATAAAGTCACCTGGAATGGCAAAGAAAGCGTTCTTGCAGGACTCCCAGAGTTCATCAAGATTCTTTGGATTCATCTTCAAAGCCTCCTCCTTCATCTTACCTCAGACATGCTCAATAATGTTCATGTCTGATGACTGGGCTGGCCAATCCTGGAGCACTTTAACCTTCTTCGCTGTCAGGAACTTTTTTTGTAATGTAATGGGCAGCACAAATGTCCTGATAGCTCAGGCTGTTGATGTTGCAAGCCACTCTGAAGATCTCTCGCACACCCTCATACTGAATGCAACCCCAAACCATGATTTTTCCTTCACCAAACTTGACTGATTTCTGTGGGAATCTTGGGTCCATGCGGGTTCCGATAGGTCTTCTGCAGTATTTGTGATGATTGGGATGCAATTCAACAGATGATTCATGAAGTCAAGTTATTAATTGTTGCTCTAACCTGTATATATCACTCGGCACATGTGACTCATGGAAAGTCATACTTAGTCCAAAGTGGAATGTTAAGCTACAGAGTCACACAAAATCCAACATAAACTTCTGACTGACTGTTTAATCCCATTTCAAGACTCAATGTGAAGTGTCTAATTATACCAATTTCTTGTGTAAGTGACTGAATGTGTAAATTAATCGGCTTTGAGCAATTTGAGCCGGTGTTTGGATTTGTATTGCATTGTGGTTCTTCGTATGGCTGCTTTCACTCCGAGGCTTTATTTCATCAGCTTTATTCTGAATGATAGCATATGAATAGCCTAATGTGACCGCACAGTTGGGAATCATTTAAAATACTGTAAATCAGGAAAATGCAGTGTTTCATGGCAGGAATGGAACACATGGTGTGACAGGCCTGTGCCAAGAGCATGTGTCGCATGTAATTGAGTGTAAATCTGCTTACATCTGCGTTCACTAATGTAAGGCATATGAGAGACAATGAAAGTGGGTGTTGCTGGAGTTCAGAAGACCAAGTACTGTTGAGTTATTGCTTCTGAGATCTTGTTGAGGTTCTCTACTTTACTGTGGGATCCTATGGGAGCCCAGCAGGCTACGGCTAGCTCAGTTCAGGGTTATATTTAGGTCATTTTAATCTGTAGGCCTGCAGCATGCTTTGATGTTGTCATTTGGAGTGGTATTGTACATCAGTGCAAATCCATTCTAATAAACTGCTGCTTCTCCTCAATATCCTCTGAAGAGCTTTTGTTAAATAATAATTATTGCTGCAGTCTTTTAAGCTTCTCTCTTTGGATTTCCTCGGTTTGGACGGGCGAGCATTCAAAGGGCTGGTGTCTGATTCACTCTTTGCGAATGCATATCATGGGGCTCGAGCGCTTCCATGGCTGGCTGGGCTCTTGTGCCCTTTAGGAGTTGTTTTTAAATTAAATAGTTGCACGAACTGATCAAGGCTTCTGCAAGTCATTTGTCACATGAAGTAGTTGCTTTTCTTGGTTTTAGAAGATGGATGAAGCAGATTGTATGGGTTAAGTTATCAAAAGCAGGGGTTTATAATCTTTTTAAAGAGAATTTAATAATAAAATAAAGTAAAAACATATTTGGGTTTTATATATATATATATATAATTTATATATGTGTGTGATTGAGTGTGCATGGATGTTTCCCAGTGATGGGTTGCAGCTGGAAGGGCATGCACTGCGTAAACATATGCTGGATAAGTTAGCGGTTCATTCCGCTGTGGCAATGCCAGATTAATAAAGGGACTAAGCTGAAAAGAAAATGAATGAATGACTTATTTACTTACTTATTTATTTATTTATTTATTTATTTACATTTTTATTTATTTACTTTATTTATATATATATATATATATATATATATATATATATATATATATATATATATATATATATATATATACTTGTTTACTTATTTATTTACTTATTTGTATTTAATTATTTATTTTTTATTTATTTTTTACATTTATTTTAAATTTATTTATTTACTTATTTACTTGGTTACTTATTTATTTACTTTATTTATTTACTTTATTTATTTATTTACATATTTATTTATTTACATATTTATTTATTTACTTATTCTAATACTATATTCACAATAAAAATATATTTTTATTATTAATTTAAATAATGTTGGATAATTTGAGTTCAGTCATATTTTGTTCATTGTTTTATTATTATTATTAGAATATTTTGATCTAATTTGTATTTTATTCTTTAATAATAATAATAATGTGTTTTTTCTTTTTTCTTTTAACCTTTTTATTTTATGAAGTACTTTTATTATTATTGTTGTTGTTGTTGTTATTATTATTACAAATTTGCATAAACCGTTTTCTTCTGAGAAACACAAAAGAAAAAATATTTTGAAGGATGTAGTTGCTCTTTGACTTTTTTAAAATATCTGCAGTACTTTTATGATTTGCCATAAAAAGAAAGTCATACAAAAATCTAGATTTTTAGGTAAATTCTGACTTCAAGCATGTTTGTTTGGCTCATAATCTCTCCTAATTCAAAGTAGTGTACCCTTATATAATGGAGTTTTACTTTGTCTGTTTGCCAGAAATTGGACGGGTACGGAAGGACATGTACAATGACACTCTGAACGGCAGCACAGACAAAAGGACTTCAGAGCTCCCGGATGCTGTGGGGCCCATTGCACAACTCCAAGAGAAACTCTATGTGCCTGTCAAAGAATACCCAGACGTAAGTATTGCTTAACTCAAGAGCAGTTTCTATTTTGGCAAAACCTTTAAGTTTTTTGTTAGTCACATACTCAGTCTATTTTAAGCAATCTCTAAAATGAGGTGTTTGGAAACATCGCAGTTTTATTTTTTGAGGTAGTAGCTACACATACACAAAGTATAAATATTCTATGACGCTAAAGGCAGTACTTAAAAAAACATCCTTTGTCCATTTTACATTTACATATTTACCCTAAAGCGTGCATACATATTAGTACCGTAAAGGGATTGATCACCCAAAAAATTCAAATGTCCTCATCATTTCATTACTCACACTCAAGTGGTACTAAATGTTTATCATTTTTTTCTTCTATTGAACACAAAACAAGATAATCTGAAGAGTGCTGGAGAAAAAGCTGTCTATTGTAGAAACAGTCAATGAAGTCACTGACAACATTCTTCAGTATATCTTTCTTTGTGTTCAACAGAAGAAACTCAAACAGGTTTGGAACAAGTGGAGGATGAGTAAATGATGCCAGAATTTTCACTTTTGAGTAAACTATTTCTTTAAGATGCTAATTGCCATCGTTATGTCATTGTTTTGGATACGTGTACGCCTTTTGTTTGCCATCTTAACACAGACCATTCATATAAGTAGCTTCAAAACATAGTATACCTCAAATGCACCTACTTTTACACCTTTGTTTGTTATCTTATTGTAAAGAGCGCACATTAGTATGTAAATTTGCTATAATTAGGTTCAAGTATGCATGCTTGTGTGCCTTTTGTTTGTCATCCTAGTGTTTATTAATACCTAAAGATGCTTAAAGGTATTATAGGTAATATACATTTTGTATGTCATCATACCCTAAAAAGATTGTCTTTTAGTATTGTAAGATACAAAAAGGTACAATTAAAGGGATAGTTCACCCCCAAAAAATTATTTACCCACTATTTACTCACCCTCGAGTGGTTCTAAATCTCCATGAGTTTCTTTATTCTGTTGAACACTAAAGAAAATTTTTAAAAAAGCCGAAAACCTGTAACCATTGACTATCATAGTAGGAAAAACAATTACGATGCATTCCAGTGGTTACAGCTTTACAGCTTTCTTCAAAATGTTTTTGTGTTCAGCAAAAGAAAAAAAATCATAAAGGTTTGGTTCAAGTAAAGGGTGAGCAAATAATGACAGAATTGTCAATTTTAGGTGAACTATCCCTTTAAGGTCCTACTACTGTATGCACAGTTATTGTAATACTGTATGTACTAGGGGTAGGTAAGTTCAGGCTTCACAATACAAATCGGTTCTGTCCCTAAAAGAACAAACACAATAAGTTTTTATTTCTGCTATTATTTTCCACAGAATCAACACATTTACAGTTGCAATCAGAATTATTCAACCCCCTGATTTATTAGCCCCCCTGTTTATTTTTTTCCCCAATTTCTGTTTAACGGAGAGAAAATTTTTTCAACACATTTCTAATTATAATAGTTTTAATAACTCATCTCTAATTACTGATTTATTTTATCTTTGCCATGATGACAGTAAATAATATTTTACTAGATATTTTTCAAGACACTTCTATACAGCTTAAAGTGACAATTAAAGGCTTAACTAGGTTAATTAGGTTAACTAGGCAGGTTAGGGAAATTAGGCAAGTTATTGTATAATGATGGTTTGTTCTGTAGACTATTGAAAAAATATATAGTTTAAAGGGGCTAATAATTTTGACCTTAAAATGGGTTTTAAAAAATTAAAAACTGCTTTTATTCTGGCCAAAATAAAACAAATAAGACTTTCTCCTGAAGAAAAAATATTATCAGACATACTGTGAAAATTTCCTTGTTCTGTGAAACATCATTTGGGAAATATTTAAAAAAAAAGAAAATAAATTCAAAGGGGGTTGAATAATTCTGATTGCAACTGTATGTACATAGTTTGTTTTTAGAGAGGAAGTAAAAATTTCTGCAGCTCCAATGGATCCAAAAATTGCAAAAATAATTTTTGGCCCTCTCCCAAACACTGTTTTATCTTGTCAGATAGTAGTCTGCTCTTGAATCTGCATCAATGCGGGCATGTTTTTAAGGGCAAAGCAGCTGATTTATTGATAAGGGTGCATGTCAGTGCATGCACATAAACAGAGAGAGACGTGTTAGTTTTGTAGAATACCCAAATGCTAGAAAACTGCTAATTTGTCCATGAAAACACATTTATAGCGAGACTATTATCACAGGTGGATCCTCGGGGACAAACATGTTGTTTAGGACTTTGATTGTCTTACCTTAGATGTGTACTCTGGGGAGTATAAGGAGCCTGCAGCAGACTGATCCAATTAACTCATCTCTGCCAGGACGGCAATAATCAAAAGACAATAATTGGCGTGCTAAATATTGCTTAATACAGCGAGTCTAGGTGTTATTTGACTCCTGGCCTATTTGAATGCATCGTGACTGTGGGATTTTGTATGCAAGGGCAGCTTTCACACTCTTCTCGGAAAGCATAATTTATGCTGTGAGTGGATTATGCGAGGAGCCCAATCTGAAGCATTTGTATGTGAACCGAACAAACTGCTGGGATGTAAGTTTTCAGCGAGTGATTATCTGGCCTGTTTGATCTTGACCGGGTTTAGGGTTGAGGCTGAGTTTAAGGAGACGTTAAGTAGACAGAGGAGAGTTTCTGGCTGTGGGCTTTCACATTTCTGCCATCTTAAAGAGCTGATAGGAGCGATAGCAGGGTCAGGGTTAATCGAGTTTGAATGAGAGCCGCATAACAGGAGCCTCTGTGTTATCTCTCGTTTAGTTATAATTAACCTCTGCGCATTGTCCTCTATTTCAGGGTGAAGTGCTGACAGCAAGTGTGTGAAATTAACTTGTTTGAAAAAGTATGTGGCGGAAATTGGAACTTCTGAAATGCAATAGATCTCATTCGGATTCTGTTCTTGCATCAAGTAAACACGTTCAGAAGGAAGAAAAGCTGTTGAGTAGATTAGCCTGATGGATGACAACACACAGGAGCTTCTGATGTGGTATCTGGTGTCTGGTGTATTAAAATGTGACGCGTTTTGACAACCTGCTCAGAATTTGCTATTGTTGAGTGACTTATTGAGGTCAGATGCTTCATAAAGCGGCAAAGTCATTTGGAAAATCACACTGACTGCAGCAGTAGGTCTTGTTCATGTGCGACATTGCCCAATTATTGTGATTATTTAGACTCAACAAAAAGGTTTTTCTAGCCTGTTGAGATGCTTAATTGGACTGCCATCATTTCCACTGGTTTATTCTTTGCTAAAATAAAAAGTTTTGCATCAGATTGCAAAAGGCCATTAGATTGAAGTAAAGTGTTTGGGTTAATGTTTCAAAATACTTCTGTGAAAAAAAAAATAAAAATTATTGTAATATTGTGTCATCATTTAGCTAAACAGATATATGTATGTAAATTCGAACTTATTTTAACATATACTTATTAAAAATGTAAAAAATCACGATACTTAATTTTATTGCATTATAAATACCACATTACAAGACGTTTTAAGGGGAAAGTAGCAAAATAAAAAGATTTAAAATAAATATGAATTAGTATTTTGTGGCTGAACTGTTTGAATAGAATATTGTAATATGCCATGCCATCAAATGATTGTTCTAAAAATGCATGACAAGGGGCCCTATTATGCACCGGCGCAATGAGGTGCAATGTTTGGCGCAATTTGTTGCTATTTACACACCAGCACAACCCACATTTGCGCCACATTGTTTTAACAGCAAATCCATTTGCGCCACATTGTGGACTCGTGGGTGTGCCGGTCTTTTTAGAGGTGTGTTAAGGAGGTGTTTTTCAGTTTATTCATGACAATTTGCATTTATATAATGTTATTATTATTATTATTATTATGGGTATTATTTATTGTACACTGTAAAAAGCGATTAGTTAAATGTATTTGAAAAAGTGAGTAAAATCACATAATTGCAAAAAAATTAAGTCAACTTAACAGTTTTTAAGTTACATTGGGTTTACTTGCATTATTTTTAAGTAAAGTCAACTTGTTGCTTTTAAGGCAGTTGGTTTACTCGCTTTAAGCAACTAATCACTAATCATTTTACAGTGTACTATGTGCGTATTTATATTTGTTTAAATAAAAACAAGTTTAGATTTGTCCACCTGTTGGGTTTTGGAGACATATGCATTACTATATGGGGCATAAGAACAGGACGTGTGTTTGGATATAACTCAGTTTTTTGACCACGCTTTGTTACTATTGTTCATTTATTAGTTTGCTGGAAATTAGAACTGAATTTAGAAATAGGTTTGAAGCAAATATTTCTGCTTAACAAACAAAATTATATACGTATGTAGGCTAATGAATGTCATCAGTAGGGTACGTACAACACCATTTCCTTATCCACGAAAGTAAAGGAGTAAAGTAAAGAGTAAAGTAAAGAGAAAGTAAAGGGGACGAATGGAGGAGGCTCGTTCTTTATCCTCGCGCAAATGGTCTGTTTAACTGTTTTCACGCTAGTGAAGCGTTCAGTTTTTCCACTTATAAAGTCCGCCATGTAAATAGCAAATGGACCATGGCGCGATGCAACTGACTCTTTAAGGGAATGGGTGATGAGACTCTGATTGCTTTATTGCATGTTATGCTTAAACCACACCCATAACTCATTAAGGGACTAAGCACAACCCTGTTACACCATGCGCCATGTGCAAACTGTATTTTTCGTCCTTAAAATAGCAAAAGTGGATTCGGGCACACCCTTAATGTTTTTGCACCATGCACTTTAGACTTTGGACCTAGATTGTTAAAATAGACATTTTAACATAAACATTTGTGTTCTACTAAACAGCATTTTAGTGGTTGTCTTCTGTAAGTCATGGACACATTGTAATGTACAAATAATGTAAATTGAATTAATAAATAAAGTTAATTCAGGCATATAATTGTTTTTGGATGTGCAGTATAACAACCAAAACACTTCAAATACTATAAAAATATGTAAAAATAGTGTTAAAAAAACAGAATTTTAAGAGAAAATGATGCCATATGGTGCAATGCATAATTGATTTTCATTTTTAGTCCTTACAAGTTATTCTGTTCAACAACATTCAAATTCAGTTGACCAAATCAAATCAAGACTTGAACCTTGCATGATTTAAACAAATACATAGTATGTAAGATAACTTTTTTAACATTAGCAACTGGGTTGCACAATTTATCATTTCAGCATCGATATGGCAGTGTATGTCCGCAAAAGTCACATCGCAAAACATGCAATGTTGAGGGATTATAGCTGGTCAGCACAACAATTGAGAATACATGAGATTAGTGGAGTCATTACAAAGTATATCCATTACAGAGTGAAACTTTATCATTTGCATGCGTTTTAAAGGCATTTCAAGAGAATTTAAAGCATTTGGGCACAAAAATGTACAAAATTTGTAGCTTTCATGAAGAATAATTTCACTGAATTATTAATACAATGAAGACTAGCCTATATAGTGGTATTTTACATTTCAATATTCAGTTTCTGTACCTGAATACAGTTTGACTGTTTGGAAACCATAAAGCAGTATTACTTTTACTTTTTTCTTTTAGCTCTATTGTAATTATTCTTGCATGCACTTTATTGTTGTTTTTATACAAGATTCACACACTCAAAAATCAACCCAATTAATCAAAATTCAAGATTGTTTTTCCAAATAGAGCTATTCCAGCCATCTGGAAAAAATTGTTTTTATAATGAAAAATACACTCACCGGCCACTTTATTAGGTACACCCGTCCAACTGCTTGTTAACACAAATTTCTAATCAGCCAATCACATGGCAGCAACTCACTGCATTTAGGCATGTAGACATGGACTAGACAATCTGCTGCAGTTCAAACCGAGTATCAGAATGGGGGAGAAAGGTGATTTAAGTGACTTTGAACGTGGCATGGTTGTAGGTGCCAGACGGGCTGGTCTGAGTATTTCAGAAACTGCTGATCTACTGGGATTTTCACCACAACCATCTCTAGGGTTTACAGAGTGGTCTGAAAAAAGAAAATATCCAGTAAGCGGTAGTTCTATGGGCGCAAATAGGGGGCCTTGTTGATGCCAGAGGTCAGAGGAGAATGGCCAGACTGGTTCGAGCTGATATTTTCTTGGCACACATTGGATCCATTAATGCCAATTAAGCATCGTGTCAACGCCACAGCCTACCTGAGTATTGTTGCTGACCATGTTCATCCCTTTATGACCACAGTGTACCCATCTTTTGATGGCTACTTCTAGCAGGATAACGCATCATGTCATAAAGCGCGAATCATCTGACTGGTTTCTTGAACATGACAATGAGTTCACTGTACTCAAATGGCCTCCACAGTCACCAGATTTCAATCCAAAAGAGCATCTTTGGGATGTGGTGGAACAGGAGATACGCATCATGGATGTGCAGCCAGCAAATCTGCAGCAACTGTGTGATGCTATCATGTCAATATGGACCAAAATCTCAAAGGAATATTTCCAGTACATTGTTAAATCTATGCCACAAAGGATTAAGGCAGTTCTGAAGACAAAAGGGGGTTCAACCTGGTACTAGTAAGGTGTACCTAATAAAGTGGCCAATTAGTGTATATCAAAGAAAAACAAAACAATGCAATGTCAGAATTTTTCAGTTATCGTGCAGCCCTAATTAGAAAATGCTAGAAACCAACATTGTAATATACTTTATATTTAAGACCCTCTTGTCCCATGTTGGTTATTTTTGCTCCATTGTTTTGCCCCTAGCCCCTCCTTTACACTCCATTGGTCATTGCCTTTCGATAGATCATTTAAGGGCAGCACAAATCCTCATCTTGTTTGCAGCCGTCAATCATCAGGCTTGTTTTAAGAGTGACTTTGCTCCCCTGTAATAGAAGCAGAATTCAGATAATCCTGTCCGGGTTTCCACCATCCAACCACCACCAGCGCCAACACGGAGGTCACTGGCCTTTCTGTCCTCTGCTGCCTTTTGGAGAGAATGATCCAGAACATTATCCCTGCCTGCATAGTCTGTGTGAAAACAAATGTGGACTTTGACGAGGAGATGGGACGGGTGGGGTGTGATGATTAGTTTTTCCATTCTGCGTGCTCTCAGCGCCTCTATGTAAAGAGCGTTCAGAGACTGTCATCCTCTTCCCACTCTTTTCAGTCTAGCCGTCGACTGGTAATGAGGTTTTCTGATGCTTCATTGTTGTGCATTGAGAGCCAGACACTTTAGCTGTAGTTCTTGAACTTGTTAGAAAAGCACGGGGAAATAAAAGACATGGAGTTTGCTTTGTTTTGGTTGCATTCTTTGTTTTCTTAAAGAGACAGTGTAGCCAAAAATGACATTTTATTTATTCTTATGCTATTGCAGGCTTTCTTTTTTTATGATAAAGATTAAACATATTTTGAAGGCCTTTATTTGGGTCTAAAAATGTACTTTTCTATAAAGAAACAATATTTGGGCTTTTATAAAGACACTTAGGCGATGCAGTGGCACCGTAGGTAGTGCTGTCGCCTCACAGCAAGAACGTCGCTGGGTCGCAGGTTCGAACCTCGGCTGGGCTGGGTCAGTTGGCGTTTCTGTGTGGAGTTTGCATGTTCTCCCTGCATTCGCGTGGGTTTCCTCTGGGTGCTCCGGTTTCCCCCACAGTCCAAAGACATGCGGTACAGGTGAATTGGGTAGGCGAAATTGTCCGTAGTGTATGAGTGTTTATGAGTGTGTGGATGTTCCCAGAGATGGGTTGCGACACTTAAAAGTTAAAAGACACTTAAAAGTTAAAAGTGCATAAATATTAACAGAAAAAATGGTAATGCCTAAATATTAATAGGAAATATTATTTTTTTCTTAATAGAAAAGTAAATTTTTATGAATATATAATTAATGTGTGTTGTCTTGTACATGAAATACTTAAATCAGTCAATTAAAATACTACATAATTATACATTAATAATAACATCATAATTTTAAAAAGAGAAAATGTATACATCTAAGGTAGGGCTGCAGTATTGTAGCATCCATTGATCTTGAATATTTCTCATGTATTTTAATAAGGATTATTATATTTTTATTGATAGAATACTTTTAAAGTGTTATTTTTGTGTGCCTGTTTAGAGTAGCAGTAAATTTTAGCATTGCCATACAAAACAATGAAGTTAACAGAAGTTATACAAAAATTTACTTTATTATCATTGATTTCACTGAATATTTGATATTATTTTACTCTATGTTTGATAAAATAGATATAGCTTTGATGAGCAAACAAGACATTTATTGTAGAACATGTCTTTATTAGGGTTTTTAAGGTTTTACAATACATCAAACCCCAATACCCAAAACTTACCCCAGAGAGGTCTAGGGAAAAATAAAATTTAAATGATAAACATTAAAACAAAAAAATAAATAAATAAATACAATTAATCAAACGCCAATTCACATAAATTCACACAACTTCGGATCTCCAAAGCTTCTTCAATATCTCCATTTTTCAGAAAGTTCAAAAACACCTCCCAGATATCACAAATAGGGCCGGACAGAAACTGCGGACATTTTTTGCTATTTATGCTGAGAATTATTTAAAAAAATCTGTAAATCTAATTAGTTCCACTTATTTGGTAAACAAAGCAAGTCTCTCATATTATATAATATATCTACTAAAAAACAGAACATATTACTTTACAAACTGTATTGTAAGTAAATCATATGAACATTTGAATATTACTATTATTATATCACAATAATATTAGTCAAATTAATTTAAAAACTGAATAAATATAAATTTACACACATTTACACAAGCAAATACATAGACTCAAATCTGCGGATTTCTGCGTGCGCAGATAACGTGTGGGCCTACTTATGTAAGCTTTTCAAGAGGCAAAGTATGGGTAGGGCCTACTATGGATATTTGGTTTCTCAACCAAGGACCAATGGGGGGCGATTAACATTTTTCCAAGATATTTCTTAAGAAAATCTTACTGTAGGTGCTTAATAAAAAAAAAAAAACGTTAAATTTTTTTTTTTTTAATTTTATTTTCATTTTTAATGTTAGTAAAGTGTATTTTTGTGGCAAAAACACAAATATTTCCAACCATTCTATTTTTGTTGTTATTGCAGCGGTCACTTTAAGAAAAACCCATCCACTTATATCATGATCAGATCGCATTTGTGTGATTCTTAGAAATTACACTCCAAGCACCTTTAATTGGCATCACCTGACAATCATTGGTTACAAAATTACACAGTGTCATTCATTTGAATGATCTGTACAGTTACGTAGACCAGCAGTGACTCATATGACCTCACTGTTACACATGTTAACAATAATAGCAGAAAGACAAGAGAGTAACCAGAACATTGCAAAAAAAGAGCTTTTCTTACTTAGCTTTTGTCTTGTTTCTAGTTTATCTAGAAACTAGAATCTAAATATTCTAATATCAAGAAGCATTTTCTAGACAAGTAAAAATACTGTCTTGTTTTCAGAAATATGTAAAAATGACTTTTTTTTCTTAAAACAAGCAAATTAATCTGCCAATGGGGTAAGCAAAATAATCTTGTTTTTGCTTTGAAATAAGATTAATTTCCTTAAGATTTATTTTCTTGTTTTAAGGAAAAACTCACTTAATTTTGACATTATTTTCGAAAACAAGATTTTTTTTTACTTGTCAAGTAAATTTAGATTTTTTTTAGATATTTGGGCTAGAAACAAGACATAGGGCCCTAATGTACACCCGGCGCAATAAGGCGCAAGAGGTGTTTGCTGCTACGTGTTGCTATTTTCAGACCAGTGCAACTCTAATTTTCCACGTTGTTTAAATAGCAAATCCATTTGTGCCACTTTGTGGACTCATGGGTGTTCCGGTCTAGAAAAGAGGCGTGTTAAGGCGCATTGTTGGCGCATTGCTATTTTGAGGTACTAAAATAGACTGTGCAATAGACCAATCAGTGCAATCAGTTTATTCACCACAACTTCATTCATTCATTCATTTTCTTTTCGGCTTAGTCCCTTTATTAATCTAGGGTCGCCACAGCGGAATGAACCGCCACCTTATCCAGCATATGTTTTAAGCAGCGGATGCCCTTCCAGCTGCAACCTATTACTGAGAAACATTCATACACACTCAGTCACACACATACACTATGGACAATTTAGCTTACCCAATTCACCTATAGCGCATGTCTTTGGACTTGTGGGGGAAAACCGGAGCATCCGGAGGAAACCCACGCCAACAAAGTGAGAACCTGCAAACTCCACACAGAAATGCCAACTGACCCAGCCGAGGCTCGAACCAGCGACTATCTTGCTGTGAGGCGATTGTGCACCCTTCACGACAACTTGCTATTGTACAATGTTATTATTATTATTAGTTTAAATAATTTATATTTGTTTTTATTAAAAACAAGCTTAGATTTGTCCACCTGTCAGGTTTTGGACCATATGGGCATAGCATGTGTATTTGGAAATAACTTTTTATAATAAGTTTATAAAAATAAAATAAGTTTTTTAAGCACACTTCGTTATTATTGCTCATTTATTTGTTTGCTGGAAATTACAACTGAATTTAGAAATAGTTTTGAAACAAATCTTTGCGCTTAACAAACCAAATTAATTATGTAAGTTAATGGATGTCTGTGCATACCACACAGTTTCCTTATCCACGAAAGAGATTAGGAGAAAGTAAAGGCCGATTGGAGGAGGCTCATTCTTTATCCTTGCTGCAGATGGTCTGTTTAACTGTTTTCCAGTTTTGTTCAGTTCTGTTCAGTTTTTCCTCTTCTGAAGTCCACCATGTAAATAGCAGATGCGCCATGGCGCGACACAACTGACTCTTAAGGAGAATGGGAGATGAGACTTTGAATTATTCTTAAAACACACCCATAACTCATTAAGAGAATAAGTACAACCCTGTTAGACCATGCGTCATGGCGCAGAGCGTATTTTTCCGTCCCTAAAATAGCAAAAGTGGATTCGGACACACCTTTAATGCTTTTGCACCCTGCGCTTTAGACTTTGCTCCTAGATTGTTAAAATAGAGCCTAAAAACTCTAACTAGGAAAAACATTTTTTTTGTAGTGAAGCATCTAAACTAACAAAAAGCGTGATTAAATCAGCATTTGCACAAGCACAGCCTAAAAATACTAAATTACAATAACACACAAACAGACAGACAGACAGACAGACAGAGCCTCCACACAGTAGTCTGATGAGCTCATGTCTAAATATACAGCACACAGAGCCATCGACCCCCAGCAGCTGAGAAGATGTGAGCTTTAAAAGGAAGAGAATGCATTGTGACCCTGAGAGAGATGCAGCTGCCTGGCTTATCACTCAGCCCTTGTGACAGATAAGGTTAAATGCTGAAAGAGCCGCTCTGCAACTGGCCCACTAATGCCAAAAGCACAATGTCTTGGTGCCGTGACATTGTTTAAGGGCCGGCGCAATAAATCACACCACGGGTCAAGGCACAGCTTTACTTGTTCGACTGGTGGTTTTCCTACCTAGATGTCACAAAATATAATTAGTAAGATTCAAATGAGAGTGGAAACTAAATATATAAATTAGAGATTCACAAAACTTTTTTTTAGTTTCTGGCCAAAATGTTTGAAATGATGCCACATTTTGACTGTTCAGCATGCAGTGGTAATTTCGTTGGTGAAAAATTTTCATTATAATTTTCATTACAAACTAGTTTTTACTGATGAAAACGAGACGAAAACTAAATACAAATGAAGGGATGATGATGACAACTATAATAAAAATATACTGACATTTTCGTTGACTTATAAAACGAGACGAGAATGTGATTGATGGATTTTTTTTGGCAAATATTCAATCAGAACCAATTTTGGTGTGTGATGCACACATGCACATTTGAAAAGTAACTGGTCCACAGTAGATGCGGAATGCGATAACATCATCTTCCATCTGGGCGTTTTTATTTACCCAAGTGTGTGCTTTTGCTTAGCTGAAACGGTATAGCCTCTCACTGACCTTTAGAGAATTGACTCCGTTAGATTGTAAAATAAAAGTTATTACATTGATAAGTGTTAAATTCATATGATCGTGACATTCATTTTCGTGAGGAGTTGTTTCCTCGCGTGTTTCATTTTAGCTGCGGTTACAGTTTAGCTAATCCCGATCTAACGCCTATAGTAACGCCTACTAACCTCGATCTAAAGACTAATTGTTTACCATGTTAAAATAAGGGCTTTGCTAAATAATTGCAAAATCCTGCAAAATCCTTTTCAAGAACTACAGTTCTTACATGTGGATTGATTGCTGACACATAATTTTACATATGACATTTCACATACTTATGATTAGTTAACTATGATTAATATGATTAATTTTTGGTCTTCAATTCCATATTTTAATGAGATTGTTTTATTTAATTTTAAGTTAGAATATTTTGTATAAATAAAAGCATACAATGTTTTAATTAAATTATACTTAAATTAAGACAAATATACTTTAATCAACTATATCTAGAGTAGATTTAGTCGACTAAAATCTTACGAAATTTAGTCGACTAAAACTAAAATGATTCAGAAGACTAAAATATAACTAAAAGCCTAAGACTAAAACGAAATCAAAAGTTGTCAGCATGCATTTCACACATAACACAACTCTACATAGAAACTACCACCTTTCAAATATTATTAATATTATATCAAAATTGAAAGGATAATCATTGTTTTTATGCTCTTTAATACAGCATAAAATTGCTGTTTAAATGGAAACAATCTTCTCTTTCTCTTACTTAACTACTAGATATGGCACTAAATAAATATGAATGAACACCAGAAGGTATGTTTAAGGTATAGGAAGGCTTGTAGGATGTTTCATGTAAACAATTAAGCCACATAAATACATTTTGATAAATATATGCATTATATTACACATTTATCATATTTTACTTATGTGTTTATTGTTTATTGTATATTTATTAAATGTGAATTGTTACAGCTATGGTTCAGATGTTTACATTTGACCAAAAAAGTAGAATAGAAATATTTGATTCCGTTATTAAAGTTCATATATAAATGGTTAATAAACTACTAATAATATTTCTTCCTAATTCAAAAAGCAAAGAGCTGGCATGAAAGTACAAAAGCAGTGCCATGTTCATATGAATTTTTAAAAAACTATATAGCTAAATACACCCAATAAATTAATACTTAATAATAGGGCTGTGCGATTAATCGAAATCGTATCGCAATCGCAATTTGAAAATGCTGCGATTAGTTAATGGCAAGAGCCAGCGATTATGTAATATATATGTATTTTTAAATTTCCCTCGCCCAGAGCAAATGTGTGTCTGCCGTCTGTGTGTGATAGTCTTACTAACTAATTGAGTGAGCACACTTTTAGTTCTGCCCAATCAGAATTGCGCAACCAAACTATGCAGAAACCTCACAAATTAAAAAGAAAACAAATGGTGGGATAATGGCGTCTGCTGCTTTAAAAGCATTAATAGACAAATTAATATTAAAGAAAAACAGCATCAGTAATATGGGAATATTTTAGTTTCAAACTCACAGACACCGAACAAAAACTGGTCATTGTTAAGAGTTGTCGCAGAATTGTTGCCACGGCTTGCAGATTATTGAGCTGAAGCTTGACTACATAATTAAATCGCTCAACAAATCGCAATCGCAATATCAATATCACAACAAATAAAGAAAATGTCTGTTATCATGACTTCTTGCCATTATCTGAAAAAAAAAGCTAAATAAATACTGTATCAAATGTATTGCTTGTTATTAGTAAGCTTAATATGTTGTTTATGTATTTTTTAATATGTTGCTAATGTATTTATTTATTATGTATTACAAAATAATACCAAATGAACATATTGTTGCTTGTTTATAGACCCATTTTTAAGAAAATTGTTTTATAAATTTTAATTTTAACTTAGAAAAACGTCAATTGAAAATGAATTTGTTTTAGACTAAAACATATATCCTGTACCATTTCCAAATCGCACTGGCTGTTAAATACAGTAGGTATTTGTATTTGAATGACTTTTTGACCCATTTGTCAGGCTACATGTGACTTGAGTGAGGGCAGGAAAACAGGGTGGAGTGTGGTTAAGGATTCCCCCATAGCACATGGTACATTCCAAATATGCATTTGGTCTCTAGATGTTCCCCTTTCAATAAAGGGGGATTAGGCATTCCACACATTCCGCCAGGGTTTACAGAGCCCCTCTGATTGAATTATACAATTATGTTACCATGCTGCAGTTTACGTCGAGCTCTGCCAAAGCTTCCATATGGGAGAACCATTAGCAAAGGGGATGACGATCTGTGTTTTTAACCTTGAGGATGTGACTCTGCCTCTCCGCCTTTCTGTGCTGGACATTTTTAAATGTTCTTTTCAGCAGAAAGATGATTAAAAGTATTAAAAATGATGGTAATTTTTTCACAATAAGGGTCACATGTTTAGTGTAAGTGTATTTATTAACTTGAAATAAGCAATCAAAAGCACATTACAGTATTTATTCATTCGTGTTAATGTTAGTAAATGAAAATAGAGTTGTTCATTGGTAGTTTATGTTAGCACAGTGCATTAACTAATGTTATTACAAGCCTGTCTGGAATACTCGATTCTGATTGGTCAGTTATGACATTCCATGGTATGTTATCCTTAGATAACAACTGCTAAATAACACAGGCTCAGCCCGGAACTTCTAATCACCTTGATCGTCAATGAATACATTCAAATTCATATACTTGTACTTTTAAGGGGCACATTTTAACATGCATCACAAACTACTTAAACAATTATTCCAAGTTTTATTTTCATGCATTACTCTGCAGTCTTCAAAAACAAGCCAATTAAATAATCTTCCTTGTTAATTTATTTGACAAGTAACTTTGTATTGTAAGGTAAGACATTTTTAACATTCAAGTACATCAAGGCACATTTTTACACCTGTAAACTTTAACAGATACAGTTGAAGTCCATGTTTTAGCCCTCCCATTAATTTAAAACAATGTTTTCCAAGTGATCTTTACCAAACCAAGGAAATGTTTAAAGTATTTTCTATAAAACAAAAATAATTCTTCTTGAGTCATAATAAGTCTTATTTCTTATAGTTTGTCTTGTTTTTAATAAATTAAAAAAACATTTTAAGGTCAGTATTATTAGCCTCCTTAAGAAATATTTACTGTGTATTTTTGGTTGTCTACACAACAAACCAGTTATACAATAACTTGACTAATTATTTCAACTTTCCTAGTTAACATAAGTCTTTAAATTACACTTTAAATCAAAGACTATAAAATATTTAAAGGGACTTTGTCTGAATACAACTATCTTGCAAAATAACTAGTAATATATTATGCACTCACTGTCACTATGGGAAAGATAAAAAAGTAGTTATTAGAAATGTTAAACTATTATGTTTAAAAACGTGTTGTAAAAAAATCATGTGTTTAAAGACTCGTGCTTTATGTCACGACGGAAATCAAAAACGAATGAAGGCGTGAAGCGTGACTAAAAACTAAATTTGATCAATGTGTTACATCTGTTCTCTGGTACTTGCCGACTATTTGTAAATTAAAGACTGCATTTCCTAATGTAAACCTATGTACACTCAATTTCTGATTAAGAATAGCCTCTGCATAGCCGAGGACTTCCCATATAAATATTTTAAAATCGCTATTGAAAACAGAAGTCCAAGATAATCAACAGTAGACATTTTGATAGTTTTTCACAACATGAACATGACTGAATCTTTTATTACCTGTGTCAATTTGGGGGTTAACTTTTGACGAATGTGGGGAACTGATGCGCGCAACATCGTCACTGACAGAGAGAGCGAGTGCGCGAAAGCAGAGAGATTGCGAGAGTGAGTGCGCACGAGAGAGGCCTCGGTCATATCTCTGCAGTCTGCCACCGATTCTGCTTCTTTGTGGTGTTTTGACACAAAAATACGCATCCAAATTTAGGGGGGCCAGAGGGGGAGGCCAAGCTTGTTGACACGGGGGCACCGTGCAACAT
This sequence comes from Danio kyathit, assembly GCA_903798195.1. Lineage (NCBI taxonomy): Eukaryota > Metazoa > Chordata > Actinopteri > Cypriniformes > Danionidae > Danio > Danio kyathit. The sequence goes on from LR812530.1 coordinate 39,319,184, forward strand.
GCACTGTTTCTGCTCTATATATGCGCTGCGCAGGCGCTGTTCAACTCTGCTTGAGCGTGTGATGTGAATGCGTGCCAGTGGTGGAGACACTGTTGCAGGACTATAGAACGTTGCTGCGCATGACACATGTTGGGAATTGTGCAACTTTGTAGACCCACACATGTGTTGCTTAGGCCGACGTTGCTAAAATATTTGTATAATATTTCTAATTATGGCATAGCTTTCCACCCAATTAGGCTAATTAAGTAATGACAAAAAAAAAAAAAACACACAAATGCTTGAGCACGGCCTGGAAATATTGGCCCGACCCGACCCAGAGAATCTAAACTCTACTACGCATATGTAGTGAATTAGGCTGAATGTTTTTGTGAGAAGTTTAAATGTGCGTATAAATATGAAAAATATTTAAACGTATAAAATTATTAATTAATGAGACCCAATGTTCTTTCTTAGTTCATATTACATTCAAAAAATTATTTTTGCTGCTTGTTCAAACTACCTATTTAAAATGAGATAAAACAACACAATTCTGGAGATTTTTATTGGGACAACCTAATTGTTTTCTGTTCAATCAACTTAAATTTGTAAAAACAAAAAGTTAACTTAATCGATTTGTGTTGGGATAACATAAATGTAGTGTGTGGAACCCTCCGTTTTTTACAGTGTAGTAAATACAATAACATTAACTATGTGACCCTAAATTGTTATCGAAGTAATGCATATAAAATGTAAACTTTGATTAAAGTGTATCATTGTTGAGCGTGAAGCTCAAATGTTCTCAGATGCATTCGAGATGAGGATGTTCATAGCAGATGTGTGAAACGCAGATGTTTTACACTGAAAGCACTCACTTGTTTTCTCTGTTGTCTGATGTTTCTTCACAGTTCAATTTTGTGGGGAGAATCCTGGGGCCCCGGGGCCTGACAGCAAAGCAACTGGAGGCTGAGACAGGCTGCAAAATTATGGTGCGAGGGAAGGGCTCTATGAGAGACAAGAAGAAGGTGACATCTTTCACTTTTCTGTTTTCCTTTTTTGTTTGTTCCTTTTTTTCTTTTCCCCTCTTTTTTACTGTTCATTGTCTTGTTTTTTTCTTTTTTCATTTACATTTTTATTACTACTCTCTTTTGTTTTTTAATTAAATTTATTTTGTTCTTTCTTTCTTTTTTTCTTTCTTTTGCTCAATTGTTCATTCTTTCTATCTTTTTTTCATTCGGTCTATCGTTCGTTCATTCTTTTATTTGTATTCGTTCTTTCTTTCTTTTGTACGTTCTTTCTTTTTTTTTCCTTTCTTTCATTCGATTGTTTGTTTTTTCGTTCGTCTTTTTTCCGCTCGCTTGCTTGCTCTTTCTTTCTTTCTTTCTTTCTTTCTTTCTTTCTTTCTTTCTTTCTTTCTTTCTTTCTTTCTTTCTTTCTTTCTTTCATTTGTTTGTTCGTTCATTCATTCTTTCTTTTTTCTCTCTTTCTCCTTTCTTTCTTTCTTTCTTTCTTTCTTTTTCTTTCTTTCGTTTGTTTGACTGTTCGTTTGTTCGTTCTTTCGTTCTTTCTTCTTTCTTTCTTTCTTTCTATCTTTCTTTTGTTCGATTGTTTGTTCTTTTCTTCATTTGTTTTTTCTTTCGCTTGTTCGCTTTCTCTTTCGTTTGTTCGTTCGTTCTTTTTTTTTTCCGTTCTTTTGTTCGTTTTTTCCTTCATTCTTTCTTTGTTTCTTCATTCTCTCTTTGTTCTTTCTTTCTTCCTTCCTTCTTTTCTCTCTCTCCCTTTCTCTCTTTCTCTCTCTCTCTTTTTCTCTCTCCCATTTTCATACTCTCTTTTCCTCTTTATTTCATTGTATGCATTGTCTTATTAGTTTTCTTTTTCTTTATAGTTTCTAATCTTGTTTTTTGTCTGCCTTTTTTACTTTTGTTTCCTCGTCTATCTGTCTATTCTGTCTCTCTCTTTCTCTCTCTCTCTCTCTCTCTCTCTCTCTCTCTTTTCTCTCTCTTAAATTGTAAGAGCTTGTGCACTCCATCTTGCTGCATGTTTTTCAATGCAGAAGCCCATATACTACCTTTGCGCAATTGCATAACTAATAGATGCCAAATGGAAGGAGACAAAATCCAGGCAATTCCACTTTAATGGAATTCCAGCCCGAGTCTGCATGGCCTTCCCAACTGTAGCAGTGAGGCAGAAGATCTGTCTACCTCCAAGGCTGCCTGACACAGAGGAAAAATGACTCGCATTAAAATGAAAATGAGTGTTATTAGAGAAAGGAGAATGCTCTGTTTTTCAAGCTCAAAGAATACTTTTTCACTTTAGTGCAGTGGTTCATCCCATTCAATTTAGCCAAAGTTTTTAGATTAGAGTGCAATTTAGGCATGCTACAAAAATCCAGCACTTTAAACCAACAAATAACAGGAGCAGAACAGATAATGCTGATAAATCTTGTGCTTTAATGGCATCTGTGCTTTTCAAAGATTGTGTATGTAATTCTGTTTGCTTTCAATACGTTATACAGACTCCTGCAACTACTGTCTTAAAGTCAGACCTGTTTCTTACTCCCACACACCAAGTCAGATTATCAACTCATCTCCTTTTTGCATAATAAAAATCACTTAAAAAACACATGTTTTTTTCCCTTTCAGACATTTGAATCTATTCCATCTGTGTTTATTCCTCATTGTGTAACTTCTTCCACTGCCTACACAAACGTGCAGATGAAACATTAAGAGCATATACAGTGAAAAATTGCATTTGCACCATTGATGAGATTCAGATTAATGGGGAATTAATGGAACACAATGAGCTGAGATGCTTCGGGTAAAGCACCACACTTGGTGGATTGCACAACCTGTCTAACACATCAGAGGCTGTTTTGTTGGTGGAAACAGTAAAGCAGACTGGTGGCTCAGCATTCTTAGCCAGACGAGGTGTTGCACATCTAGGAAGTGCAGAACAGACTATGCAGAACTCAGCTGTTTCCTCAAGTTTGACATAATTGTTTTCTGACAGCCGCCAATAGGGTTGTGCGGAAAGCTGTTGTCATAATAGCATGTCAAAATTAAATCTGTGGAAAGTGTTTTGAGTATTGCGCTAAAACGAATGTTCTTAAATGCCTGTGATGTTCTGCAGAGTTATTTTCTGTTTCGCTGAAGCTACTTTGACAGCAGAGCGAAATGTCTGCATACATTTCATGAAAAATGATGGCAATCGAGGACGGGAGAAAAATAAGGGAAGTTACAGCCAGGGGCAAACAAGTCAGGAGTCAAATGGAGATGCCATCTGCATCTGTTCTCTTTCAGTAAATTAGATTTACTGTCACATTTCCTGAAATGAATGCACAGTAAGGTTATTCTGATGATCTGTGAAAGGTGTTTGCCATAATTAAAGCATTAGTTTGCCTAAACATTAGATTTCTGTTAGGCTTTATGTTACTTCTTCTGTCACTACCTTCTGTGGAGCTCAAAATGAGAAGCTTAGCAGAATGTCCAGGCTGCTCTTTTTTTGCATGTTTTATTTTCCTTAAGCTGGATTTATACTTACCCTGGCGCCGCATCGCAGACCTCCGCTGACTGCGCGCGCACCTCACGAAACGGTTTTATACTTGCCACGTTCGCCGTTGTGATATTCTTTAAAACGACAGGGGGCGGTCAAAAGAAACTGACTGTAAAGTCAGACGGATAAACAGAGAAGTAAAAAGTTTTCAAAACTACGTCATATTATTAATATCATTCAATATTTTTAAACTAATTATTTTTATAAATTATTTTTATGATTATAAGGATTTTTATATCCATTTTGGATTTTTTTTATTTAAACTTTGATGCATCACTTGCTTTTGTTCATATCTCAGACAGTTTTACCTATTAAAGTTTATTAAAATATGACAACAGAACATGGGTTCCTCTACAAATATATTTTTTTATTATGGCCAGAATATAAGCAAAAAAAGTACACTTACTAAAAAATGCAGATTTTTTTTATATTTAGCCCGCTCCACAATTCACACATTACTGTCTGGCTAGTTTCTGTCCTCTTCTTATGCTAAAAAGGCAATAATGGTCCAACATTCCTGACCATTAACACCAATAACGCCTAGAAAAACAGGGCATCAGTATATTGTAAACCGCTAGGTTTAAATATTCCTTTCCAGTTATCAAAGAAATTTGTTCCTTAATTATAGTTTTGTAACTATTAAATTGTTTTAAATTCAAAATTGTAACACATACATCAGTGTAAAATCTACGAATGGTGGAATTACATATATCTGTGTACCTGGGTCTCCACTTTTGCCATGACCTCTTTTGGCTTTAACAAACATATCCCTCAGATTTTTCCAACCTTTTAAACAAAAACTTTCCTCCTTTTCCTTCTATCTATCATTTTGTATCTATCTATCATTTTGCATCTATCTATCTATCTATCTATCTATCTATCTATCTATCTATCTATCTATCTATCTATCTATCTATCTATCTATCTATCTATCTATCTATCTATCTATCTATCTATCTATCTATCTATCTATCTATCTATCTATCTATCTATCTATCGTTCTATCTATCGTTCTATCTATCGTTCTATCTATCGTTCTATCTATCGTTCTATTGTTCTATTTATCGTTCTATCTATCGTTCTATCTATCTATCGTTCTATCGTTCTATCTATCTAAAGTGGCAGAATGTAGATTTTTCTGATGAATCATCTGTTGAACTGCATCCCAATCATCACAAATACTGCAAAAGACCTATTGGAACTCGCATGGACCCAAGATTCTCACAGAATTCAGTCAAGTTTGGTGAAGGAAAAATCATGGTTTGGGGTTACATTCAGTATGGGGAGTGTGAGAGATCTGCAGAGTGGATGGCGACATCAGCAGCATGAGGTATCAAGATTTGTGCTGCCCATTACATTACAAACCACAGGAGAGGGCAAATCCTTTAGCAGGATAGCACTTCTTCTCATACTTCAGCCTCCACATCAAAGTTCCTGAAAGCAAAGAAGGTCAAGGTGTTCAAGGATTGGCCAGCCCAGTCACCAGACATGAACATTATTGAGCATGTCTGGGGTAAGATGAACTCTGAGAGTCCTGCAAGAACACTTTCTTTGCCATTCCAGGTGACTTTATTAATGCGTTATTTGAGTCATTGCAGAGATGTATGGATGCAGTCCTCCAAGCTCATGGGAGTCATACACAATATCAAGTATTTTTCCACTGCACCATGACTTTATATTCTATACTGTACATTATTTCTGTTAAGTGACAAGTCTAAGCAAAGTCAGACCTTACTGTCCTAATTAAATAATTAAAAACCAAGCCATGATCATATTTTATTTTGGTAAAATAAGCATAATCTAGAGGCCTTTGCCTTTAATATAAGCCACTTCTGATACCAAATGATCAACTACACATCAAGTTATTATTTGTTGTTCCTAAAACTTGGATAGGCAACAAGACTTTTGTCAGGTAGTGTATATCTAAGCAAGCTTGCTAAAGCCCTGTTATTGTGAACTTTCTGTAATTTATAGCATGTGTAATATTGGCCTTTTACGTTCACTGTTGATCTATAGCTGTTGTACTTAGATGCAACTTTTAATTGCACTTTGCTGTGTTGTGCACAAAACTACCTTCCCACCAAAAGTAGGCCAGAAGTAGACCTCTATGCATTGTGCTGCTGCTTAGACTTTCTCAAAAGTCAAAATCACAGTTATTATTAGCCCATAACCAGCTATGCGCAAGACTGCAGCCTTATCGGATGCACATATTTGATCATCTAATTACTCTATTCTGAGATTGTGGCAGCCACTTATTAGCAAATACAATGCCACCAACTGTGATCTGAGACTGGCGTCCCTCGGTCAAGGATGTGGCCAGGCCGTCTATGTCTTTGTTTCTCTCGTTCAAACTTTACCCTTGAGGCCGAGGCGATGTCTGTGATTGCTTGAAGTGGGAACCTCAGAGAGCAGCGAGCGAGTTCACAGTAATTGATTGTTCTGTAGGCCTGAGCTCTGCGTCGTAAACATAAGCCCCGCTGTGATGAAAACCCCAACTGGAGACAATGCATTCAATAAGGCTCAATGCTTGGGCCTGAACGCCCTGTTTCTATGGCAGCCGGTTGGTAATGATGTTGGCGGTCTGAACTGAGAAAAACCGATGGTCACTTGTCTCCGTCCACGTTGACTGTTGATGTTTTAGGTTACGTCCATGTGTAACTCGCACAGTTGGAATAAGAGTCTGGGAAAGTCTCCATGGAAATGGAGGCTCAGCATAATCACAGGAAGTGGTCTGTATGCTCAAAGTTTTAAAAGTGCTACTGGAAAATACTTTTGAAATGTCTTGTTGGAAATGTGGCCTGGTGGGTTTGAGCACATGCAGCAACACGTCTTCCAGCGGTGCTTATGCAGGCGACACAAGTCATTTCCCAATCCCACCCAAACCCCTTTCTCAGTATGATTTCCTGTCTCCTCTCTGACTGTCCGTGTCTTTTATTTTTAGCCTTTTTGTCTTTTAAAATCCTGTGTAGGCTCAGAAACTCCTCCAATGTTTTTTTGTAATTCTTAGTAGAAGTGTTGCAACTAGAAGAGTTAGAAAACTAGTTGACTATTTATCTGTCCATCTGTCTGCTGTTCTTTCTTTCTTTCTTTCTTTCTTTCTTTCTTTCTTTCTTTCTTTCTTTCTTTCTTTCTTTCTTTCTTTCTTTCTTTCTTTCTTTCTCTTTGCATGCATTCTCTTTTCATTTTTCTTTTTTTGTAGTTTCTATACTTTTATCTTTGCTTGCCTTTCTACTTATGTTTCCTTTCCGTCTATCTATCTATCTATCTATCTATCTATCTATCTATCTATCTATCTATCTATCTATCTATATCTATCTATCTATCTATCTATCTATCTATCTATCTATCTATCTATCTATCTATCTATCTATCTATCTATCTATCTATCTATCTATCTATCTATCTACATCCATCTCTCTATCTTTCTATCCATCTGCCTGTCTGTCTGTCTGTCATTCTGTCATTCTATCTTTGTCCATCCATCCATCCATCCATCCATCCATCCATCCATCCATCCATCCATCCATCCATCCATCCATCCATCCATCCATCCATCCATCCATCCATCCATCCATCCATCCATCCATCCATCTGTTTGTCTGTCATTCTATCTTTGTCCATCCGTCCGTCCGTCCATCATTCTATCTTTCTGTCAGTCTGCCTGTCTGTCTGTCTGTCTGTCTGTCTATCTGTCTGTTTATCCGTCTGTCAATTTATCATTCTGTCTGTCTGTCATTTTATCTTTCTATCCAAACAACCGTCCATCCATCCGTCCGTCTATCATTCTATCTATCTTTCTGTCTTTCTGTCTGTCTATCCGTCTATCATTTTATCGTTCTATCTATCTATCTATCTATCTATCTATCTATCTATCTATCTATCTATCTATCTATCTATCTATCTATCTATCTATCTATCTATCTATCTATCTATCTATCTATCTATCTATCTATCTATCTATCTATCTATATACCCATGCATCCATCCATCCATCTATTATTTTGTCCCTCTCTCTCTAGAAGAAATCTTTCTTTCTTTCTTTCTTTCTTTCTTTCTTTTTTTGAGGGGATCTGTCTGTCTGTTCTTTCTATCAATCTGTTTTCTGTCTGTTGTTCATTCTATTGTTTTGTCTGTCTGTCTGTCTGTCTATCTATATATTGGTCTTTCTGCCTATCCATCCGTCTCTTCTTCTCTCTGTCTGTTTGTCTGTCTCCCTCTCTCTCCCTGGTTTTCTTTCCTATATATTTCTGCTGTCTTAAATTCTATATATATATCCCTCTGTCATGTCTTTCAGCCAGTACCACTCTCTCTATCTATCATTCAGTCTTCTGTTTAGTCATTTTATCTGTTTTTTTTTTTTAAAATGCAGTTACATAAATGAACTTACATACCTTAATTCATTTCTAAATAGTTCACAGTCCTCGTTCTCCAACATTTTTTTCCATTTTTCTCTGAACAGGAGGAACAAAACCGAGGGAAGCCCAACTGGGAACACCTGAACGAAGACCTGCACGTCCTCATCACTGTGGAAGATTCTCAGAATCGTGCTGAGATCAAACTCAAGAGGGCCGTCGAGGAGGTCAAGAAACTGCTAGTCCCTGCCGTGAGTCATTTATCTCTCTGTTCTCCTGACCTTATGTGTATTTATTGAGACGAGGTTTCGAAAAAGAAATGTGTAGAGTGGCAAAATCACATTGATTCGCCTCAACAAACACGACTCCTGGAAATGCTGTTTAGGCACTGATAAATGTATTTACTCCAAGGAGAACAAGTTTAATCGAAAAAGCTGCGCTCAGCAGGTCTTCTGTATCCCCGCGACTTGCTCTGCATCCTCAGACAGGTAAATGTGTGCAGAGTTGCTTTCCTCCATGAGAATAGGTATGGAGCACGCATGACACCAGATGTGCAAAGGTGAGCACCGTGGGCAGTTTTTAATAGGCTTAATTACCTTTGCTTATAAATTAATGAGGAGCTCAGGACTGAAGGGTCAAGACTCAAAAGATCCCCGCAGGGAGCAGCGGAAGTCTCTTGCATTGCACTGGGACGCAGAGCTGAATGCCAATTAACCTTTGGGTCTAAAGGAAGTGACAGCGGGTTAGAAGGAAGTGCCGTTATAGAAGCCTAGGGAGATTTGAGAGAAATATTTTTTTTCTGTAATGTTTTTCACTGTGATTGTTCTTATCTTTTTTATTATATTGTAGCTATGAAGCTAGATATGGAAATATAGCAATATTCTTACATCAGTTATCTAATGTAAGCTGGGTGCATTAAAATTCGAAGTACAGTCTAGTTTTTATGATATTAATCTAAAGTGTAAGTTTTTGCTTTAATACAGTTTTCTTCTTTAAACCACCTAAACTTTCTCTATCTTTTTCTTCTTATTTTTCCCACCAAGCAGAGAAGTCATCCGTTACTTCTGGAAGTAATATAGTCCAGCTCTGTTTCTGTAATTTATAGGTTGTATAAATTATGTATACAAATAGATTGCATTTTTATTGTTGCATTTAATTTCACTCAGAAACCTGTGACATTACACATAAAGGGTCCTATCATACACCCGGCACAATAAGGCGCAAGACGTGTTTGCCTTGATGTGTTGCTATTTTCAGACCAGCGCAACCTTAATTTCCCCGTTTTCCGCAACGTTGTTTAAATAGCAAATCCATCTCATGGGTGTTCCAGTCTAGAAAAGAGGTGTGTTAAGGCGCATTGTTGACGCGTTGCTATTTTGAGGAACTAAAATAGACCAGTTGAAAGCAGGTCTAAAGTCCAGCACAGAGCGTGTTAGCTGTGCGCCTTGCTTACACATTGCTTAAAGAACGCAGGATGTACAGCAATACGCATATATCTTTACAAATGAAAAAGATTAAAGTATTACAAAAATTATTACTTTCTACATAAATATAAAAACCACTGCCCCCATGCCTTCATCTCGGGGGGCTTTTTTCAGTTTATTCACAACAACTTGCTTTTGTATAATGTTGTCATTATTAGTAGTAGTAGTATTTATTATATGCATATTTATATTTGTTTTATTAAAAACAAGCTTAGATTTGCCCACCTCTCAGGTTTTGGACCATATGAGGCATAGCATGTGTGTTTAGATAACTCAGTTTTTTAAGCACACTTCGTTATTATTGCTCATTTATTTGTTTGCTGGAAATTAGAACTGAATTTAGAAATAGTTTTAAAACAAATCTTTGTGCTTAATAAACTAAATTAATTATGTAGGCTAATGGATGTCTTCAGTGGAGTGAATACAACACTGTTTCCTTATCCACGAAAGAAAGTGAAAGTGAAGGCCGAATGGAGAAGGCTTGTTCTTTATCCTCAGATGATCTGTTTAACTGTTTTCTTGCTAGTAAAGCGTTCAGTTTTTCCACTTACAAAGTCCGCCATTTAAATTGCAAATGTGCCATAGCGCAACGCAACTGACTCTTAAAGGGAATAGGAGAGGAGACTTTGATTGGTTTATTCTCAAAACACACCCATAATTCATTAAGGGAATAAGCACAAGCTACCTTGTTAGACCACGCAGAGCATATTTTTCTGTCCTTAAAATAACAAAACTGGATTTGGAGACGCCTTTAATGCTTTTGCGCCCTGTGCTTTAGACTTTGTGCCTAGATCGATCAAATAGAGCCCAATATCTGGATTAAATCATTGTTGTTATTAAACTTTATTTTAGTTTTTTGTATTTAAAAATAAACTGATATATTTATTAGATGAAAACCAATGGTTTTAATGGAAAAACAACAACTTAATCAGTGTTCCACAATCACGTTCCTGGAGGACGAACAACACTGCATGTTTTGGATGTTTCATTACAGGTCTTTCACTCTCTGCTAATGGGCTGATGCTCTGAATCTTCAGGTGTGTTTGGTTAAGGAGAAAGGGAAAATATGCAGAGCTGGTGGTCCTCCAGGAACTTGCCTGTTTACTTATTATATTGTAATTCTTTATTTCTTAATTCTTAAAAATCACACAACATAAAAATCCCAGTTCAAGATTAATCTACCTCATAAATATATAACCAAATGTTTTGATGTTTTTAAAAAAAATAATTTTACTTTTGTATGACATTGGAACACTGAACTAAATGAAAATGCAATGGAAAATATTTCTGTTTAAATACTAGAATTACAATACACTGCAGTAAATTACAATCACTAAAATGTAAAAATAAAAACAAAAAATATAAATTCAAGTATTTTAATTATGAAGATATTATAATAGTATACAATATACAGTAAATGTTACTGAATAATGTTAAAATAACACTGTTGAACGTGCTGTCTTGTGTTAATGGGATAGTTAACCTAAAAATAAAACCAAATCAGCCATTTCTTCACTTTTTAAAGCACAAAAAGAGACATTATTAAAAAACTCTCTATCACTTTCATCCATATAATGGCATTGAAGAGTAACCAGGATTTAAGCATTAAAAAGGGACACTAACTGAAGTTGAATGTATTATTGAAAGAAATCCTGACTATGACTTAATTTATCATTTTTAAAGACATGGCAGTTCATGCCACCTACTCTGCAAAAGCAGCTCTAAAAATCTCCAGACCTGTAGATCTGCTGAATGGATTCAAATATGGTAAAACTCGATTGTTTAACTCTAAGGAAGTTGTAAAATGAGCCATTTTAAAAGGGGGAAGTTTCCTTGTATTATTATTTTTGGTTACACTCTTAATCTAATGAGAATGGCATGTAGATGCAATGTAACTTAATTCAACAAATCGACCATCAAAATAAAGTGTGACCTTATATTTTTGGTGGTCTGAAAACAATAAGGCTGTATTTTTTGGAACAACATCAGGTACATAATTACTCAATTTTCATTATTTGGTGAACTTTCCCTTTAACTTTAAAGTGCACAACAAAAATAACTAAACTAAAGCTGTTTAATGCAGTAAGCGGAATAGAATTATGAGAGAATGGAGTTGAGGAATTTGGTGTAATTGTGGATTGTAATCCCCTCTCCGCTTCTGGACTCCCTGTGGCGCTGCCATGGAAACCCTCTTGGGGAAGCACTGATCCTTGATTGACAGTTGTGCCCTTTCTCTGCGATGGAATCCTGAATGGGAAATAAGCTCTTTATAAAGTTTAGTGCTGTTTACTTCAGGAAACTCTCGTCTTAAAGGTAAACCCACTGCGTTTGTGTTTGTCTTAATCAAACCATCCTGGGGAAGAGTATTCAGCTTTTTTTTCTTTCTCATTGCCTACAGGTTCAAAGTCGTGTAAAATTGCGTTCTCTAATAAAAAAAGGAATCAGAACCAATATTTGTTTTCAATTCTGATCTGTTTTCAAGTCAATGTTATTGTGGGTGTGTTTATTGTGGGAATGGTCCTCTTGCTTTGTTTGGTTTAAACCAGGAATGCCCAAACTTGATTGACACTAGTGGGCCAAAGTTAAATATAGTTGCCATGTGTAATTTCCTAATTCATTTAATAATATTTAAAAATAACTAGAAAACATTGCTTTATATTAACTAATACAGTATATTTTACATTACATTTTTATAATGAACTTTATAACTCATTTATAACAGAATGGTGTTACACTACTTTTTGCCTTGATTTGCTCGCTGATGTCTTCTTCATAGTCCTCTATCCATCGAGTGACAGCATTTACATTTTAAAAATTCAGATTAATTTACAATATTTAATTTTAGTTTGCTTTATTTGTAGCTCAGCAATAAAACAAACACAACAAAAAAGGTTATGTCAAATAAGAAACGACATCTCTGTTAAAGGCACTCTCCCCAACTTTCTCCATCATGTTCACTCTCTTCTCAGATTGGATGGTGGGCCAAATCAAAGGTTACAATGGGCCAACTTTGGTCCTCGTGCCCCACTTTGGGCATCTTTGGTCTAGACCAAAAAAAGGAAATAAAAGAAGAAACATTTATTCCTGTATCTTTGCATTTACGGTGTTTTAAAGACCAAATGATAAAAAAAACACACACAAAAAAAGAGTAAGTTATTGTTATGATATAATACTTCTGTCTTTGTAAGGAACTTGTTTTGCTCTATTTACTATTTTGAAGAGGCTTGTACATAGATTGAAATTCAGTCTTAAAGTTTTTAGAAAATTGAATCTTAAAAATCTTTATTCTTGCCTTAAATATAGCCATATAAACTGGCATGGTGTTAAAAAAATGTGATTATGAGACAAGCAAGTTAAACTGTGGTCATTATGTCGATTTTATTATAGAATGTCCTGATTTTGTTCAGTTTTGATGTCTTAGAATATATTTCTGTCAAACTTCACCAAAGTTTTTTTTTAATATATACAGTTGCAATCAGAATTATTGAACCCCCTTCAAATTTTTTTTTTCTTTTTTTAAATATTTCCCAAATGATGTTTAACAGAACAAGGAAATTTTCACAGTATATCTGATAATATTTTTTCTTCTGGATAAAGTCTTATTTGTTTTATTTCGGCTAGAATATAAACAGTTTTTAATTTTTTAAAACCCATTTTAAGGTCAAAATTATTTGCCCCTTTAAGCTATATATTTTTTCAATAGTCTACAGAACAAACCATCGTTATACAATAACTTGCCTAATTACCCTAACCTGCCTAGTTAACTTAATTAACCTAGTTAAGCCTTTAAATGTCACTTTAAGCTGTATAGAAGTGTCTTGAAAAATATCTAGTAAAATATTATTTACTGTCATCATGGCAAAGATAAAATAAATCAGTTATTAGAAATGAGTTATTAAAACTATTATGTTTAAAAATGTGTTGAAAATTCACAACCCTTTTTGGTTTTGGTCAAATAATGAACAAAGTAATAGGGTTAGACAAACCATATTTTTTACCAACAACACACAAGCCTCTCCTACAAATGAGCACTGGAATTCTGATCGCCGGACCTACGGTTTCTGTGCAGTATTGCCAAAAGTGCCAGGAGTAAAAATGTTACTATTTACCCCACCTGCCGGGCAAGTTGTAACAGACAGGGGGTTAGTTGTAATACATGCTTATAAAGGCAGATTTCACACAATTAATTTAAATTCAGTTTACTTTAAAGAGTAGCTGTATTTCCTCAGTAATATGGGCTCATTTCTTTTTTATTCTACATAGCACAGTATGTTTATTTTTTTTGTTTATTGGATAAACACATTTGAATCTATTTGCATTATTATCTATTTATCCATTATTATACAATGCATTTATTTGCATGATTAGCAATAAAATATTTTTTTTTCTATTAAAACAATATTTTCTATTAAAAAACATTTTTTTTTTTTAAAAGTTCGCAACATTACACTCAAAATTCAAAAAATTATTTTGTTAGTTTAATTGGTGTCCAACAGTGTGTGGCTTAATTGTAACACCCTGTTACAACTAACCCCGCTGTGTCATGTTTTCCTCAATACTGGCTAACAGTCACTGTGTGTTTTATACATCTTTCAAAATGGATTTATCTTTTAGCCTAGAAGACGGTGATCACAACAATATAAGATTTTACGTACATACTTTCACCGATTTATTTATTTATTTTTTTTATAAAAATATAGACTGTAATAAAAAATACTTTTCTGTTTGAAAAATGGTTTCCCCTGTGTTACTCAACCAAATTTCGCCGAAATGTTTCAATAATTGGCAGGAAGAATTCTGCCAACACTGTGGTGAAAACCTCGGAAGCATGCCATGGTTAACCCTGAGCAAATACCCTAAAACTCCGTGTTACATTTAACCCCATGTTACTTTGTACCCTGCGCTCCCCTAGTATGAATACGCACTTACTTACCTACCAGCATTTCTAACCTCAATGACAAAAACGAGGGTAGGGAATGAATGGTAACACAAGGATAAGAACAGACAGCAACAAAAATCAAACAACAACAACACAGTGTAAATTAAATAAGGACAAACAATATCAACAAACTAATCAAAACTATCAGAATACCAAGCAAAATCACAAATGCACAAAGCGAACCGAAAGACTGTCAAACTGCTGGAATGAAGAGTTTTTAAAGGAGAGGTGGCATGAGGGAATTGGCTGAAAACGGTACTGAGTTGCAAAGCATTAACCAATCAGGATGAAGGAGTAACTGGATTGGTTGCAGCAGCAGTGTGAAGTGAATCAGCCAAACAGAGACAAAAACTGATCTTTTTAGTGGGCTCAATTTGTTGTTTGGTTGCACATCAAGCATAAAAGGGCATCATTCATACTTAATTCATGAGAACTGCATTAACAAAGCAATCACACTAGAGTATTTTCTTACTCTAAAAATGTTTAATATTTTACTGCCTGTGTAGAAAATCTGTAGTGTTGGTTTTCCAGCAGAAGCCTCAATATCTCTTCCTCCTCAGAGACTGGAATCTGTAGTCTTTTATTTTTTCGCTTAGGAGGATGAGGTGTCTCTGCAATTATATATCAAGATATAAAAGAATCCCCATAGCAACATATCACTCTCTAGGCACATTTGGCTCGTTTTCTGAATTGAATGGTGACTAAACTAAAGCTTTGGCAGCCGATATATACATTTGTCTAATGCTTTTTAAATCTAAACCATTCATCTTGTAATAACCAAATCTGAAAAGAAGAAACAGTCTTTTTAACAGGTTTGAGTTCAACTTGTTCTCTTTCACCACTTTTTATAGGTGGGAAATGGAGTCCACTAAAATTATTCCTTGCTTCCTTCATCAAAGCATTGAATTTTATAAGTATTTTCCCAACCCAGAGTGTGACTAGTGGCTGATATTCACTAGCTTCGGTCATTTGGCTGGCAGATCTCTGCAAAGCAAGCAGAGATGAGAGTGGTGAACACACACACACACACACACACACACACACACACACACACACACACACACACACACACACACACACTGATCCCACTTTGTAAATCCCACTTTGTAAAGCCCCTCTTTTCTTTCACTTCTCTGCTTGCTGACATAGTTGATATTATTCTGTGGTCTGTCTGCCGAGCCTCTCCCTGACCAGCGCTAAACTTAAACTTTACTGTCTGGAGCTTGATGAAATATCAGACTTTGTTGATGATCTTGTCCCATTTTTTTGGGCTTGAATTGTTATACTTTCATTGTTTATTGATTATAGATGAGTGTCTTTTACTGGATGAAGATTACAGATAAATATGTAAAACTCTTTTACACACAATTTGGTTACTAGATAAGGATTTGGCAACATGATGTCAAAAACAAGATCATTTACAGAATTACATCCTCAATTTTGTTTAGAATTTGTAAAAGAATTATAATAATAACAACGAAAGAAATAATTAACCTTAAATGTGTCTATACAGTCAAGCCTGAAAGTATTCATACCCCTGGAAAATGTAAATGTAATTTAAATGTAAATAAAAGCTGAGAAATATTTTTTTTCCACAATGATGCATGTATATCGACTTATCTTTGGGGGAGGCTTGTGCCAAAAAAGAACTTGCTGGTTGAATAATATAGAGCCAGTCTCAAAAATATTACATTTGCAAAAATAAAACTCAGACATGCACAGCACAATTCACATTTACATATTACAATTCATAAATTCAAAGCACAATTCATAAATATATTCATCCAATTCGTAAGTTCAAAACACAATTTGTGAAGTAAAAATCATAAATATTTCCCCAAATGAATTGGATGTGTGCATTTTGAATTTACAAATTGGATTTGTGTATTTACAAATTGCGTTGTGAATTTACAAATTCAATTTTGTTAATGTTAACTGTGTATGAATTTTATTCAGTAAAATAATTTTGTAAAATAAAATAAAAGTAACGTTAAGTCAGAATTTGCTAGGGGTATAAATAATTTTGGGCTTAACTATATTTGACTTGGATGTATATATATATACAGGGAGTGCAGAATTAATAGGCAAGTTGTATTTTTGAGGATTAATTTTATTATTGAACAACAACCATGTTCTCAATGAACCTAAAAAACTCATTAATATCAAAGCTGAATATTTTTGGAAGTAGTTTTTAGTTTGAGCTATTTTAGGAGGATATCTGTGTGTGCAGGTGACTATTACTGTGCAGAATTATTAGGCATGAATCAACCTTGGAAGTTTGGAAGAAAATCCATTGACGAAAAGTAAAATCAAGTGTCTGCTTTAGAGGAAGTGAACTGTTCAGTGAGAGAAACAGCTTGCAGGATGAGCTGATAGAAACTAGAGAGTACAGAGAGGCGTTGATCCTCTGCTCTGCTGAGAGTAATGCGATCTGTTTCTTTAACCTCCTGCTCTTTGGGCCTGGCTTGTTTTAACAGTGGCAGAGTAAATCATCCGCTAGCTGTTAGCAAGTGTGAAATGTTAGCTTCCCCGTCACACTCCACTGCAGTCTTCTCAAACATTTTAGCACACAAAATGTATACAGCTTTTAAAGGTGCTGTATGTAAGTTTTTGACTCTTCTAAAGCATAAAAATACCATAATATGTGTGCAGATATTTAAGAAACATCCCAAGTGAACATACTTGTTTAACTGAAAAACAATGCTGAAGTCAGATATTCTGCTTTGAAAATGGGTTTTCCGTGCCGGAACGCTGTCTTTATTTAGATAAATTTCATATGCACGATGCCAGTTTAGCCAATTATATTTCAGCACCCTGGGTTGCCTTGTTGGAAAACAGCGTATTTCATTCATTCATTCAGAAAGACTCTGAAAGCATGCGTCCGTGACCAAAAAGAACAGTATGGGAGACAGATGCAGTTCCACATGAGGTTATTAATTAGCAAATTACATAAATATTATGAACGTAAACATTAGGTGAGCAGGTTACATTGTAACCGCGTGTCCTAACAACACGCTATGACGAGAGAGGCAGTGATCAGCTATTTGGCTGTTTGCACCAGACGAAACACGGCAGAAATTTAAATACAGCCTTTCAGAAGCACAGAATATGTACTCACTCACGGTTTAGAATCTATTTAATACATGTTAACCCACTTTAACATCAATGTAGATGCTGAATCACTCATATGTGTTTAGTTCTAAAGTTCAATTTCAGACGGTTTATTGTATTTTCAAGATCTGAGGTGAACTTTCTGCTTTCAGTATATGGCAACAAATGCCATGTAAAATGCATTCAAACTCGCATTGTTAGCATTTAGCACAGAATAAAGCACACAAGGCTTACCTGAGGTGATCTAGCTGTCATAGGTTTCTGTTGTTCAGCTGTGAGAAATAGAAGCCATTTCTAATATATCAATTCGAGGTGTTGGTTAGGACAAAAACTCCTTTTAATATGGAAAATATTCCCTCTATCGCGTGTCGTTGCTTTTATTTAGAACACAGTTTAAATCGCTCGCTCCTGTACACAATCTGGCATCCTAGCGTACTTTTATTATAATCCAGGAGTGCAATACCTAGTTCAACCACTGGGTGTCAAACTTACATACTGCACCTTTAAGTCTGATAAACAGTGGTAAATTGTTCCTAACAGTTTTTTTTTTTGCTGTGTGTATGTGCAGGCGGAAGGTGAAGACAGCTTGAAGAAAATGCAGCTGATGGAGCTCGCAATACTTAACGGGACATACAGAGACGCCAATATCAAGTCACGTAAGAATGACATCATCAAACATCGACATGTTCATCTGTCCTGTTTTTTTTTCTCTTCAGATATTCACCATTCGTCTTAAGAGTTTCTTTATCTTTAGCCTTTTTTTCTGAAGGGGACCTATTATGCAAAAATCACTTTTATAAGGGGTTTAAATTATTTACATAAGTTATAATCACACTCCATAAAAATAGTCTGCAGAAACACTGTGACATTCTCCCTTTGTTATCCGAAGGGGGAAAGTCCAGCCCATTAGTTATGATCTCTTCTTCATTAGCATAGACAGCCCTGAGTGAGAAGCAGCCATCCGCCATTAGAGTTTTCACACCATGTCTGTGCATTTTCTCACCATACCTGCCGAACATAATGTCAAAGACTAAGAGGCATTATAAATATTAAGTTTTAGAATGCCTAAAAGGGGCAGTTTCAATGAGTTATAAAGCATCATTTGTGGTGTATTTTGAGCTGAAACCTCCAGCCTTATCTCACGAGAAAACGTAAGTATTTTACGTTTGTGAGTTTAGTGGCTAATTCGTACGAATTCGTACGAGTTCAGTCGTATGAAAATGTATGGTTTTAAAAAGGAGGAGTGGCACCCAACCCCACCCCTAAACCTAACCGTCATTGGGTGATGAGCAAATCGTACTAATTTGTACGAATTAGATCGTACGAATTCATACGAATTAGCCACTAAATCAAAAAGTTACGAATTGCCGTGAGATTGCGTTGGAAACCTCACATACACACTCATTTTTTTACATCTTGTAAAAAGGGACATCATAGGTCTGCTTTAATTCTTCCTACCAGATTTAACAAAACACACTGATAATTACATTCTTACACTGATAATTAATCACTTTTACACCCAATGCCAAAATCTGCATAAATATACCTGTTACATGTTATATACAGTTACATCTGTTTGGAAAGTCATAATGAGAACATTTAATTAACATCCTGAATGTCCTCTTTGTAATGTTCTCATGTGACCATAAAATAATAAATATGGAAAGTTATTATATATCCAACAAAGGGCCATATAGGAATCCAGACAAGACAAGAATAAACTTGTAATCACTTGCAAAAACATATTGTCTGCAGCATGAATATTCTCTGGCCGCCTGCCATGTCTGCCCCAATGTACATTGTACCTAACATACATTTTTTTATACAGGCACATACAGTAGTATTTAAAGACATATACAGTGTGTATATTATATATCTAATACAGTTTAAACCAGAAGTTTACATACACTGTATAAAAAGGCACATAACCATTTAAAAAAGTCAGATGTTAATGTGACTAAACTTTTTCTCTTTTAGGTAAGTTAGGATTATCAAATTTGTTTCTGTTATGCTTAATAGCAGAATAATGAGAGAGATATTTTTTTTTAAGAAATTGTTTTTTTAATAATTGTTTTTAAACTTTTCTTGAAAGTCAAGTTTACATACAATAAGATTATGCCTCTGAAAAAGCTCAGATGATGGTGTCAAGGTTTTGGAAGTTTCTGATTGGCTAATTGACAACATTTGAGTTAATTGGAGGCACAACTGTAGAATAGTATTTAAGGAAAACCTCAAACACACTGCCTCCCTGTGTGACAACATGGGAAAATCAACAAGCCAGAATCAACAAAAAAAGCCAGATTACAATTTAGTAAATTACACTGGGAAAAATATAAATTTTTTGGAGACATGTCCTGTGGTCTGATGGAACTAAGATTGAACTGTTTGGCCATAATGACCAGTGTTACATTTGGAGGACAAAGGGGAAAGCTTACAAGCCTAAGAACACCATTCCAACTGTGAAGTATGGGGGCGGCAGTATCATGTTGTAGGGCTGTTTTGCTGCAGGAGGTACTGGTCCACTTTACAGCATAGATGGCATCATAAAGAAAGAACATTATGTAGAAATACTAAAGCAACATCTCGAGACATCAGCCAGGAAATTAAAACTTGGCCACAAATGGGTCTTCCAAACAGACCATGACCATAAGCATACTGCTAAATTAGTTCAAATGTGCTTTAAGGACAACAAAGTGAATGTTTTGGAGTGGCCATCACAAAGCCCTGAACTCAATCCTATAAAAAATTTATGGGCAGAGTTGAAAAAGCTTGTGCGAGCAAGACAGCCAACAAATCTGACTCAGTTACACCAATTCTGTCAGGAGGAATGGGCCAAAACTCCTTCTAACTATTGTGAGAAGCTTGTGGAAGGATACCCAAAACATTTGACCAAAGTTATACAGTTTAAAAGCAAAGCTAAAAAATACCAAGGAAATGTATGTAAAATTTTGACTGTCCAGAAATCAATAAGAAATTCTCAAAAAAAAAAATTCTCACTTTATTCTGGTATTTAGCAAATGTAAATCATTTAGGTAATCCTAACGAACCGAAAATAGTAAACGTTTAGTATGATTTACCATCAGACATTTAAAAAAAAAAGGTTATGTTCCTTTTTTAGAGTGTATGTAAACTTCTGGATTCAACTGTATATGCACTTTAAAATAACAGAAGTCTAAACATTATGCAAGCACCATCCCTGTGATTGAATTAAAACACACATCTTGCAAGATGTGTGTTTTAATGGCATGCCAACTAATTCTCATTAGATTATAAGTAGACTGTTAGGTTGGGGTTAGTGTAAGTTGACATGTACTTGCAAAGTTTCTTATAGTCAGTTAAATGTCTGTTGAAGGAGCAGTATCAACAGATATTAAGCAGACAGTCTAATACTCAAATGAGAGTTAATTGGCATGTAGTTGCATTGCAACTTTTAGTCAACAAAATGTGCAATAGAGACCATCAAAATCAAGTCTTACCATATTTGCTACCAGTTTACTCCTTGAAAAGAGATTTTTCCCCTCACATGTTTTCTGTATTTGCTCTTTTGTGTCTCTGTTTTTCTGTTTAGCAGCCTTAGCCTTCTCTCTGGCCGCCACAGCACAGGCTCCCCGCATTATGACCGGCCCCACACCGGTGATGCCCACCGCAGCCCTGCGCACCCCTGCCCCCACCGCCCCCACCCTCATGCCCCTCATCCGACAGATCCAGACGTCTGCCCTCATGCCCACGGGCACACCTCACCCCACCGCCACCCTCCTGCCCCAGAACCCAGAGGCCGGCATCATCTATGCACCCTATGATTACCCCTACGCCCTCGCCCCTGCAACCTCCATTCTCGAATATCCTATTGACTCCAGTGGTGTTTTAGGTAAGACGTTTGGTCATTGGTTGTATATGTAAACCTATTTTGTACAGATGATGGATTTAATGGGGTTTAGAGTTCAAGCTGGGCGGTATGACATACTAGTGATTTTGTCATATATAAAGTTAATAGTTAATGTTTATTTTATTATTATGTTTTGTTCATATATTATTGTATAATATGTTTTTTACTTTATAAAATGTGAGATATAAAAAAATACATATTTCATTCATTCATTTTTTCTTTGGCTTAGTCTCCATTTATCAGGGGTCACCACAGCGGAATGAACCGACAACTATACATATTACATAAGTTTTATATTATTTTTT
Source organism: Danio kyathit (assembly GCA_903798195.1). NCBI lineage: Eukaryota > Metazoa > Chordata > Actinopteri > Cypriniformes > Danionidae > Danio > Danio kyathit. Next base: position 39,340,789 of record LR812530.1, read on the forward strand.
TATATTGTCATAATATTTATTATTTTATGACTAATTAAATTGCATAATAATAATAATAATAATAATAATAATAATAATAATGATAATAGTACAGTTGAAGTCAGAATTATTAGCCCCCTTTCAATTTTTTTCTTTTTTAAATATTTCCCAAATGATGTTGAACAGAGGAAGGAAATTTTCACAGTATGTCTGATAATATTTTTTCTTCTGGAGAAAGTCTTATTTGTTTTATTTCAGCTAGAATAAAAACCGTTTTTAATTTTTAAAAAACCATTTTAAGGACAAAATTATTAGCCCCTTTAAGCTATATTTTTTTCAATAGTCTACTACATAGTCTACATCGTTATACACTAACTTGCCTAATTACCCTAACCAGCCTAGTTAACCTAATTAAGCCTTTAACTGTCACTTTAAGCTGTATAGAAGTGTCTTGAAAAATATCTAGTAAAATATTATTTACTGTCATCATGGCAAATATAAAATAAATCAGTTATTAGAAATTAGTTATTAAAACTATTATGTTTAAAATGTGTTAAAAAAATCTTCTCTCTTTTAAACAGAAATTTGGGAAAAAAATAAACAAGGGGGATAATAATTCAGGGGGCAAATAATTCTGACTTCAACTATATATATATATATATATATATATATATATATATATATATATATATATATATATATATATATATATATATATATATATATACTTCTCTATATAATATATTGTATTATTTTATATATAATACAATATAATATAAATATAATATAATATTTTAAAAAATACATTTTCACTGTTAACTAAATATTAACACAAACTTTTACCTAATTTGCTCCTTTTGATAATTAGTAAGGTAATTACATGTAAGTGTAGGTACGAGGTAGGAATAAGGGATCTTTAATATGGTCATGCAGAATTAGCCATTAATATTTGCTTTATACATACTAATAAATGGCCAATATGCCATTTATGCCAGTAAATAGTGAGAATAAAACTAAAGTGTTACCTTTGTTTGGTTTATAGAACCATTGGTTTTAGGTTTTATTTGATTTTTCTTCCTGTATGTATACCGCCCAGCCTAGTTTAGATAACACAATTTGCTCCGAGATCCTCCAGTAGACTAACTCCAGCGTTCTGTCTTGTCCTTGTAGGTATGGCTTTCCCGACAAAAGGCTAGTACAGCTCAGGGGTTAAACACAGTCTTCAGCCCATACGAGTGTTAAAAATGCTTTGCTTTACAGCTGCCTTGGAACAAACAAACAAACAAAAAAAAAAAAAAAGACAAAACAGCAAATGGAAAAACTGATATTCTAAGAAACAAGACTAAAGATCATTACTACTCATGTTTACACTGGTCTTGACTTATTCATAGATTAAAAATGGATATTCTCAGATAAATCCTGCTAATTAAGCCTTATTACATTCCTCTGTTTGAAAAGTAATCTATATTTGTTTAGCTTGTAATATTTGTATTACTTCTGTTTCCCGCAACTGTATCTTAGATGTTTAGAGAGTGATCAGTATTATTGCTAATATAACATGCTTGTGAAAAACCTTCTCCGTGAAATAGCCCGTAGTGAATGATCCTTTGTATCGAGAGAAATACAAGGGCTGTGCGGTCATTGTATAAATTGTGTTTTGATGGAAATACGCCACATTTACTGAGAAAGGTCAATGATGTGTTTTCACTATGATGGGCCCTGGAGAAAAGGTCACTTGTGCCTTGAAATTTGGTCTTACAAGCCTTGTTTGTGAAACCGTTTTATGTGTGAAGTGTAGTTTTAATGTATTTTGATGAATAATCTGTTAATTCTTGTTTTGTTGGCAATGTTGCGCTCTGAGCAGGTGCAGTGACTACTAAAGTACGAAGGCAGGATATGCGCGTCCATCCTTACCAAAGGGTAGTGACCGCAGAACGAGGTTAGTTTAGCTCCAGTGTTCAAACTATGCTCTGTGTGTGTGTGTGTGTGTGTACTTTTTGTTCTTCGGTTTGCTGATTACACCGTCTGTTTCATTGCATCTCACTCAAGAGCTGATTTTAGTCACCTGTAACCTGCCAAGCAACAAAAAAAAAGCATCATTTAAGATTTCAGTGTTGCTGTTATCAGGTATAGCACATGCCAGTCAGACTGTGCAGGCTTTGTTTACTCACTAAACCTAGAAATGCATTGAAACTGTAGGTGTCATCAGCTTACTTGCCTTATTTTTTTGAGCATGTTCTTGAGGTCACTGAAGCAATGGTTTAAACAAAAGAATACTGTTTAAAAAAAAGGAACATTCTGAATGATTTAGTAGGTTTAAACTTCCTGTGAAAGATTATAATAACATTCCAAACTTAGAGATTTACACTCTGTTTCAGAATCTAGCGAGTTGCCTTTATAGATAGCAAAGTGTATTTCATTTTCTACTGTAAGTACAATTCACATTTTCATTGTGAATGTGTCTAGTTTATGTTATAGAGCAAAACATTAAAGTATCGTCAAGTTATGTATTTACCACAGATGTTATTTGTTTCATAAATTGAAAAAATAAAAATTAATTCTAAAACTCTATTCACTGTTAAAAATAAAGGTGCCAGAAATAAGTTTATTTTTTCACAGGAATACCATAGAAGAACTTTTAATGGTTTCCTTTAAGAACATTTCATTGTAATGTTCATCAAAGAACCATTTTTTTTTCGTAATGTAAACAATTTCTCAATCTAAAGAAGCCTTTTTGTGGTATGAAAAAGTTCCAGAGATATTAAAAGTTCTTCATGGAACCATTGATACCAATAAAAAACCTTTATTTTTGAGAGTGAAACAATCTCACTTATCAAATTACTCAAATACAATAAAATGTGGGAATTCACAATATATCGGCAGCCATATCGGTATCTGCCGATAATCCGTTAAGGTTATTATTATTATAGTCAGAGAAAAAAGTAGTGTCAATGCTAACATTGTGAGACTTTAAGTAGCATTAATATACATGGAATATACAAATACTACAAAACATGTAAGGATGCACACTATATATCGGCAACCATATCGGTATAGGCTGATAAACACTTTATTTTAAGGTTATCGTTATATTTGTTAAAGCTGTAAATTACAGAATATTTCTGCCTGTTGATTCACTTCATTTGTATGCATTGGTGCCTTTCATATGACATGCGAACTGCGAAAAAATGTATTTACTTTATTGTGAATAAATTATTTTTGACAAAGAGAACTCTAAATGTTTCCATGTAGTTTGCTTGTTTTATGTAGTTAAGGTTTTCAAATAAAATCAGTTGTCCATTGTTTTTGATTGCCTTTTGTTTTTGTAATTAGGAAAAAAAAACATATTAATATTTAAAATTATCAACATATATACAGTTGAAGACAGAATTATTAGCCCCCCCTTTGAATTTTTTTTTCTTTTTTAAATATTTCCCAAATTATATTTAACAGTGCAAGGAAATTTTCACAGTATGTCTGATAATATTTTTTCTTCTGAAGAAAGTCTTATTTGTTTTATTTCAGCTAGATTAAAAGCAGTTTTTAATTTTTTAAGAACCATTTTAAAGTTAAAATTATTTGCCCCTTTAAGCTATATATTTTTTCGATAGTCTACAGAACAAACCATCAATATACAATAACTTGCCAAATTACCTCAACCTGCCTAGTCAACCTAATTAACCTAGTTAAGCATTTAAATGTCACTTTAGGCTGAATACTAGTGTCTTGAAAAAAAATTGTAAAATATTATTTACTGTCATCGGCTACAATTTCCTTATCGGTGCATCCCTAATGACATAAGACATTTCATATATTTTTTATATGTATCAATACATTGTCATGCATCCCGGCATACATACGATACAACTGTAGGCTAAAATAAAACAACACAAGCCTTCGCACTGAAAATGTGCCTTAAAATACTTCCTCTGTAGGCAGCTCACTAGGTTTTGGAACAGACTGCTGTTATGATCTGAAAACTTCAGCACTTACATGAGTTGTATTTTGAGACAAACATGACCTGAAGCTTGGTGGCGGATGTATGTAGAAAAAAAAAAAGCTAGTGTTAGAACCACTTTAGGTTCACCGAACCTTCATGGAGCAAAACTGACTTTCCACGGTGCTCTGTTACACTGATGACATTGTAAGGACCTTCAGTCTCACAGTCAATGAAGGGTAATGGAGCCTGCCTGTTTGTTTGCTTCGTTTATTCTCTCGTTTTTCATTCCTTTGCTATCTTTACTCAATTTTAGCAAATTTCCAGGTCGTTTTTATGTCGTACATTAGTGTCCGTTGAAACATTTTTCGGCAGCTTTTAAAGAAGTTTTGGGTTATCACTTTCTAAATAATAGAATAACTGAACAAGATTTAGCACTTGGAAGAAGATCTTTTTTGAAGTCTCATCTGAAGTGATAAAATATAATCTTATTTATCATAGTCCAACCTGGCAAAATAAGCATAAATAAAGTATAAGATGAGCAAGATTGGAATACAATGTTAGTTACCCTTAATACAGATTTATACTTCATATTTATAGAGAAAATTCAATACTGCATATTATTTCAGCCTTGTTATACAGATAGTTTCCCTTTATGCTCTGATTTATAAAGATTGCTTCTGGAGTGTTTGGAATATTTGCTCATATAGTTTTTTTATTTATACATTTTTACTGCAGTTTTATGTATAGATCTTGTTTTTTTTTAGGTTAAACGCTTTTTTATTGAGCATATTCATGACAAACTCTTTCAAATGCCTTAAATGGAAATAAACTGGATCTAAGGGAATTACAGCACCAGCTTTTTTAAAGACAGCTGTAATGAAGCTCATTTAAACTCATATTACAGAAACATTGATGTGCCAAAACTGTACATATAATACTTATGACTCCTGAAAAAACTGTAAACGTGAGATATCTACTGATCAATATAAGTGAATTTGACATCTGTCAAGATTTTAACATGTCAATTTAATAGACCAATACAACTGACCAGTTTAATGCATAACAATTGTGAAATTGCACAACAAAAGTCAAATCTATCTTGTCTGACTTACTGATCGCAAGCCGCGGAAATATCTCTGAGAGTTTGTAAAATGCATCGGATGAAATGTGAATGGATGAATGTTCCTGGCTTGTACAGTGTCACGTGAGATGGACTAGACAGTTATGAAGGTTAGGACTTGATTGAGAGTGTTAAGTCATCATAAGCACTACCTTGATTCATAAAAGTGTGCTTATGATCCCTTAAGCTCTCTCTTCAAGTAATTCCTCATCATAAAAAAATATATATGGCACAAATATTTTGCACTGAAGATTTTTCTTTTAAATCACCAGCTCCATGTCTGCGCTTCTCAGACAGAGCAAAGTGAAACAAGAAAAAAAATGAAACAGCAAAACCTCATGAGATGTTAGGATGTTTATCAAAGCGGGACGGTCACACACTGTGCCTGCCTGTTAGCACAAGAACAACAGAAGGAATATTCCATTTTTGGTTTGTTTGTTTCTTGTTTGTCGGTTTGCAGTAAGCTTCTTTTGTTTTGTTTTTTGTCAAATGTATGGAACATTAGTTATTGTGTGTGATGAAAGCAATATGTTTAACTATAAAGCAAGAACATTTATGAAATTCTATTGTATTTGTAAAAATGAATAGGGAATTTATTGTAGTAAGCTTAGAAAGCAATGCCATGTATTTTCCTTTCCTTTTTTCTTCCATAAGGGGTACATTTTGTTTTTAGGATGTCGTACCTATAAGTTATATATGCGAACCAAGTAGATTTGTCTTTCTAATTGTTTTTGTTGTGTTGTTTTAGCTCTAAATTTTCAGCCAATATGCTTTAGTATATCATTCTGTTTGATTAGCATTGTGTGTTTTTATTTTGTACATAGTCAAATTTTAAAGGCAATAAAATTTGAGTTAAAAAAATCCCACCAGATGTTTTGTATTGTCTAGAAATCTTTTTGAATAGCCTGTCGCTCTCTGGTTTTACTTCTCTCGTCACACATCTCTATAACTACTCACGAATCCATATCATTACCACTAGCAGCTTTGTGGCTTTGTATTGAAGCAGTACTTTAATGCTTGATAGCAGTCAGACAGTTCCTGCATTTCTTAATCCGGGATCGCTCCCCTTTTACATCTTATTCCAAAACGCCAAACACTATTGACTGCCATTAACCATTAAGTGCTGTTAGTTTAATTCATAATGACTCTGTAATTGATTCGCCTCTTTGCTTCTTTAACCATTTTCACCTGGGAGATGGGTTCTGGAGTGAAATCATGAGGACGCTTCATGATTTCACCTTTAATGTAGACAGTTTTCTCTTACAGTAGTTGTAATTAGTAATGTCATATTGTCATCCAACCGTCACTAGCTGAAACTAATCTCCTTCTCTATCTTTTTTCTTTTGTGTCCTTTTATGTCCTTTTATTTATTTATTTTCGTTTCCCCCCTCTGTCTGTCCATTTTTTTATTTCTCTAACAACCCAGCCGCCACCGGCAACTAACCAATGACCCTCTGAACTCTTCACCCAATGATGACCTGACCATTGCCTGCCTGCTGACCAGTTCTCTGGCTCTCGTCCTTCGCTTCTATGTTTTGGCGGCCTGCTGGTGAGCCCAGAAGCAGCTTTAATTCGCTTAACACAGCCCAGAAGCCGTGATGGCCCCACGCCACCACCCACAGAACCGAAACGCTCCCCTTCTCAAACTGAAGACCTCCTCGGTCAGGTGACCTGGGCTTCTCAAAGCCTGCACTGAAGTTTCATAGCAATAACGCTGTCAGGGGGCGACACCTAAAAATCCTCCTTTCACATGCACACACTGCACAAACACCAATCTTTATGTTTTTTTTTTTTTAATAATTGAGCGTAATGTCTAAACTGTGTCAGTTCAGCCCAAAATGAACATTTCGCTTCATTTAAAGTGTGCGCACCCAAAGATGTAACGTATGAAAAAAGTGATGAACTCATATCAGTTGAGAAGTTTCATTTAGTTCATAGTTTATGTATTTGTTATGAATCAGTTTCAGTTCTTAAAAGAAATAGTTACCCAAAAATTTAACTTTACTTAGTATTTACTCACCCTCATGTACTGTAGTTATAAAGAAAAAAGTTTCTTTATTCCATTGAACACTAAAGAAGATATTTTGAAGAAAGTGCACTGCACTGAAAAAAAAAGATATACTTTGAACCAATGCTGAAAAAAGTTGACTCAACTTAAAATTGTAAGGCAACTTGCTGTAGAGCTTTTTTTAGTTGACTCAACTTAAATCGAGTTAAGTGCAGTACTTGGGTAAAAAGTTGAGTCAACTTAAAATTGTAAGGCAACTTTAGCTTTTTTAAGTTGAGTCCACTTTTTTTACAGTGTGGATTCATTCACTAACATACACTGTAAAAAGCGATTAGTTAAAAAAGTGAGTAAACTCACTGCCTTCAAATTATTAAGTAAATAAATTATGTGCATAATTTAAAAAATTAAGTTAAGTGAACTTAATAGTTCTAAATACTTTAAGTAAAATCAACGTGTCATTTTTAAGGCAATGTGTTTACTCAATTTTTTAAGTAATTGCTTTTTACAGTGTAGTTGGAACAACAAATAGTGTAGAAGTCAGTGGTTATGTCTTCATTTTTAGACAACACAGTACTAAAGTTTTAACTTTAGAAGAGTTATGAAATTGTGTTTTGTTTTGGATATATTTTTTCCCAACACAACAAAAGAAAACATTATTATTTTTAGTATTTTCAGTTGTCATTTTCAGATTTTTTTTATTTGTTGGTGGTTATCAATCCTTTATTGAATAAAACAAATATTAAGATTATCCCCCCACCCGATTTGCATATTTCAGACCTCCCATCCAATAAGAGAACGTTTTGATACTTTCCAAAATTCCATCTTTCAATTCTGTCAAATTTTTTCGGGAAATTCAGGCTTGATATGGCATGACAGATTTCTGTACATTCATGCCTCAATCCCAATGAAACAGTGAGTGAATGCAATCATCTTTCTCTATGCACTATACAAAATTATATGATCAAAAGTAATGGCAACATATTTTTTGTGTTACTTGTTATTTAAGTGATTTTTAACTTGACGTTTTAAGTTTGTTTAATAGAGTTAAAGTGTCTTGTGAAGTTAATTTGATTCAACTTAATAAAAAAATCATAATTCGATACATTTATATAGTGCTTTTCTGGAAACTCAAAGCGCTTTAGGCATTTTTGGGGGGAATCTCCTCATCCACCACCAGTGTGCAGCATCCACCTGGATGACATAATGGCAGCCATATTGCGCCAGACCGCACACCACACACCAGCTGATTGGTGGAGAGGAGACAGAGTAATGAAGCCAATTATGATATGGGGATGGTTAGGAGGCCATAATGGACAAAGGCCAGTAGGCAAATTTTGCCAGGATGCCGGGGTTAAACCCCTACTCTTTTTCGAAGGACATTTTTAACAACCACAGAGAGTCAGGACCTTGGTTTAATGTCTCATCCGAAAGACGGCACTCACTGAGCAGTATAGAGTCCTCTTCACTATACTGGGGCGTTAGGACCCACACGGATCGCAGTTTGAGACCCCCCTACTGGCCTCACTAACACCACTTACAGCAGCAACGTAGCTTTCCCATGTGGTCTCCCATCCATGTACTGACCATGCTTAGCTTCAGTAGGCGAAAATAAAGGCAACAGCACATTTTAGTACATTAATTGGTCAATATTCCAACCAAGGAAAGATGTCAAAAATAGATTTCAAATTGTATGTCATTATATTTAGCATTTTGGGTAGAATTTTCATTTTGGGCTTAACTAACTCTTTAAACACTCTGTTAGTGCACTGCAGTTCTCAAAAACCATCCTGAAGAGTTTAAAAAAACCCAGCAGTTTGGACATTTTAATGTCCAGAAGGGATGTAAAAGCCATGCTTGCCTACCAGCGTTTTCTTCAGAGAGCTGTCGAAAGCATCCAGACACAAGTGTACAAACGCTGAACATCGATCAATATGTTTTTATTACGAGGGTGCTGCACAGGAAATATCTATATTTTTCACAAGTGATCCTTTTGTATAAAAAAAAAGAAACAGTATTGTCAAAATGTGATGAACAAGCAACGTTTATTTCCTTACGACAAATTTTAGAGACCAAAATGGTGTCTTTTTTTTTTTTTTAAATAATAAAATGGAAGTGCCTTATTTTACACAATATCATCAATTACGAACAAGTATGAATGTCCATCAATGTGTTATATAAGCCAACATATCAGGTATTTCTGTTCAATTCCTCTTTATCGGTGATCATGGAAACGAGGTGTACAGAAACTTTTTATGTGCATTTTATTTACAAATAATAATGATTAATGGAGTTTCACCCTGTCACACTGCATTGCGGTCCTTTTATGCTTGCAATCTGTTTGTATTTGATCATGTATGTGTCCATGCTGTCTAATATGTTTTTAATATCTGAAGCCCCGTCGTTATGAAACTCATTACTTGGTTTCACTATTTTACATTTATATCTCAAGGAGCATTTATTCAATTCAGCAGGTCAAACATTATAAAGGTTTGGGGTTTAACAATACAGAACTCAATTAATAATACAGAATTGAGGTGTAATAGAGGAGCGTGTTTGTGTGCAGACATGTCATATTTCTCAATATCTTCCTATGCAAGTTGTTCAGTATTGTTTTAATGGTTAAATTTCCTTCAGTTGGTCTTCCGGTTACATATTTAGACTGCTCATAAACAATGAAACTAAAGCATTTTAACACAAATATGATTGCATTTTGCTATTTGGTTTTCATAACTGGATATTGAGAAGATACATCTCTTTTTTATATTGGTTGTATTTATGCAGAGCAAATTTAATTTTTTTTTCTTTTTTGATATTTGAGGTTATGATGCAATTGCATGTCATTTCTTTTTTTATATAAACGTGGAAGTTGCTAAAGGAAATATCCTGCCAATACATTTAATGCATTGAGTTTTTCCAAGGATGTCAGCTTGACCAGGAACTGGAGTTATTTGTTAATGTGCGTGTGTGTGTGTGTGTGTGTGTGTGTGTGTGTGTGTGTGTGTGTGTGTGTTTTTATTTAGTATTTGCTTTCCATGCAGTATTACTATAGACTGTCAACGTGTGTGAGCATGTGTGTTTACGGGTGATTGTGTGAGTGAGTGTATATGTTTTGTACATGCCAATGAACTGCAACTCCCATTATTATTGTCTTTTTTTTTCTTCCAAACCCAAGCAGCTCCCTGCATTGGAAATTATACTGTCCTATTTATAACCATTGTAACATTTTATAATGTATTTTTCTATCATATTTTGTATGTGAGAAATAACATTAAATCACATTTTCAGATATGAACAGTATGCCTTATTACAAAAAAATTGACATGAAAGACCTATTTTTTTCTCCATGATGATATAATTCCATGGGTGATGGAAAATGGAAAAACCCATTCGATAAACAACATTATTTTACTTTGAGCAAGTCATTATTTGCTGGTTTGTCCAGCCGATTTGAATGTTATCACTCGATTGAATGGGCGTTATCAGTGGATATCAGCTGATAGATATGGGCCAGTAGGGGCCTTCTGCGCCTACTAGTAGGCTCAGAAGGCTGTTACCATCCATCCACATAATTAATCAGCTATAGATCACATACGGCTCCGGCCGGAAGTTGACAAGAATTATTTATATTATTTATTAAATTTCCCACACTGTAAAACCCAACAGTCAACTTTATCAAATGAAATGAGTGTAGTTACCTCAAAATGTACTAAAGGTTAAGTCTACTCATTTGAAAAGAGTTTTTTTACTCAGTATTAAAGGTAATGAGTTTTTTAATTAAATTAAAGAATGAAATACCTCATTACTTCAACTTAAATGGAGTACGTTCACAGTACTCATATAGATTTGTTTTTTTAACTCAAATGGTTTGTTGCAATCGGTTTGCTCAAATGGTTTGAGTTACCTAAACTTTTTGGGTTTTACAGTGCATTAATTGTATTTTATTAATGTCTACCCCAACTCTAAACCCAACCGTCACAGTAATGTACAAACAGATCTGGATCTGGAGTCTTCTTTATTAGTATAGCTGATTAATCACGAGAATTATTTGTAATATTTATTAAATTTCCCAATATTGTATTTTATTAATGTCTACCCCAACCCTAAACCCAGCTATCACAGTAATGTAAAAACAGATCTGGAGTCTTCTCTATTAGTATAGCTGATTAACCATGTGGATGGATGATAACAGCCTTCTGAGCCTAACAGTAGGCGCAGAAGGCCCCTACTGGCCCAAATCTATCAGCTGATAACCACTGATAACATCAATTCAATCGAGTGATAACATTCGAAGTGGCTGGTTTGTCATTGTTGCTTTGCCTCTGTGCCTTCTTATGTAAAATTGTAAGCTATTAACCATATCTAGATATATAATTTGATTAATCTTTTCTTGCCGATTGTACTAACGTTTGATGATTTCTATACATTAACCCTGTCAATAATTTCTTTTGTCTGCTTTGAATCTTTTAGAACATGATTGTGTGACATTAAGCAGAAGAGTGTTTTACTGACTGAAATATGCTGGACTAAACTCTGTACTGAGAAGCAATAGCAGAATATTAAAAATCATAGATTTACAAAAGAAACTAACTTGGTCGCTCTTTCTCTTGTGCTTTTTTTAATATATGTGCCAGAACACTTTGCCTACTAATCCAATCTGATTAAGGTCTGCTGTAGATGATGGACAAGATCTTTAATGGGGTATATGCACACAGACTTTTAATTTCAGCCAGCAAGCCCCAGCGCTTCCGGTGAACTGTCTTTCCATTATAAAATTGACACGTTTAAGGTCTGATTTCTTTAAAAATCAGTGATCTTCACTGCCTGATAGATATACAATATAAAGTAGGTCTCAGACCGGACAAGAAGCACTGCATTAGGCAAGGCAAGTTTATTTAGCACATTTCATACACAGTGGCAATTCAAAGTGCTTTACATATACAGGAATAAAAGGGACAGGTTTAAATAAAATAGAAACATTCATTCATTCATTTTCTTTCAGCTTAGTCCCTTTATTAATCTGGGGTTTTTACGCAGTGGATGCCCTTTCGGCCGCAACCCATTTCTGGGAAACATCCACACACACTCATTCACACTCATACACTACGTACAATTTAGCCTACCCAATTCACCTGTACTGCATGTCTTTGGACTGTGGGGGAAACCGGAGCACCCGGAGGAAACCCACGCGAATGCAGGGAGAACATGCAAACTCCACACAAAACGCCAACTGACCCAGCCGAGGCTGAACCAGCAACCTTCTTGCTATGAGGCGACATCACTACCTACTGCGCCACTGCGTTGCCAAAATAGAAACAAATATTATAAAAACGGCGTAGAGAGTTTTTCCATATGCCAAAAAAAACGGTGTATCATATTTTCTTATTTTACTCTGGGACTTCCCCATTCTGGTGATCCCCCCGCCAAACGTAATAAAAAGTCTTGATCTCAGCCAGACGCCAGGGACTTTAATCCCCCACCCCGCAACAGTTATCTGTGGAGAGTCATCGTCTCGGATCTCACTAATTTTAATTATGCTGCTATCCCATAGAGACAGATCAACAGTATGGTGATAGCCCAAGTTAAAATGTTTAACTGCCCAATCAGATACATAAACACGAATAAGAGAGACATGTATATAAAAAAATTATAATATAAAAACAGATAAAGCAAATAAAAATGTGTTAAAACATGTTAGAAAAGAATGAAAAAGAAAAGAAAGACATAATAGTGTGATCTGTCGGATGTAGCACAGTGCTCATTCCGTAAAGGCCGTAAGATGTGTTTTCAGTCTGGATTTGAATGTACCTAATGTTGGAGCACATCTGATCATTTCTGGAAGCTGATTAAATCCCATTTTCCCTTGCCATGTCTTTAAAATATGACAGTTTATTTTACCCCAGTATTTTCAGTGGCGTTTCTGCCCCTGTCTGCTGCTCCTGACGGCACTAGCATTTACATGGTCTATCATCTTGTTTTACGCTTGAACAACTAAATGAATGCTTAAGTCTGTTTAACTGAATGTATTGTAATCACATTACAACATCGATGCTGTAAAAGGAACCGTAGGAAATTGAAAATAGTCACATTAAGCTTTCACCAGAAGCTTATCATTGACTGAAAAAAAAAAACTGTGCATATACTCCACTGATCATCCAGAACAAAGCAGCATTTAACATGAAAGGGACAAGATGATTATGGGGCAGAAAACAGCTGAAGGAGAAGTGAAATCTATATAAATTGTACGGTTGTTTGAATTGGAAGAACGCCCACTTTATTATTCTCAATACCTTCCATTGTGTGCTTGTTTTTTGTATCATAGCCATCTGTTAAACTGCTTTTCAGAGTCACCAAGAAAAGTGTATCCACAGATTACACCGGTAATTGTCTTTCAAAGGAGTCCATTATAACCAATGCGAAGTTTCCAGCTTCTCTCAAATGTGGAGGAAAACAAAAGAAGCGATCATTGTCTTTTGTTAAATAACTGGAGGTCAGTCTAATACCACCCACTAACTCCAGGATTTTTCAGCTGTGCACATCATCACTGCCTAACTATAGTAACAAACATCACTTCCTCATGGAAATCAGAGGTCGTGACAACAATTTCAGTTTACCCATGATTCAATGCTGAGAGGAACTATGATCGTGAAGGAAACAGATAAGGCTCAATAACCTCCGCAAAACTGCTTTTCGTTTTTTCTGAACATTCGCACGTCGTTTTAATGAGTTGCTGTTGTGTGTAATGGTCTGTGTTTAGCTGATAATGCTAATCAGACTCTTTTAGCTCCCACAAGACCTCATCATGGCACCCAAGAGTCCTAGTTACTAGCTTTTGTTTCCTTTTCGGTTAATAGCAAAGTTGCCAACCATAGCCTACATTAAACAAATCTGCTCATATCCAAAAGAACAGCTGAATCTGTGACCGTCACAGTCTGACAACAAAGACTGCGGTTTTTAAAGGAATGACAAAATGAACATTTCCTGCTACTATTATTCATCTTCATTTTGTTCTTAACTCATGCACCATTTTTTTAGATGGAAGGTCTTTAAAAACATGCTGCTACTGTCCATCCAGGTTGATCATTCTATGTAGCCTAATTTGTAAATTTTTTTCATACAGCCATTAACTATATTGTAGTTTAATATATATTTTACACTATCTATTAAATTAAGACAGCCTAAAATGTCAATAATTATATCATGCCAATTCTCCCAGCTAGCACACAAAATAATATTAGGTTAGATTTTAGCTTGTGAGGTCAGGTGACCAAAATTCAATGTCCAGCCAGCGTCTTTATAAGAACAACGTTATTCCGATGTCCAATAACGACATCAAATGACATTAATATTTGGTTGATTTTAGGTTGTTCTGAAATGTGACCAAAATCCAACGTCATATTGATGTCAAATACTGACATTTATTTGTCAGGTATGGCAACCAAAATCCAACATCTAAAAGACATCATAGTGGTAATGTCCACACAACGTCAAGCTGTAACATCTTTAGACGTGATATTTGGTTGATTTTAGGTTGGATGTTGGACATTGACGTCAGCCTGATCGTTGGGTTTGATGTCAACCCCATTTCATTTACAAACAAATGCAACGTCTCATGACGTTGGGGGTACAACGTCATTCTGACCTCATGTTGACATCCTGTGCCTGCTGGGCTGGTTTTTTAAGACTCTTTACTACTATTATTAATACTAATTTAATTAATACTAATTCCACCAAATTAAGGGCCCTGTTGAAAATAAAAAAATATGGACAGGCCAGGTTGTTACCCTTATGATCATAATACTTTTTAGCAGCAAGAAGCAAGAAGGTCACTGGTTCAAGCCTCGGCTGAGTCAGTTGGCGTTTGTGTGTGGAGTTTGCATGTTCTCCCTGCGTTCGCGTGGGTTTCCTCCGGGTGCTCTGGTTTTCCCCCACAGTCCAAAGACATGCGGGTACAGGTAAATTGGGGTAGGTTAAATTGTCCGTAGTGTATGAGTGTGTATGGATGTTTCCCAGAGATGGGTTGCGGCTGGAAGGGCATCCGCTGCGTAAAACAAATTCTGGATAAGTTGGCGGTTCATTCCGCTGTGGCGACCCCAGATTAATAAAGGGACTAAGCCAAAAAGAAAATGAATGAGCTTATTCAGGCAGAAATCATTTTAATCGAAATAATCCAGAGAGCAGAAAATGTTATAATAATAAAAAAGGAAAACGGATTTAAGTAATCAATTCAGGATAATTAGTAGAATGTTTAATAGTTTAGTTAAAGAGACTAGATTAGTATGCTATAAACCAGAGATGCACAAACTAGTGCCCACAAAGTTGGCCCATGTAACCTTTGATTTGGCCCACCATCCCATCTACGAATGATGAGCAGGGTTTGGGACGAATGATTTTAACAGAGATTGTCATTTCTAGTTTAAAATAACCTTTTTTGTTAGTTCGTCTTATTGCTGAGCTACAAAAGGGCCAACTGAAATTAAATGTTGTTCATTAAATGTTAATTGTAAATATGCAAATAAACAGGCCTACCTTGTAAAAATGTAAATACTGTCACTCGACAGATAACCGTTAGAGGACAATGCAGAAGACATTCTGCGAGCAACATCAAGGCAAAATCAGGTTGCAGCTTGACTAGTTTAGTGTTATAAGTAAAGTTCATTATAAAACAGAATATGTACTGTATTACTTGATACAAAGCAATGTTTTCTAGTTACTTTAAATATTACTAATACATTAGGAAGTACCCATGGCAACTACATTTACCTTCGGCCCACTAGCCTCAATCTAGTTTGATGTTTGGCCCTTCAAAAGAAAAGGTTTGGGCGCCCCTGCCCTGCTATAAACTTATAAGCAAATGATTCAAAAGTTCGAACGGTGAATCGAGAGTCGGAATGCTGAATGAATCTTTTTGAAATGGTTCAAAAGAATCAGTTCAAAATAGTGCTGAATTCACTTCACGTCTCGGCCAAAAGGCATCTATTATCAATGATGTTGCGTTACCGACGTATGAAGCACAGCTCAGGAAAATTATGTTTTCTTATTCAACCGGAAATTAAATATTTCGCACTCATGCCAAACGTGTGGATAGTGTGGAAATACGGAATTCGCAGAGCGACAGAAGAATATATGAAGAAGGCCTGCAAGTAAGAATACTTAGAATACTTACTGTGTTTTTGCTATTTTTGGAGCTTATGTGGTCACTCCGAATATGAGAAAGGCAGCATATGGTTGGGACGACATGAAGGTGAGTAAGCAGGCCAATGACAGTGAATTTCTGTTTATGGTGTGTAGTTTGTGGCCAACACGCGCGCCGTTCCTTTTGGGGCAACAACACACACACACACAAACCAACAAAAATGAAAAATTGGACAGGCACGGAGACAGTGAAAGTGCGATGGAAAAGTCGAGAGTGTGATTAATTCGCTCCCACAGAAGGCAAACTGTTCCATTTAAACACCACGCATTTTGTTTTAAATGGTTCATGCCTGTCCCAAATACTAGCTGTTATGTTAGGTAATCATTCCCCTGTTTCCCTTTCCCCCCCTTCAATCCTACTCTATCTCTAACCTGCCAATTTAAAACCTCAATTCCTGTCTTGTTCGTCGCCTGGTTCTCCCTCCTGCCTCCTTTACTCTACAGACCCCACTGACAGCCAACTTATCTGCTGCATGCATTACATAGCAGAGCTGCTCTGCCAGGATATGCATGCACTACTGTTGTAGGCAGGAAATGGCATTACATGCATGAAACTGTTATCAGGGATGGGCTAAAATACATTGAAATGTATTTTAAAATAAAATACCAAATACCTTAATTTTAGGTGTATCAAAATAAACTACAAAATACAGCAGCCACAACGTGTATCAAAATAAAATACTGTATTTTGTATTTAAAAAATACTACAATTACTTTACAAAGGAGAATGACATTTCTTTGCAAATCTTTCTATCAATTAGCCCTATTCGATCAATCCCTTCCCATTAAACTGACTTAGTAAAGTAAACAATGCTTGATAGCAAATGTGGCCAGTAAAATTGCCATCATCTCTGTACAATGATTATTTAACCTCTTAATATTTTAAAAGGGTGTTAAATAAATAGTTAATCTAAAAATGTTTGTTCAGAGAATTTTTAGATATCTAGTTGCTTTTTTTTTTTTGCTATTGAACTCTTCAATACTCAATATAAAAACTGTATTAGGAGTTTTTGATTAGTATTAAATATTTGTGTTTCATATGTTGTGACATCTCAAGGCTTGCGTCTTTCCTCTTTATTTACTATACAGTGGACCTACTGATCAACTACTGGCATCTGAAACAGCCAATGAAGTTTTTATTTGTACAGCCACTGTAGGACTTATTTTTATGTTGTTTGTCTTAACTACAAACATTTGGCATCAGCAGTCCATCCAAAACTACTGTTATTTGTACAGTATACTCATTTGCCTAAATGAGAGAGTCAATAGCATCCAAAGCAGAGGGTGCGTTTATATGATGTCTTGATGTAGATTTCTTACAAAGTATTATTATTTTAAAAATACAAAAATACAAGACACTAAAGTATTTTGATACGAAATGTTAAGCCATTTCATCAGCCCTATCAAATACAAATGACAAATACTATTTTGTATTTATAATACATATTTGAAATACATGTATCTAGGGATGCAACGGATTATAGATTTTGGTTGTACGATTATAGTCTAAGAAATAATCACGGTTTTCACGGTTATCAACGATTATTATGCATTTATTAATTTTAAAACACTGCTACTTTAGAAAATCACATAAAAACTCCTATATTTTAAAGTTTTATTTATTGCTTGCCTCAGTAACCAGTACAGCACATAATAATATTAAAAACAAACAATAGTCCATGTCTCACTTTGTGCTTAAAAATAAGTAAATTTTTGACATTTAAACATACATAATTTTTTACACTGTAAATAAATGACAGAAAAATTAATAAATCAATAAAAAAATAGCCTTTGTCTAATGTAGGGCTTGAAATTAACATTTTTACCTTGGCACCACTGGTGCTCCCAACTTCAAAAATTTTAGGAGCATCATAAAAAAAAATTGGGAGCACCCACCAAAAATGAAATGAGCACCACTGCAAATGGTATATAACAGATTTATTGCAATTGAAAACAGCATCAATCAGGACTAACAAAAACCAGAAACAACTATCTAATTCTGTTATGACTTATTAATATTTGTGCAATAATTCCAAAATAAATGTCTAATAATTATAAAATATTAATGATGTCAATGATGATAATAATAGTAACAATGAATTACATTATCATCCTGTCCTGAATGTGCTTGAATGTGAGTTATCTGCTATAAAAGTCCTAATGTTACTTTATGAGAAAAAAAATATGTTTGTATCAAACAAAAATGAAGCGTTGCAGTAAGAAATATGCATTTTGCCCTATTGTTTTTATACACATGTCAATATAATAACCAGAAAGATCGGACAAAAGAAGAAAGAAGTCTCACTTCTACCACTCTCTTAAGGTTTTGGTTTGTGTCATTGTAATGCTCAGTCTCATTATGCGCTGATTTCAGTTTTCTGTGTTTGTGGAAAAGCAGGCGAGTCAGCCGACCCAATATATGACCGGCACAGAGCAGGATTCTCGCGATGAACACCTGCACAGTATTCTTTGTCATGAGCCAAAGTTTCAGTTTAAACTTGGTAAAGTCAAGCTTCTTTGGCAAAAGGATCTATACACTGTTAGATTGTACATTTAGCGTCCATTTGTGCTGAACACGCAGAGAATCCAACGCATCGAGATTCGGGCCATTAAACAGCTGATCCACTCCGAGTCTTTCAGCACTCTCTCTGAATCACTGGATTGATCTCGGCTGGTGGATCAACATTCACCGCATGATCCTCTCATCAGCGCCAATAATTCTAACTTTAAGTGGGTTTGCCAACTTGTGTACTTTTCATTGCTTCTTCCTCAAACTTCAGCCGTTTGCAGTTCCCGTGGTCACAAACGCCACCATCTCAACTAGTGCGGCTGCTGAAAAGCGTGAGCGCATTGCATCGCGTGCGCGTCCCTCCTTTGGAAATAATTAACTTGCACTAGCTAGCCTTAGTTAATAGCCTCAGTCATAGTTAATCCAGTGTGCGTGGTTATTAGTCTCGGTGTACAAACTAGCGCACAGTTGGCATAAACTTGTTAGTTGCTGCAGTTTTGTTCTGTGCAGAAACGCGGTGTTGAGAAGCCTTTACGATTAATTAACCGTGACGAATTAAAGCGCGGTTAATAGTGAAACTGATGGTTATAGTGAACTTGTAATAAGCCCATGTACAGTGCTCAGCATATATAAGTACACCCCTCACAAATCTATCTTTTAAATTCATAATTTTAATAGGAAGCTATACAATATTATATTTGTGCATAGATTAGATTAGTCAGTAATGAAGCCAAATCTGGAGCTTATCTAACAAATAACTTACGATAACAGTCCAAAAACTAGTACAGCCAAATTTATGTTATAGAAAAATATTCAATACAAAATTAAAAAAGAGGAAAAATCAAGAGAAGCAAAAAATATATATATTTAGTTGAAATTTTGTAGGTTGTATTTTATTTTTGTAATATTTTGCTTGAATTTAATTATATTATCTTACAATTTCTAAATATGTTTGGTGACTAAAATATGATTTTAATAAATATATCTGTTAAATAAATCTGTTTTGTTTAAATGCACCAAAATACATTTCCTATATTCACTGAGAAATAAATAAAAATATTCATTTTCAAAATGGAGTGTACTTAATTATGCTGAGCACTGAATACACAGATAATATGATTTCATCCCTCTGTTTTAGACTGCCAATTTACCTGATGCATGCATTACAAAGCAGAGCTGCTTTGCCGGGATATGGATGCAACACTGTTTCAGGCAGAAAAGACACTACATGCATGAAACTCTTGTTAGACAGCCAACTTATCTGGTCCATGCATTATATGGCAGAGACACTACATGCATGATACTGTCATAGTGAACTTTTAATAAGCTTATGTATATGCAGATAACATGATTTGGTCTCACAGACAGCCAACTTACCTGCTGCATGCTTTACATGGCAGAGCTGCTCTGCCAGGATATGCTTGCACTGCTGTTTCAGGCAGAATTGGCACTACATGCATGAAACTTTTTAGTGACCTTGTAATGAGCCCTTGTATGTGCATGCATTACATCAGGGTTTCCCAAACTTTTCAGCCCATGACCCCCAAAATTACAATACCAGTGACTCGTGACCCCCAAAATCCTCTGAGGTGGTTATAAATATGTAAACCTTGCACACAATGGCGCTCACATACCAATAGGCCCAAGTCTATTCATCATTTAATTTTGAAGAACGCCAATCGGAGACCATCCTTCATGTTCAGTTGTGGGTTGTATGTACGTTGAGTGCTGTAAAGGTGTCAGAAAGTTTAACCTGGTGCCATAAAATCAATGTGCTGTCTCTTATTGACCTTATTCTTGAATGCGGAAGTGCGCTCGTTTTTGCGATTGTTTTAGAACTTCTGATTCAGTTGCCTATGGGAGAAATGACTAGGAATAATAAACGGCTGAAAACGGTCAAACTACTTGCTCTACAAACAAGTGTTTGCATGATTATACAGACAAAATAGAATAATATAATAAGAAAACCTCAGTTTGCAACATCAAGCAGCAGAACAAACTGTTTTTAACGTCTAAAAATGAATGGAAGTGAATGAGACCGGAAGTCTCGAGCCAAAATGATTCAAATGGCTGCGCCCTCTCGTACGCGGAGAATAAGGTGAATAATATAATATAATATAATCACCCCAGGGGTCACAAAAAATCGAAGGGCTGATGGCTTTTTATTTACATGTTGTTTTTTTAATATAACGGTTAACTACTATTTTCTTCTTCTGTAGGTTATGGATAAAATATTAAAACATGGTAATAGTTTAATAAAATAAATTAGATTTTTAGAAAAACCCTGAGGGGTCCCGAGCCCCACTTTGGGAACCACTGCATTACATGGCAGAGCTGCTTTGCCATGATATGTATGCACTGCTGTTTTATGCATGCATGAAACTCTTTTAGTAAACTTGTAATAATCTTAAAGGGCCATGAACCCCCCACTGTCTCAGCAGGGTGCTTTCACACCTCTAGTGTCAGGAAAGTGGGTGAGTGTCAGGAAAGTGGGCGAGTCCAGCTCTGTTTAGGTGGGAGTGGCGAAAGAGGGAAGGATTTGCATGAAAAGGGGAGTTTCAGTACATGCATGCGCTGATTTTCACAGAGGCAAAACAACACACAGACGCAGGGGAGAAAGATGATGACTATGTCTACGTGGACATTAGTAATTGTCAATTAGTAATTAGTCAATTTGTCGATTTTACCTGCAGTTTGGCACTTTCATTCAGGAACATTTCATGCATGCCCCCCATGACAAACGAGATATTGGATGCGAGGAACTGCTGGAGAGTGGAGTTTTTAATGATACTCATTTTTGATACTGCATGGTGAATGGGAGAAAAAAAAAACCTCCGCATTTCTTGGTAACTTATATGCACTCGGTAGGTAGCATCAGAAAGCCATGTGTGTATAGACTATCCTGTCACAAAATGCGGTGAAAATACTACACAACATAATAGTTTGATTAAGGTGTTTACATTCAGAGAGCAGCAGTTACAGCGGAGCTTTCAGTCCATAATATTGTAGTAATATTAACGTACTGTAAACTTAGTAACTAAATCATTTTGACTAAGGTATGTCTTTAAAAACAGAAAAAGTACTGCTGATGGTACTAACTTTGCCTCTAAATAAACATAAGAACTGATCACACACTTAACAAATCTATAGAGACAGGACAATCAACACGAACTGGAACTGAGTCTTTTTTAAAACCATTTCCAGATGCGAAAAGCTCTCTGGTAAAAATGGTTCCTTACAAACATATTTTGGCCGTGTGTTAGCAGACCACTGTAATCCACACGTGAGTCCAGCTGTGCTCTCATATCGGGGAATTGAAAACAAAACCTTTGTTGCAGCACATTTATAAACGCAACACTGACGACCCATGTCTCCAAACAATTCTTCTTCTTCCTCTAGTTTTCAATTAAGTTTGGCTCCTTCAAAGCTATCATGCATATTAATGAAGTTGCACCTCATTCACAATAGAGCGTGCTGTTTGGCGGTCTGGAAAGACCTGGAAAACTTTCTCATGAATTAATGCTAAAAACTTAAAGACGTCACGTTGTACTCGCCGGTACAGCCAGCCAGTCTACACGCTGAAATTCACACAAGGATCTAATCGCCGTGACGTAGCTTCAAAATTTCTTGTCAAACCGGAAGAATGAATTTGCTCGAAATAACGCAAAAACAACCAATTTTCACTTTTAGTGAAGTATATGTGTTCTAATAGTGCTTTTAGCAATGTGGAACACATATATGTCTATCAACATCTCAAAAAATGTGTTTCGTAACCGTTACTTAAGCATAAGCAGATAGCATGACTCGGTACAGTGCTGCTTACCTTATCTAAAACGCATGCAAATTCAGGCACTATTAACAATAATGAACCATAAAGCAGCAGCAAGTTCAGTCAGTCGAATAGGTATTGGAACGGGCCAGAGAGGAAAGATGAACTGGATAAATCCCTGTAAAAGCTTAGAGAGAGAGAACGGGACACTTTATCCTCACTCGCACTCTTGACTTCCCCCTCAGAGGCTGCGATGACCTTTACAACCTTTATGGCCACAAACAAACTCAGAACTCTCCGTCCCAACTATACCAAGCCAAAATAGAACCTTTTACTTCCCTCCTTCCTTCCTTCCTTGACAGTCTACTGATCTTAGTTGATGCCAGTGGCAGGCCAAACCCGCAAACAGTTAAAGAAAGGGTGGTGTTAAAAAGATTTCAAAGATCATTTGCATTGCGTCTCAATATTGCAACTTTGGGAATCATAGATTTGGACTTTTAGTGTGTGATCTCCATTTTGAAATTTCTGACAGTAATATCTAAAGAAAAAGAAAAGGAAGAAAAAAAAACTGTCTAGAATGCTCATTAATTAAACATCAGACATCAACTTCAGACTGATTTCATTTTCAAGAAGCAGATAAGGTTAACAATATTGTCAGTTTTATTAGAAATATATTAGTAGTAGTGTATTATTTGAAATGTAGTGTACGTATTTAATATCACACCCTTTTAATCATCTAGACTAGAGTAGAACAGGGATGCCCAAACTCGGTCCTGGAGGGTCGATGTCCTGTAAAGATTAGTTCCAACTCCAATCAGACACACCTAGGATAGCTAATCAAGCTCTTACAAGGCACTCCTTGTAGGAGTGTTGAGGCAAGTTGGAGCTAAAATCTGCAGGACACCGGCCCTCCAGGACTAAGTTTAGACACCCGTTTGGACACCCCTGGTTTAGACCATTAGGGACTTCAGCAAACCACCTAGAATAGGGCTGCACGATATTGGAAAAAACTGACATTGCAATATTATCATTCACTGTAATATATATTGCGATATAAATGCAATTTCACCATATGACTTGAATAGCTTGTAAAGAATTCATCATTTTAGATCAATTGAGATGATTCTGTAGGGGAGTGTATCTGCATAAAATATAATCTAAAAATGAAACAAATAAAACAATCATAGTTAAAAACAGACAAAGATGCAAATAAATAATGATTTATGATTTTCTGGGGAGTCAAACAGTATTCAGAAGCAGGAATTAAGTAATCACTGTATAATAATAATAATAATAATAATAATCAGACCCCCTAGTTTTTTGCGATTTTGCGATCGCTGAATCCAATGCAAAATCAACAAAAAGTCACAAGTTTTTGCGATCCTGAAAAATTCTTGATTTAAATGCAAAATAATTGCAAAAACTATAAATAATCTCATTTAATTTCCAATTCCAAACCATATCATCAAATTATATTTATTTCAGTTTGCAGTTAATTGTTTTACATGACTTATAGACGTTGCATATGCAGCGCACGTGATGTATTTGAGTGTTTTTACAAAAAATGACGTTTCGCCTCACTATGGCCTCACAATCATTTACATTACATGGAGGGGCGGGGGGTGTTTCTATTTATGTATTGATTTCTAATTGCATTATGGGACTTTGATCTGTAAACTTTTTGATATTGAAAATTAAACTCTACTGTTTAACTAAGTGACTTTTATAGCCACATATACAGTAGTAGTGTGAATTTATATTATATTCATATAAATGTATATATGCCGCAGGCCGAGTGCCTTAGGCCCCGTTTACACTGCCAGTTAAATGTGACCCAATTCTGATTTTTTGCTCATATGTGACACAGAACGGATCTCTTCTATGACCGTGTTAACGCGACAAAAACACATGCATTCGGGTATTCAGAGATCGGTTTTAGGCCTCCTTCATATGTGGAAATAAATCAGATATAATTGGGATATGTGACAATGTGGCTATCATGTAAACAGGTACATCGAATTTATTGAGGCATTGCATCATTAAACTTGCGACAATTCTCCACAGTTTAATGACGTAGATGGAAGAGCGTGTGTGGAGATGTCAACGCGGTAAACAACAACAACAACAGAGGAAACATGGAGGAGGAAAGTGGTCAGTCGCCACAATTAGCTCCCACCAGACCTGAGATCTCTCTCGTACCCACAAATTCCTCTGAATGGTGGAGGACACCATATATAACCATAGGCGCAAGCAGTGATGACGGCCCTTTCCCTCCTTCTCTTCCGCCACAAAATCATTTTAAAAGTGGGCGAACTTCGCATATTTTGCAGAGCTAAAAGCAAGACAATTTCTTCCACCATGGCTATTGTGGGGCAGAAGCTAGAACCCGCCTTTACGCATGCGCGACATCGTAAATTGAATGGCAAGTGTAAACCCATGAATCAGCTATGGGTCACAATTAAAAGAACGTGTAAACGGGCAGGCAAAAAAAATCAGATATAGGCAACAAATTGGAATTGGGCATCAAGACCTTACAGTGTAAACAGGGCCTTAGTGTCCCACCAGTGATGATATACAGCCATATCACACTGCAACGAGTGTGATACTGCGTTTATACAACAGTTCAACGACATAATCGTGTATATAAAAAAGAAAATCAAACACTGAGAGTCTAAAAACCTTTTGTATGTTCCGCCATTCTTTCACATCTGCAGCTGACATCAGAACAGCAGAAACCAATGCTCATTCACCAACGTCACTTTAGAGCTGGTATTTGAATGATTCTCTAGCATAATGTCTAAAGTGATGACAAAACAGGTGATTTCATTGACATTTTAAGATTATAAGGCTAAACAGCATGAAATGCCATCAGTCTACAAAGATTTCCCAGTATTTCTCTGTTGCTATCAGGAGATCACAATAATTAACCCCGAAAAAGCCAAAGCAGCACAAACACTACCAGATTACTGTTGCGTTTGCGATAAGGAAAAGCGCTAAACGCATATGGGCATTTCTTCTTTCTTTCTTTTTACTGAACTAATCTGCGGTAAGGAAAGCAGGAGACACATTAAAAACAAACAGATGACCAACCAAAAAGTAACTCAGGGTTATACAAAGAGTGGCCAACACAAAATACATACATTTTTGATATGTGAGTCCCATCTCACACTCAATACTCTACGATTATATGCAGGGCTTTACATTAACACCCGCCAACCCGCCAAATGCGGGTAGATTTCAGCTCTGGCGGGTTAGACAGACACCTCCACTAGCCACGTTGGCTGGTTGGAAATCATTTTTAAATTGTAGTTTTCTTAAAAGCAGGGTCTGAAAATAAGCGTGGCTCAATATTCGTGCAAATGTGATCTTAGAATCGAGAAGCAGCACGACTGACAAAAATAACTGTGTTCGCGCGAGCAGAAAGCAGGTAAATACCGAACGAGAGGATGATCACTCGCAAGCACAGATGATGTGATGCGCGCGACTGTTAAAAAGTGCGCGCGCGTGCTCCCTGTTTACTTGCGCGAAGCAACCGTCACCGTGCCTAGAGGAAGCGCAACTGGTGCGATCGGTTCCCTTTGAAATAGACTGGACAAAGAGCGATGATCGCGCACCCACAGTCCTGCTGCTTTCAAGAGCTCAAGATTAAAACAAAAATACACACATTCTTTTGTAAGCAGCAGCGGTCAAGGCTTTCATTTACAGGCCTATATTAACCGTGCGCGTGATTATCCTTTCATTATCAAACACGGTATGTTTCACCTGCTTTCTTTTGCTTACAGTTATTTTTGTTAATATGGTTTAATTATATTTCTTTATAATAACATTGCTTTAATGGGAGATTAATCCCAGTTTATGTGTAGTTAACTGGTGATCTGGGAGCTTTAGCCAGGACAGATTACTGTGCATATTTTAGATACATGACAATAATTCTTTTTTTTAATGTAATGTTTTTTTTAAAGAAAAGTTTTGTTGTATTAAAAAGTGCACCTATACAGCTATATTTTCCTTGTTTTGACACAACAAAAAAATTGTGGCTAAGAAATATTTATTTGGTGTGGTCAGAGATAAATTTGGTAAATCCTTAATTTTGAGCCCTGAAAACTCATGTGAAATAAAAACTGATTGTATTGCAACACAACCCATTTGCTCATGCACACCGAGCAAGCTAATACACAATACACACAAGAAGTTAAATGAATAAGAAGGCATGTGGACATAACACATCTAAATCAAGTCATTTTAGCATGTCAAAGTCAAATTTATGCATATAAAATATATTTTCCCAACAAGAAAATTGTGGCTAGTGAAAATGGCGAGTGGGCTAGTAATGTTGGAAATCTGCTAGCCACAGTGGCTGGTGATCAAAAAAGTTAATGTTAAGCTCTGATTATATGGTATAAATACAGCACTACAACATACAAAAGAGAGAGATCAACTTAGAATGTCACTTACCAGTTTAATAATGATTTGATCTGCTGTAGTTAGAAATTAAGAGTTTTTCTCCTTTAAGGGCTTATTATGCTGTTTCTGTCGCTATCTTGTGGATGGACAATGTCGACCGTCTTTGCTCTGCTCAATGACAGGCTTATGGAGATTTATATAAATACTTTAAAATAGGCACTATCCTGATAAATAAACTGCATAGTTGCAATCTAAACAACTACATTCTCACCTTAAAAAACCTCAGTACATTATGTTGTCCAACAGCAGCAATATTTGTCAAACTGTGGTGAGTTTATTCATCTGCTGTCACTCTATGTGGGCAGAGTAATAAACAACAAGAGTGAAGAGGCTGTATGAGTTATGATATTGCAGAATATCGCACGGCTATCAGCCAATCAGATTCTAGAACCAGACAGAACTATTTTGTGTGTGTGTGTGTGTATATATATATATATATATATATATATATATATATATATATATATATATATATATATATATATATATATGATAGTCACTGTTTTTTGTTCAGTATCACCTTCTGATCAATGTGTAGAGGAAAATAATGATTTCATTTCTGTTGTTTTGATTCTTGAAAGCTCTTTTCATCTTTCTATAAAATGTATGCTGTAATGAATACTGTATTGAACGGATAATAATCAAAAATGTACTTCTAAATAGTGCTAACATAGATTTTCTGTTTCAGTATTCATTTTGTCATTGTTTACCAGCATTACACCACCCATTCCTCCCATTTAAATGAGCATGATTGACGCAGGTTTTCATCAGTTTCTCTAATCTCTGTTGAGGCAAAGGCGTTGTCAGCACATGTGTGTGTCTTCTAGGAAACAAACCACACTTGATCTTAAACAATGACCACAAAGACATGTCCAGCGTGAGGATATGGAGAGGGTGGGGAATGTCCTCCCAACGGGCCCGGACAGAACAAACCTCAAGGAACACTTCCTTCTGCTCTATTAAAGAACCGTTTCCACAGACACTTCCATCAGTGTTTATGTAAGGCAGGAAGTCATCGCTATTTACCTTGCTTGTGTAATTGTTTCTATTCATAGCTAAAGATCTGAGAAATAGCAGAGGTGCTCATGGTGGGGTGCAAATAAAGGACGTAGAAAATTAAACCGGATGACACAACAGATGTTACGCCACAGCAGAGTCACACAGTAGGACGCTACATCACTTTGGTTACATCCAAGAGGTGGACAGGAACCTATTTTATGTTCTTCAGACAGACAAATGGTGTGTTTGAACTACATGTAAATGATTATTGGATGATCGATACAGTTATTTTTGATTCCATTCATGTGCATAGTTTTGAGATACATTTGGATTTTACAAAAAATTAACAGCAGATGCAAGGGACGAATGAAGTGAGAACTTTATTCAAAAAGTATCCTCCAGGTCGAATCTGTGATGAACATTATTGGATTATGAAGGGATTAGCATATCATTTAACTCAACTGGTGCGTTTAGTTCTTGAACATGCACTCATAAAATTCGTTTTACTGCTTGTTCAAACTACTTATTTAAAATGAGCTGAAACAACACAAGTTTTTTGGGAGACAACTTAAATGTGTTGTTTAATCCACCTCAATTTGTAAAAAACAATTAAGTTAACTTAATCAATTTGTGTTGAGACAACAAAGGAATTGTGTGGAACCCAGCATTTTTTTACTGTATGTAACCTATTTATGTTTTATTTGTGTCAGGTACAGGGCTTGACATTAACACCTGCCAGCCCGCCAAATGCGGGTAGATTTCAGCAGTGACAGTGTTAGACTGACACCCCCACTAGCCACTTTGGCTGGTTGAAAATATTTTTTAAGTTGCCAGAGCTGCAACCTCCACTGGATGGTGAGACACAGGTGATCCTCACTCACTGACATTGTAAGCGAGACACAGTTGATGTGAAGCGCGTGAGTGCTTAAAAGCTCCCACATCATTGCGCAAAACTGTGTCTGTAAATGCAACTGGTGCAATCGTTTCTCTTTAAAATAGATTGGAAAAAATTGGTGGTCATGCACCCACAGTTTTGCTGATTTTAAGAGATATCCAGGTTTTTTGTATGCAGCAGCTGTTGCCGCTTTCACTTTTTCAGACCATTTTTCGGATCAGCAAAAAAGTGAGGAGACAAATGTCATTTGCTTTCCATTTATATGAAAATATTACTGCAAAAAACTTTGCTTTTAACAAACAGAACTTAGAAGCTGTAATTTTAATAAATAAAAATCAAGAAAGAACCAGCTGAAAAAAGTATTCAATAAGAAAAACGATCTTTGCTACTGTTGCTGATAATGCTAAATATAGAAATCTAACATCTTGTACAACAGATCATATTTATCTTCAATTAATGATTTAACAATTCACACATGAAACGTAATGTTTTATTATATTGTAGGTGTATTATTTTTGAAACCTATTCAGTGACATAATTTTGATGGTTGTTTGTCACCATCTGTTGGTTACACAATGTAATTGTTTTTACCAGCGTCAAAAATTCACCAGTGTCATGTTTCATTAAACGGTGATTTTAATCTTTACCATAAACATCAGTGTTTATATCTGAACTATAAACTGTTCTCCCAGCACTTCTGTGTTATTTAATTGTTTGTAACTCACTGAAAAAGTGTAAAAACTGAATCTCTCTCGATGCAGATTTGAATGCAGCGCTTTGAAGGATTAATAAACATATTAAAATCATTATCATTTATCATTCATGTTGCGCGGGTTTGAACTGAGATCACAATCTTTTAATGTGTGCAGCTTTACTCTGAATGCATTAATGCAGGCTAAACAAGCAGTGACAGAAACGCATTAAATTATTAGCCTAAGAAAGCATTTAGGTAGGTCCCACCACAACTTTTTCAGTCATCATTGTATCTTACAGGGAAGTCAAAATGTTTTCATACGCATGATTTGATTGACGCGGGAGATGATCTCTCTGCAATGGTTATAAATGTTGGAATAACCGACAAATTCAAAATAAATTATTAATCTGCGGGTCACGTGCGTTTCGAACTGTGAGTTGTGATCCGTACAGATCACGGATCAACAGTGATCCGTTTCACCCCTATTGGAAACCTACTAGCCACAGTGGCTGGTCATCAAAAAAGTTAGTGTCAAGCCCTAGCCAGGTACATAAAAACCAGTACCAATCTGTCCTATACGCTCACTATGCAAGGTGCGTAGGGCCCTGCAAATTACAGAAGGCCCTGCATCGCATCAACCCATCCCCAGAGAGCCAATAATCGTCTCTGATAAAGACAATGCACTAATAATTTATGGTGTACACCAGGGGTGTCAAAGTCAATCCTGCAGAGTTTAGTTCCAACCCGGCTTCAGCGCTTACCTCTAGGTTTCAAACAAGCCTGAATGACTCAATTAGTTGCATCAGGTGTGTTTAATTAAAATTCTGTTGTACGGCACTGCAAAAAGAGGCGGGATTAAACAAGATGATTAGACATTTAAAAAAGCGAGCGATTGGTCCATATTTTTAATTTCTGTACAGAGAGGTCAGGTTTTGATCGTCACTCAGTCACATGATGCAATTTTGCAGGTCAGAGTTCACCAAGCGTGAACTTTGCAACACAGCTAACAGCAAAACCTGTTGCAAGAACTTGCGTTTCAGGTCTGACGCATTTGCGTGCGTGTGAATGCAAGTCTATGTGGAGAAAAGTCCAGTGTGACCGCAGCTTAAAGCTGAACTTTGCAGAGCTGAGGCCCTCCAGTAACTGAGTTTGCTGATGGACAAACACATGTACCATGTTGCCGGTGTGTACATAGTTGAAGATGGAACTTTCATTGAATATTTGAATGTTTCTTTTAAATTACCCGTTTTACAATCCTTTTAGGGGTGGCACGGTGGCTTAGTGGTTAGCACTGGCGCGGAGTGTATGTGTGTGAATGAGTGTGCATGGATGTTTCCCAGTGATGGGTTGCAGCTGGAAGGGCAACTGCTGCGTAAAACATATGCTGGTTAAGTTGGCGGTTTATTCCGCTGTGGCGACCCCAGATTAATAAAGGGACTAAGCCGAAAGAAAATGAATGAAAGAATGGTAATCTTCAATCCAAACCTAACCACCTGCTTCTGCTCTGGAATGGCAGTCACTTTTCTGATGACGTCAATTTGACGGCTTGGGTGAAATATTCTTAGCCACGCCCCTCCAGCTGTTAGTTTGCTGTGAATGAAAGTTGAGAGGAGGAGTCCAAATCAAACCCCGCCCCCTCTTCAATATTCCACTTTGGTACTGCATCATTCATTTTCCTTCAGCTTAGTCCCTGATTTATCAGGGGTTGCCACACCGAAATGAACCGCCAACTCATTCATTAGTTTTCCTTCAGCTTAGTCTCTATTTAAGAGGTTGCCACAGCGGAATAAACAGCCAACTATTCCGGCATATGCTTTATGCAGCGGATGTTCTTTCATCCCAGAACATCCCAGAACTGGGAAACACCCATACACACTCATTTACACACACACACTCATACACTACGGTCAATTTAGTTTATTTAATTCACCTATAGCGCATGTCTTTGGACTGTGGGGGAAACCGGAGCACCCGGAGGAAACCTACACCAACACGGGGAGAACATGCAAACTCCAGACAGAAATGCCAACTGGCCCAGCCAGGACTCAAACCAGCGACATTCTAACCACTGCGCCACCGTGCCCCCTAAACCGCCAACTACTAATGGCATATCTTTTACACAGCAAAATATTTTTTATTGGAAACCGAACTACATCAACCTACTGAAAACAAAGTCTGCTGCAATTTCCGGTTCAACAGGACTTTATAATTACCAATTAATTGGTTCATTTATTGTTAGTTTATGTAACTAATAATAAACGACAATTGATTAATATGGAAATTGACATCCCTATAGGATGCTTCTTTGTCTTCTGTCTATGTCCCCGTTGCTCTTCCTCTCATTCTGTGGGGTCCCCCGCCCATCCTCTGCGCTCTCATGGGACGGGGCCCGGGATCTGGCTCAGTCCTGGCCCCCCACACTGGCTCCACAAGGCTGGATACTGCCCAGACTGGTGGGAGAGGACAGCAGATCTTGGCAGGCCACAGTGGAGAACATTCACAGCCAAGCCAAAGTCCTAAAGCACTGCCAGAGAATAACGGGGAGCTTGAAATGACAAGAGCTAAGCCAAGGGACCACTATGGCTCTTGGATTTTACTTTGTATCTGGGATATTATAAGGCTTACGTAAATCTTTTGCAAGTGTCAGCTGGGCCTTAATGAAACAAGTCCTCATAAAGGGGAAAGCTATTGAGTTTGGGGGGATTCCAAGTTTCCAGAGACTTTGAAACAGGTGATTCTGTTTAACTTTTGCTGGGGGTTTTATGCGTGTGAAGAAGCGAACACTTTGAATATGCTCCATTTTCAAGGAGTCATTTGATCGTCCCATGAAAGCATAACTAAGTAGAACATGTAAACCCACTGTCATTCCTAAAACTGTTGGTGCCTTAAATATATTTGGAATTAGGAACCGGGAGCTCATTTCAAAATGCCACACGTTCATTTATGATTCATCCATCCAGTATTAGGTGATTTTATTTATACATATGTTGTATGAATCTCAAATAGCAACAGTGTGTGCCATGTTGGTTTGCTCTTTACATACTATAGAAGAAAAATACAATGGCTTCATGATATAATTTAACTTTATATAAAAAGGTTTTTGAATCTGATTGGCTGATAGCCGTGTGATATTTTTGCAAATAACAGCACTCGTCCAGCCTCTTCACGCTTTTGTATTACTCCACCCACATAAGGTTAAACCAGATGAATAAACTCACTACAGTTTGACAAATATTGCTGCTGTTGGACAACATAATGTACTTTTGTGACTTTTTTTGTCGAGAATGTAGTTATTTAGATTGCAACTATGCAGTTTATTTATAAGGACAGTGCCTATTTTAAAATATTTATAATTTTGGAGCATTGAATTCAGGTGCATCAGCAGTCATCAGCCTGTCTGAGCAGACCACAGAAAGTGACGGTTGACGTTCCGCTACAAGATGGAGACAGAGACCACATAATAAGTAATTAGGGGGAGAAAAACAACACTTTTCTCAGCATAAGTTTCAAACTACAGCTGAACAAATCATTATAAATCATGTAAGTGACATTCTGAGTTGATCGCTCTTATTTGTATTTTGTAGTGCTGTATTTATATCACAGAAACTGGTAGTGTTTGTTTTGTTCTGGCTTTTTCAGGGTTAATTACTGTGAAATCCCTATTGCAACAGAGAAATACTGGGAAATCTCTGTAGACTGATGGCATTTCATGCAGTTCAGCCTTATAATTTTAAAATGTGAGCAAAAATCACCTGTTTTGTCATCATTATGCTATAAAATCATCCAAATACTAGCTCTAAAGTGACGTTGGTGAATGAGCAACGGTTTCTGCTGTTCTGACGTCAGCTGCAGATGTGAATGGGTGGCGGAAGATATAGTTCCTCGTACAAAAGGTTTTTTGAGACTCTCTGTGTTTGATTTTCTTTTTTATACACACGATTATCCCGTCAAAATGTTGTTTAAATACAATATCACACTCGTAGCATGTATATCATCACTAAGGCACTCAGCCTGCGGCCTCGAGCAAACGCACGCCTCCCACCAGTGCCGATATACAGCCATATCACACTGCTTCGAGTGGGATATTGCTCATATAAATACGCACACACACACACACGCGCACTAAAAAAATAATATATAGATATTTTAAAGAAGTCTCTTATTATCATTAATTATTTAATTACTCAAGGCATTTATTTGTAAATAACAAAAAATATTAGCTTTATTATTTAATACATTATACAATTATACAAAATATATTATTTAACATAAACTCTAAAAGAATTATGATCTGTTTATTAATATATAATTAATAAATGTATTAAATACATTTTTTAGCAGCCACTGCGTAAAAACTTGCTGAAATATTTAATAGTAATATTTAATATTCAAATTCATTATAAAAATATCTCACTATTATAGTTTTTACTATTTTATCAAATGAATGTAGCCTTGGTGAGCAGAAAAAGACTTTTAATAAAAAAACAGTTAAACAAAAAGTTTTGACTTTGTACAGTGTACATTTTTTTATTTTTATTTTTATTTTAAACCAATTCAGAGTGTCCACGGGTCTTAAAAAGTATTAAAAGTTGATAAATCACCATAGAGAAATTTAAGCCCCTTAAGTCTTGAATGCTATTTGGCAAGGTATTAAATTTGATATTATTTTGATTATGCAATGTATGGTTCTATGCTAAAGTTTGCCTGAATTAAATCTGCTAATATCAGGATGCTGTGTAGTTTATGAAATCAATAAAATCCTCCTAGATTTGACATCATGCTGCTTTGTTTACTGCAGTAACCATGGCAGCACCATTATTTCTGCAGTTCTATATGCACCAGCCTGCTGAATTAGCTAGATTTTAATAGATTTTTATTCAGTATATGAATGGTGTTTTAGTTTTGGATTAGTTTCTTACATTAATATTCAGTAAATATAATGTAATTTAAAAGTTCTCGCCAGTGTTTCCAGTTGAAAAGGGGTTATAAGGTCTTAAAATATATGGAAAGAGTCTTTAAAAAGGTCTTAAAATGTATTGAATTTCACTCTCTGATTCCTGTATATACTATGCAATTGTATAATTCCCAAATAGCAACAGTATATGTGACGTGCTTGTTTTCTCTTCGCAAGAAGAAAAAAAAGTGCGTAGCTTTAAAGTCTTCATCTGAAAGGTTTGAGAGGAGGCCTTTGAACCCCCACCCCCTCCTGTCCTCCCCTCTCATCTCCTCAAAACTAGTTTAAGGAACAGAAGCTCAGTGCAGCTTTCATATCCCCATGGAAACACTTCCCCTTTGGGGTCCTTGTGGAGTTTTAGTGTGCGCTCAGCGTTGTTGTGTTTGAGTTTGGCACACACAAAAAAAGTCTTGATATAAGAGGCTGACAACAAAGCGTGATGATAAAACAGAAGCACGATAAAAAGATATTCTGTGAGATGCATTCATTATGACATCACACAGTCATTTCCCAGTGCGGCCATGTTCCTCGGGGTGCCTGTCTCTATTCGGCTGCCTCTGCTTCTCTCCAGCTCTGTGGGCTGTCTATAGGAGGCCTTCCACTGACTGTGAATAGTCTTTTTGTTGGGGAACAGTGAGCCATTTCTGCTCCCACAGAAAGCCCTGGGTAATTTAGTGTGGATGCCAGGAAGTCTGAGCTCACAGAATGACAACAATGGCAAACGTTATTGCTCCACCTCAAGGGGTGGAAAAGAAAGAGACAGAAAAAAAATTAGCCATGGTGACAGAATTCTGCTTCAGTATCCTCCCACATGGCGAATTCCTCTTCAATCTTATGTGCGAGCGAGGAGGATCGCAACACAACCTTTATGGTGCTAAACAACCATTTGTGCTTTCAAGCATGCATCACGGGACATGCTTTATTGTGGCACACGATTCGGTGTGAGGCAGATTCCCCCCCCAAGCCACCCCCCCCCCCCCCCACACACACACACACACACACACAAACAAACAACAAGAAGAAAGCTCCCCAACTGTTTAAGAAGAAAATAGTTGATGTAACTCCATTAGACACCTTTTGAAATTTGTCCTTGTCTGCCATCTAGTGAGAAAGCTTTGTTAATGGTTCTTGTCCAACAGTATAGTCTATAAAAATCATATACAGTTGAAACCAGAAGTTTACATACACTCTAAAAAAGGAACATAACCATTTTTTAAAAATGTCTGATGATAAATCATACTAAACGTTTACTATTTTAGGTCCGTTAGGATTACCTAAATCATGTACATTTGCTAAATGCCAGAATAATGAGAGAATTTTTTTTGAGAATTTTTTATTAATTTCTAGACAGACAAAAGTTTACATACATTTCCTTGGTAACTTCTTTTAAACTGTATAACTTTGGTCAAATGTTTTGGGTATAAGCTTCTCACAATAGTTTGCAGAAATTTTGGCCCATTCCTCCTGACAGAATTGGTGTAACTGAGTCAGATTTGTTG
This sequence comes from Danio kyathit, assembly GCA_903798195.1. Classification (NCBI taxonomy): domain Eukaryota; kingdom Metazoa; phylum Chordata; class Actinopteri; order Cypriniformes; family Danionidae; genus Danio; species Danio kyathit. The sequence continues at coordinate 39,376,811 of LR812530.1, forward strand.
GCTGTCTTGCTCGCACAAGCTTTTTGAACTCTGCCTACAAATTTTCTATAGGATTGAGTTCAGGGCTTTGTGATGGCCACTCCAAAACATTCACTCTGTTGTCCTTAAAGCACATTTTAACTAATTTAGCAGTATGCTTAGGGTCATGGTCTGTTTGGAAGACCCATTTGTGGCCAAGTTTTAATTTCCTGGCTGATGTCTTGAGATGTTGCTTCAGTATTTCTACATAATGTTTTTTCTTCATGATGCCATCTATGCTGTGAAGTGGTCCAGTCCCTCCTACAGCAAAACAGCCCCACAACATGATGCTGCCGCCCTCATACTTCACAGTTGGAATGGTGTTCCTAGGCTTGTAAGCTTTCCCCTTTGTCCTCCACATGTAACACTGGTTACTATGACCAAACAGTTCAATCTTAGTTCCATCAGACCACAGGGCATGTCTACAAAAATGTATATTTTTCCCAGTGTAATTTAGCAAATTTTAATCTGGCTTTTTTGTTGATTCTGGCTTGTTGATTTTCCCATGTTGTCACACAAGGAAGCAGTGTGTTTGAGGTTTTCCTTAAATACTATTCTACAGTTGTGCCTCCAATTAACTCAAATGTTGTCAATTAGCCAATCAGAAACTTCCAAAACCTTGACACCATCATCTGAGCTTTTTCAGAGGCATAATAATCTTATTGTATGTAAACTTGACTTTCAAGAAAAGTTATAACAATTTTTTAAAAAATATCTCTCTCATTATTCTGCTATTAAGCATAACAGAAACAAATATGATAATCCTAATTACCTAAAAGAGAAAAAGTTTAGTCACATTAATATCTGACTTAGTTTTAAATAGTTATGTGCCTTTTTATACAGTGTATGTAAACTTCTGGTTTCAACTGTAGGCTGCATCTGTAATGGCATAATTCCCAAAACATATTTGAATTTACAGAACTCATAAAAGAGTATAAAAAAGATACCAGAATATCTACTACTTTCGTCGACATTGGGAAATTTGTATAGGACACTTTGGGTGGTCTTGGCCACTTCATGGGAACTTTCACTTCTGATACATAACCTATAGACAGTATTGGGGGTAACCAGAATGCGAATAGGGTATATGCGGAGGTATGCGGAAGGACTTTTAATTTGTGAGTAACCTGGGTCAAGTGATTCCGGTGAACTGTTTGCCATTACAAAATCGGCGCGTTTAAAAAGCATGTTTAAGGTCTGTTTTCTTTAAAAATCAGCGATCTCCACTGGCTGAGTGATATACGATATAAAGTGGGTCTAAACGTGCATGTAAACAGCTTTTTATCTCGTTTTACACTTGAGCAACAGAATGAATGCCAAAGTCTAATTAACTGATTATATTTTAATTACATTACAACATCGATGCTGTAAAAGGAACCGTATGAAATGGAAAAAAAGTTGCATTAACCGTTCACTGAAAGATTATCAGTATGGGAAGAAACACTAGTTTGCATATACCTGTTTACAGGGGGTTTTGGGGGGATTGACCACACCCTAATTATAGCTTGATCCCCCCCTGAAAGAGGTCAAAACAAAATGTATGGGGTGGTCAGTTGTTTATTACTGAGAAATATTTCACTATGATCTGTATTTTAAATAATAATGTTAATAATTAAAATAATAGACAAAATAAAAATAAATATAAATATACATTTGACCACCCCTATAATGGTTCAAACCATTGTTAATACAAAATTACGCCAATCAGTCTATTAGAGAAAAAAGTCTGATCTGGTGCACCGATAGACATCGTGTTCACAAGACTTTTTCTCGTAAAATAGGTGTTTGTATCTATATTTAGCCTGAAAATAAAATCAAATTAGACTTATAGTTTGTGGTTTTACCTACAGTATATATCTGAAATAGCTAATCAGAGAAGTTAGTTTAGTTAATTCGCTTTTAAAAAATGCATTCCTATATTAAAATGAGTGTAGTCACATTGAATCCCGCACACAATAAGAGAATGCAGGAAGGAAAACAGCAGAACCTTACATTTCTGCAATAGAAATTTTTATTATTTCGAACACATGGAAAAAAAGGAAAAGAGAATTATCTGAATGGACAGTGATTTCAGTGAAGACAAAAAGTACAAAATTAGCAAATGCATTGCTTTAAACCAGGGGTGCTCAATCCTGTTCCTGGAGATCTACCTTCCTGCAAAGTTCAGCTCCAACCCTGATCAAACACACCTGAACCAATTAATTAGGACCTGAACAGCACTTGATAATTACAGGCAGGTGTGTTTGATATGGGTTGCAACAGAAATCTGCAGGAAGGTAGATCTCCAGGAACAGGATTGAGCACCCCTGCTTTAAACATTCATTAATCTGTATATACGTGATGTATAGCTCTGGGGTCAGAAAGTTCTTTAAAGGTAAATGAAGGTTATAGAGTGGATTGTTAATTGCAGAGCTTCTCTATTACAAAAATAAGAAAAAACCCTGCAAGTTCTGAAAGAGATTGTGAAAGTATGTAATGCATTTCTTACTTTAAAAAGTAACTAAGTAACGCAACTAGTCACTTTTTTGGGGTGTAATTCAATATTGTAATGCATTACTTTCTAAAGTAACTTTCCCCAACACTGCCTACAGATATACTGAAATGTCTTTTTTATTTGAATGAAAACTCATGAATGATCTGTTTACCTATCTTTGTAGGCTCTGTATTTCCTGTTTTGAAAGCTCGACAAAACTAGTTTAGTTGCAGAATGTTGTGCAATCAGTAGGTCAAAACTGTCTGGCTTTTTCTGAAAGCTATATAGACTACCATTCAAATGTTTAGATTACTTTGAAAAACAAATAGCATTTTATTCAGATAAGACACACAGAAGTGACAGAAAATGCATTTATAATGATACAGAAGATTCTGTTTCAAAATAATATTTGTTGAACATCCTACATCAAAGAATCCTGAAGAAAAATATGTATTATGCCTATTATGAAGGTTTCAACACATATTTAATGGAGCTAAAAGGGTCATTGTTAGCAATAAAGCACCATTATGTTTTTATATATAATTGTAATGATGATGATGATGATGATGATAATATTAGGAGGAAGAAAAATTAAAAGTAAAAAGTTTCAAATGTTTTTGTTTTCATTCAGCTACATTTACAAATAATTGTATTTCATTTTTAATATTATTATGATTTTATTTTCGTTTTAAATTATTTGCGGTCCTGCTGTCAATGTTACCTCTGTCAAAGAGCATAGAAGCACATTTTACCCTCTGCTTTTTAAAAAATAATTTTATTAATGCATGAACAACATACAGAACAATGCTAGGGGTGTACATAACAAAGATATGAAGAGAATAACAGTTATATATTAATACATATACTCAATAAGTAAAACGAAGACATAAAATAATAGCTAAAAGAACTAATTTTACAAATAATGCCAGGCCTTACTAATTCACAATAACTTTTAAATGTGTCAGTTTTTACAGCTTTTGTTTGTTTGTACTCTCAGTGGTGTTTAAATAAATGTCTAGTTCCTTAATTCAGAAAAAATAAGGGTTCTGACTGGTGAATTTACAACGATGGATATGAAACAGTGAGTGTAATCAAAAGATTGATAACATAAGCTTTATTTTCCAACTTCTTATCATAGTTCAAAAAGCCAAAAATGCCTCTGTTTATCATTGTAGATCTTTCCTCATCCCTTACGTCACAAAACACGGTTGGTCGCAAAAAGTCCTGTAACTAACTGGTAAATACCATGTCTTTACAAGTCATCTAAACACAAACAGCCTAATTTGACATAGCATAATTTACAAGATCACATTATGTTTTAATTAATTTAAATGTGATACACGCTTATTTTACTGTTCTGTAATCACGCGAGCAACTTTACGGCAGTGTTACGTCAGCGGTGTCCTTTTGCTTTGCGGCAGGGTAGCATGTGGAGGTCAGAGATGTAGAAACGCTTCGTCAGAGACTGAAAACTTTAATTATTAAACATCAGCGTTTGAAAACTCGACATAGTGTCATCTATGCGGATTTACATCAGACGATATAGAACACAAGGCTGTCAGTTAAGAGATTTGGTGTAGATAGTCTCCATCAGTGTGACGCGGGTCAGTAAGGAAGAAGTCCAATCGAAGCGGTTTTTACTGTATAATCTCGGAAAAACATGGATAACAACACACCGCCACCGGGAGGATTTAAAGGAGGACTCGGGAGCATTTTTGGTGGAGGAACCCCTGAGTATTCAAACACTGAGCTTTCAGGAGTACCACGTAAGTGTTCCTGTTTAATGTTTAGCCTAACGTTACCTAATATAACCTGAATATGTTTATGAAGTATTCATGTATGATCATGTGTAACGCTAATGTTTGTTATCTTTTGTTCACAGTGACTGGAATGAGTCCTCTTTCCCCATACCTCAATGTTGACCCTCGTTACCTCATACAGGTGAGATTCTGGAGGGCCACAGATACATGAACGTCTATTACAATCGGTTTATCTAATGCTTAAAGCATACTCGAGCCAATTAAAGCGTTAATGAACTGAATTGAGTGGTTAACTGTCACAATATGAACTTTTCTAATGGCACAAATTCGATAGTAAATCAATAATGAATCCCATGATTTCTCAGTAAACAGTAAGTCAAAGGTCACAAACTAAAACACCAGAACATTTTGTTCAACAGAGTAAGATTAATAAATTGTATGTAATTATTGCAAGACCTGACATTTATGTGAAATGTTGTTTTCTTGATAATTTATTATTATTGTAACCACTTATTAAAGTCTGCCTTTAAACTGGAAAAATAAATCATACATTTTTACTGTGATTTACAGAATTGAGGTAAAGTTGGTTTTATATTCACACATTTGGACTTTCTTAATATAATTTCAGAAAAGTAAATTCTAAATAGTGAAATCAGCAGCAAATGACTATTAAAATTCAACATTTCTTACAGTCAAATAAATAGTGCAAAATGTTGTTATGAAGTCATACTTGCATGTGACTTCAGACCGAATAATTAAAAAAGTACCATGGTAAACAATATAGGGAGCAGGTCATAAGTTGTCACTGAACAAATGACACCCGCTAAAATGGAATTAGGTTTAATACAAATATGATATTATATTGCCAAATGATTGTTGCATTTTTAGTTCCGGTTTCCCCCACAGTCCAAAGACATGTGGTATAGGTGAATTGGCTAGGCTAAATTGTCCATAGTGTATGTGTGTGAATGAGTGTGTATGGATGTTTCCCAGTGATGGGTTGCAGCTGGAAGGGCATCCGCTGCGTAAAACATGTGCTGGATAAGTTGGCGGTTCATTCCGCTGTGGCTACCCCAGATTAATAAAGGGACCAAGCCGAAAAGAAAATGAATGAATGAATGTTGCATATTTAAACTACAATCATTTTATGACACATTGAAATACTTTGTTTTTAGGACTAAAGTGTTGCCACAAACTACAGATTTGTTGTCATTTTAAATCTTTATATTTTGGCATCGCTTCAAGACACTAGGTTTGACATGTGTTAGTTATACATGATGTCTTTAATAGTTTAAAATATAATACAATTTAGTAATATAAAGTATCGTTTTATGTATTTTGGTAAGCAAAGTTCTGAATAAATGTTTTATATATTTTTTTAAATATACATACTATTCTGTATGATGATAAAATTCCACTTATGTTTCTTTTGAGTATTTTAGTTTTATAAATTGTATTTGAAACTGATAGTCATGCATTTAATATGGTTTCTTTTGCATGCAAAGTCACTTTTTAAAATGGTTTTGCTACACTCAATTGGGACATGTATCCTTTATTATCAATTATATCATATTGGAATTATAGAAAGTCCAAAAACCTTCTATTTAAGAAAACAATATTTTTCTTCCTGCTGTCACAGGACACAGATGAGTTTATCTTGCCAACTGGGGCTAATAAAACTCGTGGTCGCTTTGAGCTGGCCTTCTTCACCATTGGTGGATGCTGTATAACAGGTAAGATCTTTTTTTTGTAGTCTTGATCAACCGTTTGTCTTTATTCATTCATTTTAACTGTTGCTTATTTCTTTAAAGGAGCTGCTTTTGGGACACTTAATGGTCTCCGTATGGGCCTGTCAGAAACTAGAGACATGCCATGGTCAAAACCCAGAAATGTACAGTAAGTGTAAATTCCTAAATACTTAAAAGTTATTAGTTTAGGATATTGAATTAATTATAATGAAGCTTATATAAGAAATGAAGATCAATTTAGTGCTGATAAGACGCAACATTATTATTCAAATTTAGTGTTCATTTATGCTGCTATGTACATAATGTGCAGTGAACACATTTTTATTTTTTAAGTGGACACAACATGTGTGTGCATTTACGCAGAAACTGCATTTTGAAAACACAAGCTTTGTGAAACACGTGTTTCAAAGTGCATGTTTTTGAAAACAAGTACCACTATCATCTTTGTTGAAATTACAAAAAGATGTTTTGTGAAAATAGTTATGTCATGTGTATGTGTTATATATAATATAATATAATATAAATATATAAATTAGGGGTGTAACGGTTCAGAAAAATCACGTTTCGGTTCGATACGACACAGTGGTGTCACAGTTCATCATGTTTTCGATACAGAAAAAAAAGAAAAAAGCCAGAGGATTTCTCTGATTGAAATCTTTTTAATGTATTAAAACTAACATCATAAAAGCATGATCTCTTTTTTTTTTCTTTTTCTTTTTTTTTACTTTGAACAGTTATATAGAGCTATACTTCTGGGGTTTCTGCTTGGCAGTAAATAAAACAAATCCTTCTTTATACTCAAAACCAAAAAGCTACTTCTAAAAATAAATGTAATATTTTAGTAGTTAAACAAATAAAAAGAAAAGAACAATTTGGTTTTTATATGGAACTCAGTTTCAATCAATTTTTAAGTAATTTTTTATTTTCAGAAAGTGTCCACCTTTTCTTCAGACAGCACAGATCTGCTTGATTTGACTGTCACCTGCCATTTCAGTGGATCTGAAAGCAGGAATTATTATCTGACTGAAATGGGCTTATGAAGGAATAATGTAACGGGGCTCTATTACATTTAACATTTTCTTAAAACCTGAAATTTCCACTAGCGATCAAGGTCTCATATCCACAGCTATAAATGTACCGATCGCCTCGGTGATTTGTTTTGCCCTGTTCGAATCTGTAGAAATTGCCTGTCTGAATGCTGCGGGAATAGTTGCATGTAGTGCATCTAGTTTTCGTCTAATTCCAGTTAGTAATTCAGTGATGTCAGTAGCTATGTTTCCATCCACCTATTTTTATGCGCATTTTGGGCATTATTACAAATTCCAGTGTGCGCATTAAAAAAAGGGTCAAGTGATTTTGTTATAAGAGATCATGTGATGATAAAAATGTGTGTAAATGGACAAACCAGCAGGCTGCACATTATAAACCATCTGAAATTTTGTTTTTGTCAATCTAAAATGCTTTACCGTTTAAGTTTTAGTGTTATATTATTAATGACATCCAGAATCAAGACCGTCTGTGCTCCGCGTCTGACACCTTCAAACTTCACCGCGCGTTCACTGTGTGTGAGAATTGCCTTCTGAGGCGCAAGTAAGATTGATTGCAGCTTCTCCTACTGCAGCAAATTCAGCTTTTACTGTTGATATTTGGCGCCAGTTAGAGCAGAACAAATGCATTGTCAACACTTATTTCATTTTTATGCAACATTAGCACAGGCTAGTTTTAGTGCTAAATAAATGCAGTAAACACCTTGATCACTGCAACTACTTCTAAGAATGTAACAACAGATATTTTAGTGCAAAGTAATGCATACGTTGTAAGCACATAGAACACTAATTCATGACAAGTTATTTGTATAACTTAACACACAAAAGACAAAAGCTACAAACCGACTCACTGTCAGTGTCCTGCTTATGCGCATATTTTACCACCGGACCAGAAAGCTAATCAAAATCTTGCTCAAGTCTGGTCTTTTTCAGTTACTGGCTCATTTTGGTTATCAGATGTCTCCTCACTGCATACAACTTTACTGTGTTCACCTGGGATAATATTTACACATGCTCTAAAGTTTGCCACACCTATGCAGCTGTGCGCTTCACTGCTGCTGCGCATGTCACAGTTCATTCACAAAACATGTCAGCGTCTGCCATTCGTAGAGGACAATAGCCAAACACATTACTTTTCCAGTGTTGCATCTGCTCTAGGGTATTTGCATGGATTTGATTATTTAAAGGGCACCCAGGTTACCACTTTTTCCAGATTTAATATAAGTCTTTTGTGTCTCTAGGATGTGTCTGTAAAGTTTCAGCTCAAAACACCCGTCAGATTTTTTATTATGTCTTTCATAAGTTACTAATTTATTGCTTTGAGCAGCAGGTTGCGGTTTTTGTGTATTGCGCCTTTAAGGCTAGTCCTTCACACCCATCGTTTCCACGTGCCTGTCAACGTGCCTTAATCTCCTCCCTCGGCTGCGTCAGACAACAGACAGACATAAAGGAAGAAGATCTCACGTAACGTTTGTGAGGAATACTACAGTAAAAACTTTACCAATGAGTATTTAATGCATTTGTTGTGGAGCTGCAACGACGTGTCACACACAATGTCATTACAAAGTTCACACACAGACACACACACACAGCGCAGACACGCACACACACAGACAGCACGCGTTTAGCTTTGCACTCTTTTTGCACGCAAATGTGACAGGATACAGGTTTATATCCACTGCTGTATGGATATCTGTTATGTTAATGTACAAATTAAACCTGATTTAACGTCCACAAACCGGGATTGAAGCGTCTTCTTTTATAATTGTTCAGACATGCGGCTGTGGTGATAAAGCTGACGTAAATCGATGTAATCCATTACACACATGCACTGTTTTAAAACATTTTAAACTTGTAAAATTCACTATTGATCACATTTGATGATGATTGATGATCCTAGCAAACTGAACAGGTCTTTTATTCCTTGTTGTTTTGCCCACGTCCTGTCTTGTTGATATGATTATAAGCGCTACTACGGAGACATGTTAATACGCAGCTGTCAATCAATCCGGTGGGCGGGGGGACCGCACTCCTACATCAAATAGTGGTCGTTCTTAAAACCGCTCCAATTGTTCCACCGTTTTTATGTTGTTAAATTGAAAAAAAAGGACTGGGTGTGTTTATATCACGCCAATATGACGGTCTATACACTATGGCGACACGTATGTCTGTCCAAACTGCTTGAAAAGTAGATTTTTCACCATAGGTGCCCTTTAAAGTTCACTCAAAGTTCATGTGATCATTGACACTAACATGAGAAAAAAAGCATTTTCAATAAATTTCGATGATCTGAGGGCAGATTCATTCAGTGAATCACTTTCGTGTGTAAAACTGCCATTTATTTGAGGTCAAAAACCACGTGAACTGCGCAGCGTGACTAGTCGACGTTAGAGAAAAATCGTCATGACAGAGCATTAAAGTTGACCAGTCTGCAACCCCTACTGTGAACACAGTACCCAGAACCACCTGTTTATTTTTTTGTTTATGAATGTATAAGTAATATTTATTCAACTTACACTAAAGTGGTTTGACTTTTATGAACTTTATAATTTTACTCGTATTGAATTTTGTAATGTTCTGCCAGGATTTTGAACATGGTCACAAGACAAGGGGCATCGTGGGCCAACACACTAGGATCAGTAGGTGAGATGCTTTTTAAGAATTTTATAAAATAAAATATCACAGCCTGTTGGATCATTTGTTAAAGAGAGACATGTTTAATAAAATCTTGGTTTCATTTTCTGAACAGCTCTTTTGTATAGCGTGTTTGGTGTGGCCATTGAGAAGGCCAGGGGTGCAGAGGATGACCTCAACACAGTGGCAGCTGGAACATTAACCGGGATGGTATTTAAATCCACAGGTGAGCAAGTCACATTGACCTAAATGCTAATTATGGTGGCTATGAAAGATTTAATGTTGTTGAGAATCATATTTTTATGACAATCTCCATTCAGGTGGACTCAAAGGAGTTGCCAGAGGAGGTCTCATTGGTTTAGCCATGTCAGGGCTGTATGCTCTGTACAACAACTGGGATCACCTAAAGGGAAAATCTCCTTCACATTACTGAGGATGACAGAGCTCAAACCATGGACTTATTTTGACTCTGAGAAAATTCTTGGTATTTATTGCCCCCTTTTGGAGATTCATCCATTTCTACAAGATACAAATGGACCACCACATGTGCACAGATTCTTCAAAGTTAGGTTAACTATAATATTTAAATGGAAATACCAAACTGCCTCCAAATATGTGGATTATGTTGCAATGAATTAGCTGGTAACATCGTGTTTGTTCATGTATGTCTTTGTTGATAAGTTGCATCTGGAGGAACTCTATGCTTTGATTATTTTATCTGTTCTCATTGTGGATTTATGCATTTTGTCAGTGCTGATTAAACTGGACTCTTCCTCTTTGGAATGGTCTATAATAAAATGCCAGTTCCTGCTGTTTAATACTCTGTTTTTGTGGCATCAAGATAACTTACTGGTAGTTACATGACACTATCTTATAGTCATGTAGCTTTAAATAAATAAGAAAATGAAAAATAATATTAATTAAATTACATTCAATAACTAAACCAACCTTTAAATGAAGATCTTTGTAACAAATTAAGTTTTTATGATAACTGTAATAATGTATGAAAACTTAAATGACTGCATGGAAATGAATTATTAGAGGTCTTGTTTTACAAATGGTTTATTTGTAAGCAGGTCAGCCTCAATTTCAACAGTCAATATGCAGAGTACAGAAGAATATTGAAATATTCCATAATGAATGTCCCTCATTGTGACTTTGTTAAAATAGGCACTCATTGTCAATAAAAAAAAGCATTTTAGATTCATATATATATATATATATATATATATATATATATATATATATATATATATATATATATATATATATATATATATATATATATATATATATATATATATATATTTTTTTTTTTTTTTTAGTAAAAGTAATGTTTCTCTTAGCAGTAGTGTACTAACCCAAACTCCTCCCTGAAGATTAAATAATTATAAGCAATATATTAGTATATTAAATCATACTATATTTAAATTTTGGTATTAGTATAATAATTAAAAAGATTAAATTGGAGGGATTTATGGAAATGATCTGGATAGATTGCTTGTACCACTTTATGGTGTATGGTATAAATTTCCATCTTGCATGGATGTTACCAGTGTTGTTCAATAAAAAGCAGGAGACTATCTCCCTCTTCAGGTGATATTTTCTATTGCTACTTGATGCTGACTGTCAAAGCACCTTAGGAACTGAACGCTGGACTGCCCACAAGAGGGCAATTGCACATGCCAGTCCTTACAGAAAAACAAAGCCAACTGAACTGATGAGTGTAATGCAGAATAGCCAGCACTTGTTTTAAAAAATGTTGCTTTCTTGCCAAACACAAAGTGCAGATCATTGTGATAAAGCTGAAAGCAGTTTATGTACTACAGCGAAGCCCAGAAGAATCTCACATGCATAGCGGAGAAAAGTCCCACAAACTGGTGCAAACTACCCTAACTTGGTGGCTGGGGATTGTGATGCTGTACACCAGCTACCAGTGCATGGACCACAAACGAATAAGCAGGTCCATAGGCCTGACCCAGACAGGGACATGGCACTAAATCTGTTGCTGTCATGACTCTTCCTGTGCCTACAGTTGTGGGCAGGGAATTTTTGGAGGTGGGAATTTAGTGCAAGAAGAAATCCCTGATGCGTGTGGCCTCGATCCATGGGATGTAGGCTGCGGTGCGAGTGAAGACGCTGGGCTTGTTTTCCACCGTGCATCCAATGGGACCAAAGCTTACAATGCCATGAACCTCCCAGCGGTCACGCCCAACCTGGCATAGCAGAGGGCCACCTGAGTCACCCTATTGGAGAAAGACCCACAGACAAGGTGTGAGGGCAATTGAATATAGGGCATCTTCATGGATTTTACCATTAAATTTCTTTTCTCACCTGGCATGCAGCTGGGGTCCCTTCTGTGTCTCTGAACCCAGCACAAATCATGGAGTCTCTCACACGGTCACCCCAGAACTTCTTCTGCCGGCAGGTCTTATAGTCAATGATTGGGAGCCGAGCTTGGTTCAGTGCTTCAGCAAGTGACACATTTTCTTTTCCACCTAAAAGTTGACAAAAGAAGACATGCTAAACCCATGTTCTGGATAAGTGGACCATCTCTCTTGGCAAACTCAAACATTAAAATGATTCATATGTAGATGGGTTGGCTGTTTTTATACACTTGTTACACCTTATCTTTGATTCAATATCTAAACCAGTCATAATATTTTTAAGTGTCGTAAAGCATCCATCTTTTATATAGGAAACGATACAACTTAAGGTCAAAGGTTTAAGTTGTTTTTTGTACCTCGTGTGTCCCCCCAGCCCGTCACCCAGCAGTAGTGCCCTGGATTAAGGTTGATCTGCTTGCGCGGCAGGCAGGCATAGCGAATGAAGTTACTTGGCTGGATGTCCGTGGCAGCTTTAACCAATGCAATATCATAGTCCAGTTCACTGTGGGCTGGATAACGGAAGTGCTCATGCCTGTAGATCCTCTTCACTGGAAAAAAGCGTTCTGCGGTCTCTGATCTTTTCAGCTGATGCTTACCCAAAACGATACGCCAGCTACTAGCATCCTCTGCCTTTCCCCTGGACACAAAGAGCGCATCACGCACTGATTAGGACATTGAAGGGGGAAGACATCTAGAAACGATGAATTTAATCAACTTTCGTGATCAACTAATGATTTGCCTTACTTCTGGAAGCAGTGAGCAGCAGTTAGAATCCAATTCTTATGGATCAGAGTCCCTCCACACACATGAACATAATGTTTACTGCCTCTGGGACGAACCTACAAAAATAGAAACAAGTGTCAGAGACTTCCTCTTTTAGTAGACATTGAGTAATTCTGTGTCATTTCAAGTGCAATTTACCTGCAGTGAGACCTGCCACGGCCAGGAGTGAGGTCTTGCTTCGTTGCCTGACACAATACGCTCCACTGTGTTTGGTTTGAAATGAGCCAGGCCACAGTCCTTCGGCCAGTCTAAGGACAGAACAACGCTTGAGTCAATGTCAGTTAAAGTGCCACAAATACAAGCAAACACCAGGTAGACAGGATTTATAAGGAAGCAAATGAAAGGTGTTGTACCAGGAGAGGAAAGAAGGAAAGGAAATCCATATTTGGATCTTTGAGAAAGACATAGAAATAAGTATGTCATTTTTTTTTCTTAAGTTGAAATGCACTTGAAAGATGTCAGTGGTCGGTTTTCATTTAATTTCTCACCGAGGTGGAGGATTTTGTGCTGTTGAAGGCGACTGGGGTTGAATGCATGGGTGGAGGCTCTGTCCAGTGCCAGACCCAGAAGCAATAGCAACAGTGCGAAAAATAGGCTCCGTACTGCCATGATCTACAGTAAACTGTGCGCTGCGCTGTGGCGATTACCCATTTATACTGTGCCTAATACAGGGGCTATCCTTTGTGCACTCCACTCCCCTGTCGTTGGGACAAAGCACTTTGACAAAACCCCTCCCAATCCTGGATTGTTCTGGTGTGGTGGCCGAGGGGTTTTCAGAACAAGCTGGCCCCAGGGAATCATGGGAGTCCCATCAGCACTTTCATCCCTTGCCTCTGTGCAAAACAACTCGCCCAGAATAGATTTCCAGTAGCCTCCTTACAGTCATACCATGCTGTTTGGATGATGAAAGGGGCTGACCTTCATGAGACCTTCATCTGTCTTCCATCCAAACCCTTGGAAGTTTGACCGGGGTAAAACCCTGATAAATAATTAACAAGGTCATGACTGATCCTTGTGTCGTTTATATATTAATTTCATTAAAGATTAGTAGAACCTGTTCTAAGTAAGCACTCATTTATCCAAAGTGACTTACAGTCTACTCATTACTGAAACAATCTTCTTGGAGCAACCACTAAGGGCCTTGCTCAAGGGCATAATGATGATGGTTCATAGCCAAAAACCTACTTTTTAAGAGGACCTTATGTCACTTCTTAATTTCCATAAGAGATGTTAAGGTTCAGGGGGGCCGGTGTCCTACATTTTTTAGTTCCAACTCCAATTAAATGCACCTGAACCAGCGAATCAAGCTCTTTCTAGGTATACTAGAAACTTCCACACTGGTGTGTTAAAGGAAGTTGGAGCTAAACTATGCAGGACACCGGCCCTCCAGGGCCAAGTTTGGAGACCCCTGTTATAGTTAGTCTCATTGCTTTAGCTAAACTCCTCAAGGACAAAAAGTTTGTACAGTATAGTTTTTTTGTTACCAGCAGAGGGCATAAGAACCAGAACAGCAAGATGAAACGGGGCCTGTGAAACCAATTGAATTTTAAAAGTTGTTTGCTCTGGTGGAGCAGTTTTGAAGACAGGAGATGCTGAGATAATTACTATGTGCGTGTGACTATTTTTTTTAGGCTGAATGGAGTTTTATTATGCTTGCTCATGATGTGTCACCTGTTGTATTTAATCCAAATGAGAAATACAGTACAGCAAGGAAAAAACAAAACAGAAAGGAGCACCTGCTCAGGCACAGTCAATACTAGGGAATGTGCCTGCTCATCCAATTAGTCAAAGTTACAATGAAAGGGCCATGGAAATGTCCAGGGCAGTCGAACTAAAACACGGTTCACCAAGTGTAGCTGGACCTTCTCACATGTTTTTGCTCTCTTTGTCTCCTTCATAAACAAAAAAAAATTGCATTGCTAGTGAGCCAATGAGAAATCCCCTTGTCTTAGGGCAAATGATTTTAACATAACACGTGCAGTACTGTTTTTAAAATAACAGAGACAAAGGATATTGTTTAACAAATGCTTTATTGTTGCTCATACATTTCATGACATTCAGTTTTCTCAATATTAAAATACATTATTATAGTTGTTGCTGCAGAAAGCCTATATAAAGCTTGTTTTCATTATACTGTAAGGTGTTGATCCAGTAACATCTATATTTTGTTAAATCACAATGCTCTGGTCCATAAAAAAAAAGAAAGAAAAAGAAAAAGAAGAAATCAGATTGCTTTGGCAAGAAAACAAAACAAAAGGTTTGTGCAGCACATACTGTTGATTTGGTCAGAGATTCTGGATTCACATTTACCTACAATAAGTGCCATGCTATTTAAATGAATAAAATCTAAACATTATTGGTAGTGATTGCTCTAATTACAATCCCTAACCCATCCAATCATGGCTGTATTATGTATATGACACAGCACATGATCGTGGTATACATAAAGAGTCAAAATCCAGCACTAAATGTGAAATAAACCTTTTAACTTTAATATTTTAATATTATAACAAACATACCGGTAACATTGATGACATAATATAACAAAAAGTACGATTTATGAACATGTAAAATGGCTTGAAATTGAGATATAATGTCATCTTTGTCCAAACATTGGTTCTGAATCGGAGGCAACCTCAATGTTTAAATTGTCAAATAGTGGAGTACATCAATTCAGATTTTGGTACTAAAAAGTACACGTGCTTTACTATTTAACACAAATTGAGACTGTTCCTCAACATAGAACTGAGGCTTAGATTTAGCTCATAATGTATTATTAAAGTGCAGGCACATTGACCTTGAGTCTATATTTGCTAATCATCGTATGTTCAAAAAGAACCTTACTTTACACACCCACGAGCATTTATAATTTTAGCTTTGTGGATTGAATCTGGCCTTGAGCCCACTATAACTCACCAGAAGAAACCATCACCGGACCAATCTACATTTGCCTCAAAATCACTGAGCAAAATAGATGAACATGTTTGTAAAATATGTATCTTTAACCATATTTTAATCTGCAATTACAAACAACTGAGGAAAAAAAATCAAAACTGTTTTCTGCTTTATAGTGTCAGTGGATCATAATTGACTACACAGAGATTAACATGATGAATCTGAAAACTAGAAAATAGATTGAAATCTTAGAGGACTATTTCATAGACTAACTAGACCTCACACTCAAGTCTTGCTCCAGGGAGCCCTTTAGGATGTCTAAGAGTAGCTGTAATATCCCACTAGTTAACTTGCATTAACCTGCTGTTTGCTTGTCTTAATATAACAAATGCAACCAGATACATTTGTGTTTGTATACTTTGTGTTTTAAAATTTGTGTTGTTTTTGGCCAAAAAGGGAATTTTGAAGGTTCTTTAAAAGTCAAGACAGGGACAAGGCCATGTGTGAAGGTGGAACACCATAATCTGTAAACATTTAATGGTATCTCTTTGCAACATTAGCTTGCACCACACTACTTATACAATTGTGGAGCCTTTATAGCTTCAATAAACCAGACAATATTTTAAATATTTAGATGTTATTTAAAGGACAAATAGCCTGGTGTGCTCAGGTGCATTTCCACATTGTGGTAAAAGTACTTCATTTCCTTACACCTAAACCAGGCACCACATACCAATAAGGCAAGCTAGGCCCCAACGTTGATTGTTTCAGTCGCCCACAGTACTTGGGTTAGAGCAACATGCTGAACTACGCAGGGTTCTTATAATGCCTTCACTTTTCTTCCGAGGCCTGGACTGCAGTGCTAGGTTGCTGATGTTATCTGTGGAGTCTTCGGTTTGAGCAGCCGCAGCTGCAGCGGCTGCAGTCTCTTTGATCTGAATTTCCAGATGCTTTTGGATTGCCAAGCCAAGCTCTTCAGGGTCCACAGCTGCACCATACACCTCCCAGGTCATACCCTCAGCATCCCATTCCACCTCCTTCACAGGGGTCCTATGACACATGCGCTCTGTGATCAAATGTGCTTCTGAGGTAGGATCCGCTCTCAAACTAATTTCAGGAAACACGTGAGAAAGAGAGGAAACAAGGGAATCAGAAATGGTCTGCACACCTGCATCTTTAAGCTGATGTTCAGAAGTCATGGTAGTGGCATCTTTGACTCTCCTGTTAAGACTAGTCTGGCCTTTACGATCTAGTCTGAGGCAGGAGTTCTGTCCCCTTAACTCTGATCCACAGCAATGGACTGTACTTCTGCTGTCAAGTCTGGTCTCACTGACTGAGGACACAAGTGGTGGAAAACCAAGCAAGCCTGAATGGAGCAATGATCTTTGTCCTGCACAGGGGCTTCCCGCACAAGGAGGCCGTGATATCAAATGTCCAGGGCATGGAATAACACTGCAAGGGTTTCTCAAACAGGCAGTGTTCATCATGTGACCAGAACAGGTAGATCTATGGCATGCAGTTAAATGATGGCTTTCACAGTTGCTCTGAACATGGTCTTCTGTATTCACTCCCTGTGGAGTGTAGCTGTTATTTAGACCCGAAGAACCCATTTGACAAGCCACTCTGCAACAGCTGCATCCTGTCAGGTTCTCTGCAGGTTCGCAAAATCGACAACATCCCTCCTTGCACACCAAACCCTTCATCCTTAAATCCCTATTTGTGGATGGAGAGTGTGGTACACACTTCACACCACTGTGGACCTGATTTTGTCCCAGGAATAGATCTTGTGTTGGGGTCCTTCTGGGCGAGTCCTCCATGACGCTCCAGGATCCTGCAGTTCCTCCATGCCAGATTACAGTCTCAGGTGTGCTGTTGCCACTACAAATGCTCCCCTGTTCATGGTCAAAAACTCCTGTTGCTGGTCCACCCAGACTGACAGGTCTTTGAGTGCATGCTGCACTGCTGACGCTCTTCCGCAAATTCTGCCGATACCATGCCAGCTCTGTTCTTTGGGGAGGTCCACTCACCATTTCGGTTGAGCTTTTTGATAAAGAAATTATTGGCAGCTCATGGTCATCCACTGTTTCAGCATCAACAGATCCAAGACTGATGCTTGGGAGGTAGATCTCAGATGTAGGACGTTGTTCTTCCTCCATTGTGAAATATCTATTGGTAAAGAAAGACAATCAATGATAAATTATTTGTAAAAAAATTGACAGTTTCTATTAAATGTCAAAGTGTAATATTTACACTACATGTTTTAGCAATTCTAACATTCATAATTTGTGTGTAGCATACGTGTTCTTCCCATTTGTTGTCTTCAAGACAAGACATTGCATTTATCATCAATTGACCCTTAAACCGTTACTTCGACAGTAGATAAAGCTGTCATTTCTTTTATCCTTCTTTCACATAGATTAAAGTGAATAGACCAGGGTGCTGTCTAGGTATCTCTCCCTTGGGTGATTGACCAGATTACAGATGGATAAGCCCAACTTCAGTCTTAAGATCATTAGCTACGACATAGGTGTGCCAGCTTCTGTCAGAGATGAGCACCAGAACAGGTGGCTGTATCCACTCTTTTACAAACTGTCCTGTGCTTTAAAGTATACTGGACTTCAAACGACTACTGCGAGAGTGTGTTTCTCGTTACTAGGAGCATTTGAGCGCAATGAGTGAATGTTTGTCAGGCCTGTCCATGTTTACATAACACTTTAGCCACTACAGCAGATTTTTTGGGAGACACTTTTGGGTCTGTCATTCCCTACTGTCAGCATACATACTGCTGACTCAAAACTACAACACACTCACTCTCTAATCTGTGACGGTCATTCAAGGCAAATGTTAATACTGTACAATATTTACAATGTGCTCGCTACTTACTTGCTATTAAGGTGCCATTGTTTTAAGTGCAAGAATATTTCATCTGAAGCAAGTGCCATAAAGAACCTGGGATTTCAAAGCTTCCAGGAGAAAAATTAGGAATAAACTTGCAACCTTCTAGTGTTCTCGGCCCATCCTTAATCATTAGACCATCTCCATCTGTTGATGCCCCCCTGTGACTCTTTGCTGAATCATACCATATAAATCTAACTTCCAAACATGCCCACACAGAATCTGCAAACTCTGAAGAACACTCAGCAGGTTTCCGCAGAATTAAACCATGCAACATTTAAAAGTTCTACAAATCTGTGACCACTGTTTGCTATTAGCATGTTGTGGTGAATTTGACTATGATTTCATCTGCCGGAAAATACAGTGTAGAGTTTAGATAATGTTCTCATGAAAACTAATCGATTCTGTAGGACCACCAAAGTTTATCCAGCACATCAATTGTAACAAATGCTATAGGTAAGGCATAAAATAAAAAGAAAAAACTACATATGCACTGTTTCCAAATACTATTTAATGCATGTCATTTTATGACTAATAATTAAGATAACCAACAAAACAACATCTTGGAAATAACCTGTTCAAAATGACCGCAACTCTAGCAGAATGACAGATGTTATCAGTCCACAGTTATCATGAGAAAACCTGATACTTCCCGCTGTATCTAAAAATAACTGACTGGTGATCACTGTTAACCCTCCTCTTCCACCTCAGCCCACAGGCTAACCACCTGTAAAAGCTCCATACTGGGACTCACACATATGTAAATATAAACACTAATGCAACTCTTAAGCGATCGAAGAAGACCAAAGAAAAAAAGATCTCACCTTTTGAATTTTATTAGCAACCCTACATTGTCCAGTCAAGGCCTTGTGTCATCCTTTGTCATCTCCACTTCCCTTTTTACCATTCCTTTCAGCTTTATGAAGACACAGCTGCGGTTTCCCTCATGGCCACAGGTAAATCAACAACCTCCCTCCCTCCCTCCACACATACACAAACACACACATGCACACGTACCACATACCTCCCACTTCCTCCTCTCGTCTCCTTCCCTTCTGCCCAGACAGCTCCCGCCTCCTTTACTTCTTTCCTCTCCTGCACCCGTGCTCTCTCGCTCCGCTCTAAGTGAACAGGACAGAGTGGGTGTATTGCTGGATTATCAGTCGTTGTCATCTGATTACACACCACACGCTCCCTCTCCGAGAGGAAATCCATGGTGGAGGGGGGAGGAGGTGCAAAGACACACTGATAAAAATGGTGGGAAGCCAAGGAGCGCTGCATGCCCGATGGTGGGGGGGTGGGGGGTGTAGTTGTGAGAAAGTGTGTGCATGGGCTGAGGGGGTGGGGTTTAGAGGAGGAACAGGTGGATTCTGTTAAGTTACCAGAAAAGGAAATCAGATATACAATAAATACTCTTTCTGTCTTTCTTACACACACATGTTCATTCTCACACACTCGTAGCTCCTGCCTCTTACTCATCCAGTCTCTCTCCTCCTGTTGCTATAGAAACAGCCATGCTCAATAGGAGCCGATGAATTTTCATCATGCCTTTTTTTTTTTTAAGTTGTCATGGGAACAATGAAAACAGTCTCTTTGAAGAAGGGCTTGTGGTGCCGGGAAACCATTATGATATATATCTGTGACTCATCCTTCTGATTCACCTGTCCATTGCAAGCTCACAGAATACTCGTTCTGTTAATGATTTGGGTTCAGAGGTTAAGCAAAGGCAAAATCCTGTTGTTTTATGTATAAACATGCGCACATTTTTAATCGCCCTTGAATAAACCTGACTGTTTTTTTCCATCTCTACAGAGACATTTGGAAGCTGTGGCTTTAACGATATTTTGTTGGCAAAATATCACAGTTGCTGTCTTTTTGTTGTTACTTTAAATCAGTTGTGTCAGGTGTGTTTCCACCCTTATGTCAAAAGCCCAACCTTAATTTCATTTTATGTTATTAAGGACACCTTGAGAAGAAGACATAAAAGGAAAATAAAACGCACAAATTACTTTGGGACAGTCAGTATAGTATTGTTTTACTTTCTGAAAACTATTGAAATGCGCCTTGTTTATAAACCAATCTGTGGTAAAACTAATTAAATAAAAAAGGACTAAAGTCTGGCCATTCATTAAAGAGGTTATAGTGACTACGTTTGCATGGGCATCAGTAATTGAATTATTTGCCTTAATCTGATTAAGACAATAATATGATTAAGGTATTTACATGAGTTGCTTTTTGAATGTTCCCTCATGATTCCCGTGATTTTTGATTAATTTAATCTGATTAAGGTCATAATCGGACTAAACAGATTGGATTAAGACATGCGGAGTATGCTGACTATTGAGGTGCAGTACAGACAAGTAAACGCCTTAATCAAACCATTACCGTCGTGTAGGATTTTTACCGCATTTTGCGACAATAGTCTATACACACAGCTGTTTAACCGAGGCAGTAGGACCACAGGCACGATTGCGATTTAAGGTCGTTAACGAACGGAACAAAAATCGAATTACGACATGTGGAGTATGCTGAATTTAGTCGCATTATTGAAGTTCAGTACAGACATGTAAACTCCGCAATCAAACTATTACCATCATGTAGGATTTTCGATGCATTTTGCGAAAGGTTACCAGGGTTTCCACGGGGTCTCAAAGTCTTAAAAAGTCTAAAATTTAAAAATCGAAATTTAAGGCCTTAAAAAGTCTTAAATTCGCTGTTCTAGGTCTTAAATATTTTTGCACAGGTCTTATTTTTCCGATGTCCATGTAACGCTACATCTAAGGCTCATTTAAATTCTTTTTGTTGTTGTTGCTTGGTTTTCGTGGTGTTGTAGTCCTTTACTTCACTAGTCCTATTGTAATTTGCGGTATTACAACTACAAATGAGACCAGTATGCAATAGCCAATCAGCTTTCTGTTATTGGGCCCAGTGCGCGCGGCGAATGTGACGTCATCGCTGTGTTTGCGGAGGTTCGCTTTCGGTGCGCGCAACATGATTTCAGCTGGCAGAGTGAACAGATTTCGGGTGAACAGTTCGTGCGGTGCCGCGTTTGATTTGAGTTGAATATGAATCGCTTTGAAGAGATTTAGTCTAAAACAGGTATGACTGTACAGACATCTTGACGATCCGTCCATGCGGGATCATCATAGAGATAACCAGATGAACAATAATTCTTGGCTAGAAATTGCAACAGCCGTGGAAAAGGAGGAAAGTTTTTGTAAAAGTTTGGAAAAACCTGAGGGATAAGTTTGTTAAAACAAAAAAAAGATGCCATTGCAAAAGTGGAGACCCGTGTGGTTAATAGCTACAAACTAAAATTAGGTGACAAATTATGTCTTTGGTAACTGGAAACTGGAATATATGAACCTATCAGTTTACAATATACTGATGCCCAAATTCTGGGCTTTATTGGTAATAATGGTCAGGAATGTTGGACCATTATTGCCTTTTTAGCCTTTATAGGACAGAAACTAGCCAGACAATAATGTGTGAATTGTTGAGTGGGCAAAATAAAAAAACGTCAGTATTTCTAGTAAGTTGCTTTTATTCTTACCATAATAATAAATATAATTCTAGAGCAACACATTTTCTCTTGTCATTGATATTTAACTTTAGTAGGTAGAACTGTCTGAGATATGAACAAAAGCAAGTAATGCATCAAAGTTTGATTTAAAAAATCTTGAATGGTTATAAAAATCTTTATAATCATTATAATAAATTATAAAAATAATAAAAAATAATTCGTTTTAAAATCTTGAATGATATTAATGATATGACGTAGTTCCGGAAAGTTCCTACTTCTGTTTATCCGTCTGACTTTACAGTGGGTTTCTTTTGACCGGCCCCTGACGTTTTAAAGAATATCACAACGGCGATCGCGTCAAGTATAAAAGCCTCGTCCGTTTTGTGAGGTGCGCGCACAGTCAGCGGAGGTGTGCGATGCGGCGCCAGTGAAAGTATAAATCAGCCTTAAGATGTTTGTTTTTGTAGTTCAGTGGTCCATCTAACCTGTCTTTAGTGCAGTTCAGTTTAAATACATTTATTTTTTATAATTAATAAAATTATTGTTTTGCGTGTTATGTTATGCGTGTTTTTATATTGTGATTTAGGTCTTAAATTTAATACTTAATGGTCTTAAAAAGGTCTTAAAAAGTCTTAAATTTGACATTATGATATCTGCAGAAACCCTGGTTACACACACGGCTGTTTGACACTATTCCCTGCACCTACCAAGTCAGTGAAGGACCACAGATACACACATCGAGAAATGCGGAGGTTTTTGGTAACATTTATTTTAATGGTCCATTTAAGTTTTAGTAGACTGTCTGCTTAATATCTGTTGCTACTGCTCTTTCAACAGACATTTAACTGACTATAAGAAACTTTGCAAGTACACGTCAACTTACACTAACCTCAACCTAACAGTCTACTTATAATCTAATGAGAATAAGTTGGAATGTAGATGCAATGTAACTTAAATTCAACAAACGGACAATCAAAATAAAGTGTGACCAGGTTTTTTTCCCCATACGGCGTGTGGAATCAAATTCCTTTAAAACAACACTCCTCCAGCCATTCATACTCGCATCTAATATCTTGTTTGTCACGGGGGGCATGCATGAAATGTTCCTGAATGAAAGTGAAAGTGCCAAACTGCAACTAAAGTCGACAAATTAAAAACAAAACACCCAAAATTACATAAAACTCTGGAGGAAATGTGGATAGCGTGGTGACGCAATGACGTTAATCGAATTATGTGCGATAACATGTAAAACGGGATCACGAAAGGAATATTCAAAAAGCAACTCATGTAAACACCTTAATCATATTATTGTCATATTTAGATTAAGGCAAATAATTTGATTGCTGATGTCCATGTAAACGTAGTCAATGTGGCACTGCAAAGCTTATTGTTGTCTTCAGATCATCTTTATCATTTGGTTTCTGCATAGACCGGTGTTTGCCTTTTTCATTATTTTACCTACTACAGCACAAATTGGTTTGGTGAGGCAAAACATGCATCGATGTAGGACACGTTGATCTGTGGAGGAGCTGTTTACCTACAGTTTTACAGTTACCTAAGACTAACAAGAAAGTTTCTGAGTTAGTGATGGGCCGTTCTTGAACGATTTGTTCATTTTGAAGGAATCCTTTGTATGACTCGAGAACGAGGAGTCCTCTCAGAAAGTGATTCCTTCATTCGCACATGCCCACATTTGTGCAGGTGGAGTAGATGATTAGTTCATTTTTCGAGTCTTCTATCGGGTTTGAGTCGTTCATTCATCAAGACAGAAGCCAATCATATGCATTTAGAGCCAGAAAAAGATTTGATCCGTTCAATTCTTGAGTTTTCGGTTTTGAGTCATTTCTTTACATAGTGTCACGTGATGAACGAACGACTCAAACCCGAAGACTTAAAAGGTGAACTAATCATGGGTGTTTCCACCTCAGACTGTATGCATTAATTAAGCTTATATGGGACTGTCAGTGTCCAGTGAGCGAACGTCTCAAATTTAAAGATGTGCCAGTAGAGGTAATCATAGATAAATCATAGAAAAAAAGCATTGCATTGTATAGCACCATTCTAGTTATGACTTGTTGTAGTGTGATCAACGTTTGGACTAGCTGTAGATGTTTTTGAAAGCATCTCGTAACATTTTAATGTTATTTTGGCAAATTGAACGAAATGATTCGAAAAAAGATTCTTTCCTCTCAATCAACGAGACTCGAAGGTTCGGGTCTGTAAAATGATCCGAACTTCCCATCAATATTCTGAATGATTTCTAAAACTTATGGGTATTTTATAATACAATGACTGTTTATAATTAAACAAGATATATGCTGCGTCCCAATTCGCATACTTATACTACGACCTAAAAGTATGTACTTTTTTTGTGGAGGAAAAATATATACTTGTGAGTGTGTAACAGAAAAGTATGCAAGCTTTGGGACATACTATTTCCTCGTTACACAGATCGTTGTGTTGCTTAGTTAAGAGCCTTGTCAATCCACATTTCTGTCGTATTTAATTTCCTACCTTATTGGAGAAGCAGCAGCAGGATAATCTCCCATTCACGAGTCTTTCATGCAGAGAAATCTCCTCAGGTCTTTGGATAATTCTGCATTCAGCCGGTAATGTCCAAACACGTCTTTATATAAGTTCAGTATTGTTGTTGCAAATGAAATATAACAGAGACAACGCTATTTAAATATTCTCCAGTGGGCTAGATATTAACTAACAGTCATACAAACATCTTTACCGAAGCCTCTCTGCTTGATGGTTGGTCTCGCGCGTCCATCATGTTTGTAGTTTGTTTACACTTTTCACCCGCGTTTTGTAGTTTTAATCGAATTCACGTCCAACGATCAATGTACTGTGGGCAATATCAGCGGTTAGAGTATGGACGCTTCCACACTTAAAATTTTGACCGGAAATAGTAAACCATCTGGGAATTTTTGGCATATTCTTTTCAACATACTACGATTTGGGACATACTAATTCTATTTTCATATACTATTTAGGACGGATAGTATGCGGTTTGGGACGCAGCAATAGTTATTTTGAAATCCCATTCAATTACTGTATGTTTTTGCTACATCTCATGTGATGATTTTTATGTCAACTAAGTGTCTTAAAACCGCAAGTCAACCACGTTTAGGTGTATTGTGGGAACAGCAGACGTGTTGCCTGATTACAGCCTCGATAAACTTCCCCTGTCGTCCAAGAGTTATTCATTAACACTCAGCAAATGCATGCTAGGCTGTTGCGGACACCATAACATTCAATCTGCAGTTATTAAACTACAGTCTTTGAGCCCAATGGTGGCTCATCCAATGAGATCAAATCTATATTACATTACATCGTTTGCCACAACAGCTTATTTTCTTAGTACTTCATTTAGCTCTAACTGTAGACTCACTGCACAGCATCCCAGTTTTGTGTTTGTTTGGAAATAAATGCTGGCTGGACGTGAATAAATATCGGGCCAGTGTACGGTGTTGATTAACTAACCTGGGAAACCTCAGGGGGACTGTAGTGTCCAGATGTAGGGTGACCAGACTTTCAGAAACCCCAGCTTATACTCTCAATGGGACGTCAGGAGAGTCGATGAGAGCCTCTGGGCAAAATGGGAAACCGGTGATTCACAAAGACAGCGCTGGAGAAAGAGAGATCATTCAGTTAGGAGTTATTATTCGGTAGGAGACCGTGGTTATCCATGGCTGGTGAGTAAAGAAAACAATTGCACGAACCGTATACTCCAGACCTGTTTTACACAGATATAAAATTACGTGATAGAGGATCTTTATGACAAACAGACATTGTTTGTCTTACCAGGCTGCAAATATTTGACTAGTACGCAGTCATTTAATGCGACTTAAATTAAGTTGTGGGTTGACATGTTACGTGTTTGTTGTGTAAGAGCACTTTCTTCACCTGACATGAGGGCTGTCATAGCGACATGTATTTTTGTGTTATGCCATTAAACACTTGAGCAGTTGGTTGACCCCTGTATGCTAATAATCTTCACATGCATTTGAACAATTATTGACCAGCGAGGCACAAGGTGTTCTGGGTTTTTTTTTTGGCATAAGAGAATGTTCAGCTAACTTTCTGGCTATATGAGCTATTCTTTTTGTCTGTAATGTTAACAGGATGTTTGTTCAAAGTTTCCTGGTGTTTGATAATGTTCTATAACTTGTATTCATATGCTACATGAAGAGTAGAAATTTCATAAAACCTTTTCAGATTTCAGATTTTTTTAAATTTTACTCTTATACTTTTTTATTTTTGCTTTCTATATCTTATTTTATACTATCTTATTTATACTTATTTTATTGTTTCCATTTAAAAGTAACGTTCCTATAATGTTTTTAAGATGTTCATATAACCAAGAACAGTGTTTTCAAATACAAAAGAACACACTGGAGTTTTTAAGCGCTTTCAGAATTAACAAGAAGGATGGTGAAACATTCATAGCGCATGTTTTTATTAGCTGGGATTGTGCATGTTAAACGTTCTTAAAGTAATATTAATAGAATATTTCAGGGTTTTAATACTCTACTTATTAATAATAAAAACAAACACTTCATTTTACAAGCTACTGTATATGGTTTATGGATTTTTTTTTAAATACATTTGACTTAATTTAGCTACTTAAAGTAACTGTGATCAAAAAACTCTCACAAGTTACTTTCCAATAATATTTGTCCAATAAAAAGGAACATTCCCTTATCATCTGTAAAAATCTCTCATGAAATGTATGTCAAATGTTCTTCTAGTAATATTAATAGAATGTCTGTTCAAAGTCATTTAGTCTTTAATGATGTTAAGAAAAAAAATTTCTATTCTAAATGGTTTATTGTAAAGCTATTTATGTTAATCTAACCTTTTAAAACATTAAAAATGATCAAGTTGAGCATTCATATAACCAATAAATTTAATTTGGCTTCAGTTATTCAATTGGCTGGGGTTGTGCATGAAAAACACTTATATAAAGAAACAGTTCCCCTAAAAAGATGAAAATTGTATCATCTCTGAACACAAAAGCAGATCATTTAAACATTGCTTTTGCACAGTAATGTCAGTGGGGATTAAATAGATATATTTTAGACCTCAATATTAGACCTCAATGACTTTTACTGTAATGAAAAACATAAAAATCTTTTTTTTTATAAATATGACATCAGGGTAAATAAATAATGACATAATTTTCTTTTTAATTCTCTTTGGATAAACTCTACTTGCTGTACACAAAGATGTGTAGTTTAATATTATATACAGTTGAGGTCAAAATTATTAGCTCCCCTTTAATTTTTGTTTTCTTTTTTAAATATTTCCCAAATGATGTTTAACAGAGCAAGGAAATTTTCACAGTATGTCTGCTAATATTTTTTCTTCCAGAGAAAGTCTTATTTGTTTTATTTCGGCTAGAATAAAAGCAGTTTTTAATTTTTAAAAAACAATTTTAAGGTCAAAATATTAGCCCCTTTAAGCTATATATTTTTTCCATAGTCTACAGAACAAACCATCGTTATACAATAACTTGCCTAATTACCCTAACCTGCCTAGTTAACCTAATTAACCCAGTTAAGCCTTTAAATGTCACTTTAAGCTGTATAGAAGTGTCTTGAAAAATATCTAGTAAATATTATTTACTGTCATCATGGCAAATATCAAATAAATCAGTTATTAGAAATAAGTAAATTAAATTATTACTTCAGTCATTATTGCTTTTATTACTATTACCATTAATAATAATAGTATTAATAATAATAATAATAATAATAATTAATATTAGAGGGATTTCGGAAGGATCATGTAACTCTGAAGACTGGATTAATGAAGCTGAAAATTAATCTTTAAAATCACTGGAATAAATGATTAAGTTTTATAAACTACTTATTAAAATTATAAACTGCTTTTGAACAGTTATTTTATAATGCAATAACATTTCACAATTTTAGAATTTGTACTGTATTTTTGATTAAATAAATGCAGCCTTGGTGAGCAGGAGAAGCTTATTTTAAAACATTAAAAAATCCGACTGACCCCAAACTTTTGATCGGTAGTGTACATATATATAAATATATATTATGATTTTTAATATTATTGTATTCTATTGTGTTTTTATTGCTAATGCAGGAGAGTGCCTAAACTGTATATCATTGTTTTCTACTAAACATCAGCAATAAACTTGATTTTGATATATACAGTAATTACTATTTAAATATTTCTATATAAAATATCTTATTGTCGACTCAGAACTATGAGCTTGATGAAATGATTTACCTTACCTGTTCATGCACGCCAGCTTTCTTCAGGTGGCTGCTGTTATTCCTAAAAGAAAAATACCGGCTGTTTTTCCAGAAATACTGTGTTTCTTGATCCACAGACACACAATGTGCTCCACCTCTTGCATTGCAGGTCTCTGGTATTAAAGAGTGTTGACACAAGACACTTGACACGTCTGTTTAAAAGGCATGAGAGAAAGACACAGGCCAGTGATGTCACACAGCAGCTTTAGTTAATGCCAAGCCATGTTCTCTGTTGTTTGAAGGTTTTTTCTTCTTCTGTGTCGCTGCTTTCAGATCCGCTGGTGGCTCTGGCTTGTGGACTGTCGGCTGCATTTCTCCTCCTGCTGCTGTTTGGCCTGTCGGTGTATCTGCTGTGGAGGAAGAGACGAACTCAAACACTCTACAGAGGACTGATACCTGCCACCCCCACAATCCCACGATGCATCACTCCGGTGCTTCAGACTTCACAGAGCAGCAGATATGGGTGAGTAACTGTGGATGCTGGTCTGGTGCCAATGATATTCTGTATTGTGAAGCTAATTGGAAAAAAAAGACCCGAAATATAAAGGAGTTTGGAAATGGTTCATATCTCAGATGACTTGTTTTGTTGATTGATTTGAGAGAACAAACGTGATTACTTTAGCAGTTCTTCTGTTAAAGCAAATCTACATTTGATAGAAAAGGTTACATAAAAAATTGGTGCTGGATGTCATACATTTTATTTAATTAAAAGGTAAATCAATGTATTGTATTTCTTTATATATTCCTCCTCATCTTCTTACAATTACACTCACTGGCCACTTTATTAGGTACACCTTACTAGTAACGGGTTGGACCCCCTTTTGTCTTTAGAACTGCCTTAATCCTTGATGGCATAGATTCAACAAGGTACTGGAAATATTCCTTAGAGATTTTGGTCCATATTGACATGATAGCATCACGCAGTTGCTGCAGATTTGCCGGCTGCACATCCATGATGCGAAACTCCTGTTCCACCACATCCCAAAGGTGCTCTATTGGATTGAGTTCTAGTGACTGTGGAGGCCATTTGAGTACAGTGAACTCATTGTCATGTTCAAAAAACCAGTCTGAGATGATTTGCGCTTTATGACATGGTGCGTTATCCTGCTGGAAGTAGCCATCTGAAGATGGGTACACTGTGATCATAAAGGGATGGACATGGTCAGCAACAACACTCAGGTAGGCTGTGGCGTTAACACGATGCTCAATTGCTACTATTGGGCCCAAAGTGTGCAAAGAAAATGTCCCCCACACCACCACCACCAGCCTGAACCATTCATACAAGGCAGGATGGATCCATGATTTCATGCTGTTGACACCAAATTCTGACCTTACCATCCTAATGTCACAGCAGAAATCGAGACTCATCAGACCAGGCAATGTTTTTCCAATCTTCTATTGTAGAAATTTGGTGAGCCTTTGCAAATTGTAGCCTCAGTTTCCTGTTCTTAGCTGACAGGAGTGGCACCCAGTGTGGTCTTCTGCTGCTTTAGCCCATCCGCCTCAAGGTTGGACGTGTTGTGCATTCAGAGATGCTCTTCTGCATACCTCAGTTGTAACGAGTGGTTATTTGAGTTACTGTTGCTTTTCTATTAGCGCAGGGGTGTCCAAACACGGTCCTGGAGGGCCGGTGTCCTGCAAAGTTTAGTTCCAACCCCAATAAGACACACCTGGGCTACCTAATCAAGCTCTTGCTAGGCTTTCTAGAAACATCCCTGCAGGTGTGTTGAGGCAAGTTAGAGCTAAAATCTGCAGGACGCCGGCCCTCCAGGACCAAGTTTGGACACCCCTGTATTAGCTGGAACCAGTCTGGCCATTCTCATCTGACCTCTGGTCTCAACAGGGCATTTGCACCCACAGAACTGCCGCTCACTGGATATTTTCTCTTTGTCGGACCATTCTCTGTAAACCCTAGAGATGGTTGTGCATGAAAATCCCAGTAGATCAGCAGTTTCTGAAATACCCAGATCAGCCTGTCTGGCACCAACAACCATGCCACGTTCAAAGTCACTTAAATCACCTTTCTTCCCCATTCTGATGCTCTGTTTGAACTGCAGCAGATCGTCTTGACCATGTCTACTTGCCTAAATGCATTGAGTTGCTGCCATGTGATTGGCTAATTAGAAATTTGCGTTAACGAGCAGTTGGACAGGTGTACCTAATATAGTGGCCGGTGAGTGTATATTTTGTTTATTTATCTATACGATCTTCATTTTTATTATAGAATATATTTTTTGTTAAAAATGTATGCACTTACTACTATAAACAACTATTGCATATATTATCTGGCCTGGCTTTTTCTTATATTAATTTTTTTCACATCGAATGAATCGCCAGCTTATCCAGCATATGTTTTATACAGCGGTTGCCCTTCCATCTGCAACCCATTACTGGGAAACATCCATACACACTCATTCACACACATACACTACGGACAATTTAGTTTATCCAGTTCACCTATACCACATGTTTTTTTTTTTTGGACTTGTGGGGGAAACCGGAGCACCCGGAGGAAACCGAACCAGCGACCTTCTTGCTGTGCGGCGATTTTGCTACCCACTGCGCCACCATGCTGCCCTTGAATATACACAATTTTTTTACACAAGTAAACATAATAACTATAAATAAGCAATTTAATATAATAAAAAATAGGTACAATGTGAGATTTATCCTAACATTTTCAGATAACATAATACAATGAAATAACAATATTTAATCATTTGTTTTTATAAAGGAGTAAATAATAATAAAAAATTATAATAAATAATAATAAAACTCAGTTCTTTCTCATAAGATGTCCTTGTTACAATATAATACAATAACATAACAGTATAATAAAATTGAATGTATTTCCCTAGCCTATTTTACTGTTATGTTTTATTTTTAATTGGTGTATTTTATTTATACACTACATTATGGAGTTTTGGTCACATTTATTTTTAAGGTACAATTCTCACTATGAACAAATTATTAACTAGCACATTTAGCTCAATAAACTTCTAATGTGCTGCTTATAGTTAAGGTATTATTGAGTAGGATTGGAAATGTAGAATAGGATCATACTGTATCTGTAGGCCCAGTAATAAACAGCCAATATCTTAATAATTAGCGGGTAACAAGCCACTAGTTAATAGTGAGAATTGGTAATCAAACTAAAGTGTTACCGGAAGTTTTATAAAACAATTTTAGCTCATCAACCTTTTTTATTTGTTTATTTATTTATTTATTTTTACTGGCACCGATTATGAAATGTGGTTGAAATGCATTTACAATAATTTGGACTTAATATAATTGTTTAGCTCTCGCGGGTCAGGTGATGTTCCTTTCTTCGTGCCTCCTCGATTCAAGCGAGCACCCCAATTAAACGACGGGAAGGAGGAAAGCAACAATGCTGAGCAATGGGATCTCAATCCAGATCTGCACAGTCAGCGAGGCTCTCTAACAGTAGGCAGTATGTCCGACATTATTCTTCAAAACGGCCAAAGGCTCCTCAGTCTGTCAGTTTATCATTCTGCTCTGTGTTTATTGAGGCTGGTTTCCTCTGGGCAGCATAAGACCCGACCTGTACCAGCTTCCAGAGGAACCCAGTGAATGGGCTCTTCCTGATGGCTCGGCAGTGCGTCTGTGGTTCGCTCTGCGCTATCAGCAAGACAAAGAGCAGCTGGTGGTTTCTCTGCTCCGGGCCGCCAACCTGCCTGCTCAGTGCCAGCGTAACATCACACTAGTCAAACTGCAGCTGCTGCCCTCTGACGACCGACGACACCGGCAGGCCAAAGCACGGCGGAAAGGCTGCCATCCTCAGTTTAATGACACCTTCGTGTTTCAGGTAAATAAACATCTGAACGCTATGTGGGGCATGATCAAAGTCTTCTTCATTTTGTGAGGCCCACATGAAAAATGCTTTTGAACTAGGGCTGCACAATACAACGGGGAAAATAGGCCTAAGTGTTGAACACGTCACCATTTTTCTCAGAAAACATATTTCTAAAGGTGCCGTTGACTTTGATATATGCAAATAAAACAAATCTAATTAGTTTACAGATTAAGTTATGTTTAATAAAATGAAATGACGCAGGGAAAAAGTATTGAACACATGAAGAAAAGGAGGTGTAGTTTGACAGTGAAAGCCCAGACAGCAGCTGAAATCTCTTAGTAGTTATTCAGCAACCCTCTGCCCTTCCTCATTGTAAATTAATATTAGCTGCTTCAGTCCAACATCGACATTATCAGGATGATAAAGATGAAACCAGGGTGGACATTTCAGCAAGACAATGATCCAAAACACAGCCAAGGTAACTCTCAAATGCTTTCAGATAAAGAAAATCAAGCTGTAGAATGGCCCAGCCAATCCCCTGACTTGAATCCAATATAAAAATACAAATTAAAGCTCAGATTTGATAGACGAGACTCACAGAACCATCAAGATTTTTATACTCTGTTGAAGTCTGTGAAAAACTCACACCTGATGAATGCATGTGACTTCATTATCCATAAGAGAGGCATTTTTAAAGAGCCCCTATTACACATTAAAAATGGTCATATTTTGGTTTTAAGGATCTCTAACAACAGGCTGATATGCATGCAAGGTCAAAAAACACTTTCATGGTCTTATAATATGCATTTATTTTTACCTAATTATCCCAGCGACTCCCATATGAATCGTTCAGCGATTTGTTTGTTCCCAAACCCCTCCTTAGCACGAAGCTAATTTGTGTCGATTGAACTGATGACAGCCTGTTGCAAGCGTTTAGTGCGAGACAGAGTAAAATGCCCTCCTCGGCTTATCAACAATATTGAAGTATTCACAGTGCATAGTGTATGTGTGAGCATACCTGCCAACACTCTCTGTTTTTCCTGGGAGTCTCCAGTATTTCAGATCCATCTCCTGCCACCCTCCCATTTTGTTATTTATCCTGTAAACTCCCGTAATTTCAACCCCCCCCCTTGTGAAACCCCAACATTTGTATTGGATCCGATCGCAGCGGCCGCCCAAAACACGCTTTATAGTAGTTACTAACCCCACAGTACCCGGTTCTCAACAGTGTTATTCAGACATCTCACCCCCGAACCTAACCCCCTCGGTCTCCCGGATTTTGGGGGACAAATGTTTTCAGGTATGTGTGTAAGCCCAATGCAGGAGTGCATTAAAGCAGTGCAGTTAAACACCAGCATATTGCTCTATTTTAAACCATGACACACATTCAATATTAATCCACACAGCAGCAAAAGCTGAACTATTCTAAACCTTGACCGCTGCACATGTGTAGGAACAGCTGACGGTGGCAATAGAAACGACAAATGGCAGTGGATCGTGAGCTCACAAATGCATTTAAATCCATAAACAAAGCAGCACGCGTCTCGTTTTCAACGTGGCATTAGATGCCATATGAGAATATAAAGAGTTAACCTGACACAGTACAAGCGAATACAAGTACCAAAACACAATTAAATACATAATTTGCAAGCTAGAGAAAACAAGGAGGCATTCATTTTAATCACATTTACTTACACTTGTGAAATGGGGCGAGAAACTGATTCATGAACTGTGTACTGTAAAGTTCCTGTCAAGCTCTGACACATCAGTAGTCTTTTCTGATCCTTCCTTTAACAAACGGCCGACGAATCCCTCGTTGTGTGTAGATTCCAGGGAACACAGCGCAAGGCTGGGTCGATAATGCTGAGGTATTTTTGCAAAAACAAACCTCAACCACTGACTCTTCAGTTTCATCTTTGGGTAGAGAAAATAGCACTAACTTTTCCCTCACACTTCCAATAATATCCAGCTGAGCACAGCGTCTTCATGACTTGACGGGATCTGCTACAGTGTTTGTGGGCGGGGCTGCAGGTTTCAATCTTCCTGGGTTTGCTCACGCAACCATTGGGCGGGGCTTATGTCTCGTAGTGACGTCATGCTGAACGGCTAAAGACTCGTTATCAAGACGATTCATTTGAAGCACTATGAATTGACTCTTTTAGAAATGAATCAATAGTTTTAAATACTGTCCACTTTCAGATTTAAGCCTTAGCTGGATATTTCACTTCACTTAGAGCTGTGTTACACACTACATGGAAGGTCATTTTCAAAAACCCATAATAGGGGC
The DNA here is from genome assembly GCA_903798195.1 of Danio kyathit. Classification (NCBI taxonomy): domain Eukaryota; kingdom Metazoa; phylum Chordata; class Actinopteri; order Cypriniformes; family Danionidae; genus Danio; species Danio kyathit. Next base: position 39,411,367 of record LR812530.1, read on the forward strand.
TCTTTAGGCTGCCATCACCAAAAAAAAGCCTTTTAAATAAAGTATAAAATACGTTTCAGTAGTTCAGTACTTTCTCCTTGTGTCGTTCTATTGTTATTACACATAACTCATTTTTTAGATTTTTTTTTGTTTGTTTTATTTTTATGTTTTCATTGTTTGGGTTTTTACCAAAACCTGGTTCAATTTCATGTCAACAGCTCCTTTAGAAATAATATTCCCTGCAAAAAAACATGACGTGTTCAATACTTATTTTCCCCACTGTATCGGTTCATCATCAATATCGCAATGTGTGCATCTGCAATAGTAACATCTACGCATGGGCCCCGGTATAAGCAGGGATGGGCAGTATTTATGATATAAGTATTTCAAATACTCATTTAAAATACGAAATAGTATTTTGTAATTTGTATTTGATAGGGTTTATGAAAATGGCTTAATATTTTGTATCAAAATACTTTAGTGTCTTGTATTTTTGTATTTTTATCATTCATTCATTCATTTTCTTGTCGGCTTAGTCCCTTTATTAATCTGGGGTCGCCACAGCGGAATGAACCGCCAACTTATCCAGCATATTTTTTACGCAGTGGATGCCCTTCCAGCCGCAACCCATCTCTGGGAAACATCCACACTCATTCATTCACACTCGTACACTACGGACAATTTAGCCTACCTAATTCACCTGTACTGCATGTCTTTGGATTGTGGAGGAAACCCACGCGAACGCAGAGAGGACATGCAAACTCCACACAGAAACGCCAACAGACCCAGATGATATTCGAACCTGCGACCCAGCAGCCTTCTTGCTGTGAGGCGACAGCATTACCTACTGCACCGCTGCGTCGCCCTTGTATTTTTAAAATACTGTAAAATACTTTGTAAGTCTACATTGGTGCTCTCTCAGTTATTTGCCAAGGTTTGAGATCAGACTAGAAAATTGAATAAGTTTATCAATGCTTGGTGAAGAGACTGAACGAATATGCCTATTGATGGAAGGTTTGCAAAGAAATGTGAGGCTCCCTTGTAAAAGTATTTTGTAGTATTTTCAAAATACAAAATACTGTATTTTTATTTGATACATTTGTGGCTGCTGTATTTTGTGGTTTATTTTGATACACTTAAAATTGAGGTATTTGGTATTTTATTTAATAATACATTCAATGTATTTTTGCCCATCCCTGAGTATAAGATTCTTTTATCATACTTTTGGTATGATAAAAATATCACGGTTTCAGAGTATTGTGATTACTGCTATAAAATAAGTTCTTTTTAAACATCTAGGTAAAAACCAACAACTTTTTTCCCCATTGAACACAGTATATTTTATTTTAAGTAACATTTACAATGTTTTGGAATAGGAATCATGTCAGGCTACATAATTAAAATAAATAATTAACTTCTGCTGTTTTCATTAGTTTAAAGGTGCTGTATGTAAGTTTTTTTACTCTTCTAAAGCATAAAAATACCATAATATGTGTGCAGATATTTAAGAAACATCCCAAGTGAACATACTTGTTTAACTGAAAAACAATGCTGAAGTCAGATATTCTGCTTTGAAAATGTTTTTTCCGTGCCGGAACGCTGTCTTTGTTTAGGTAATTTTCACATGCACAATGCCATTTTAGCCAATTATAATTCAGCACCCCGGGTTGCCTTGTTGGAAAACAGCGCATTTCATTTATTCATTCATTCAGAAAGGCTCTGAAAGCGTGCGTCCGAGACCGAAAAGGACAGTATGGGAGACAAGATTCAGTTCCACATGAGGTTATTAATTAGCAAATTACATAAATATTACGAACGTAAACATTAGGTGAGCAGGTTACATTGTAACCGCGTGTCCTAACAACATGCTGTGATGAGAGAGGCAGTGATCAGCTATTTGGCTGTTTGTACCAGACGAAACACGACAGAAATTTGAATACAGCCTTTCAGAAGCACAGAATATGCACTCACTCATGAAACGGTAAGGTTTAAAATCTGTTTAATACATGTTAACCCTCTTTAACATCATTAAATCTAAAATGGCATGCAAACTCATATTGTTAGCATTTAGCTCTGAATAAAGCACACGAGATTTACCTGAGGTGATCACTGTCATAGGTTTCACAAGTTCAGCTGTGAGAAATAGAAGCCTTTTCTAATCATTCAATTCGAGGTGTTGGTTAGGACAAAAACTCCCTTTAATATGGAAAATATTCCCTCTATCGCGTGTCGTTGCTTTTATTTAGAACACAGTTTAAATCACTCGCTCCTTGTATTCAAACTGGCAACCCACGCTCACGTTTGTTTTGATCCAGGAGTGCAACACCTAGTTTAACCACTGGGTGTCAAACTTACATACTGCACCTTTAAAAAAAGATTTTTTTACAACTTAAAAAGGCATCATTGAATATTTTTCTTTTCTTTGGATATAAAGTGAAGCTGCAGCACTGTTCAGGTCTGCAGCATGTTTGGATGTTGGTTTATAAGCGATTTATTTTTCAGAAGTTTTCTGAGTCGTGGGCAGACCAGTAGCTTTTGATATGGAGGGTCCTTTTCTACTGTTGCCCTAAAAACTAAATAAAATAGTCATAAAAAAACATGTAAAAACAACAACAACAAAAAAAAACCCTTACGTATACCCTAGGAATGGTATAACAGATTTTGAAAGTTTTCAATTTTGAAACCGCCTTATGCCTAGTGACATCGCAAGATTTGCAATGTGCAATTTATCATTTGCGTGCATTTTTAAAGTGATAGTTCACTTAAATTAAACTTTATTCACTATTTTCGTTTCACCCTTCACTAGTTTCAAACGTTTATGAGTTTCTTTTTTATGTTGAACACAATAAGAATATATTTTAGTGATTCATAAGCATTTTAAACAAGTGAAAGGCGGGTACATTTACATTTCTGGGTGAGCTAACCCTTTCGGGGCTGTGACTGTGTGAACATTTCAGTATTTCAGAGTTTAAAACATCCGACCACATAAAATTATAATTGTTTGTAGCTTTAATAAAGATTACATTATATGCAGTGAAGACTGCAGAGCTGATTATTCAATATCTGTAGCTGAATACTGTTAGACTCTCTAGAAAATTATAATTCACCTTTATTCATTTATTCATTTTCTTTTCGACTTAGTCCCTTTATTAATCAGGGGTCGCCAACCCTGCTGAAAAATCCAGCTTAAACCAGATAAGCTGGTTCAAGCTGGTCGACCAGCCTGGTTTTAAAACCAACTTGACCAGCTTGGTTTAAGCTGGACATAGCTGGTTTTGGCTGGGCTCCCAGCCTGGCTAGGCTGGTCAAGCTGGTTTTAGCTGGTCATCTCCCAGCCTGACCAGCTAAGACCAGGCTGGAAATGGCTGGAAACCAGCCTGGAAATGGCCAAAACCCCTTTAAAACCAGGCTGGTCGACCAGCTAAAACCAGCCAACCATCCTAGGCTGGTTTAAGCTGGATTTTTCAGCAGGGAACTTATCCTGTATATGTTTTACGAAGCGGATGCCCTTCCAGCCACAACCCAACACTGGGAACACCCACACACTCTCATTCACACACATACACTACGGCCAATTTAGCTTATTAAAATTCACTATTATCTTTGCTTAATTAAATTTATTAAATGTATTTGTTATATATTATTTGAGACTCACTCCCCTACAGAATCACCCCAATAAATGTAAAATGAAGAATTATTTTCAAATAAAGCTGTTTATTCATTCATTTTCTTTTCAGCTTAGTCCCTTTATTAATCCGGGGTTGCCACAGCGCAATGAACCACCAACTTATCTAGCACATTTTTATGCAGCGGATGCCCTTCCAGCCGCAACCCATCTCTGGGAAACATCCATACACACTCATTTACACTCATACACTACGAACAATTTAGCTTGCCCAATTCACCTGTACTGCATGTCTTTAGACTATGGGGGAAACCGGAGCACCCGGAGGAAACCCACGTGAACGCAGGGAGAACATGCAAACTCCACACAGAAATGCCAACTGACCAGCCGAGGCTCGAACCAGCAACCTTCTTGCTGTGAGGTGACAGCACTACCTACTGCGCCACTGCGTCGCCTAAAGCTGTTTACGTCATCAATATTTATCGCAGAAGGACAAAATATCACAATGTCAGATTTTTCCAATGTCATGCAGCCCTATTTTGAACCATACTATAGTAATGTTTATTACACTGTTTATATTATAGGATTTACAACACTTTATTAAGTACAGTAGTACACTGCAACAAATGATTCATTAAATTTACTTAATTTTTTTATTTAACTTAAGGTTGGTGATTGCAAATAATTTATATGGGCTGAAAAGTTGAACATTGCTAAATTTAATTTGTGCAAATTCATCCCATATGAATTGTTTGCAATCACCAATCTTAAAAAAATTAAGTAAATCCAATGAATCATTTTTTATGACATTATTCTGCAGCACTTATTAACAAAGTGTTGTAAATCCTAGAATAAACATTTTTTACAGTGTATTAACTACTGTGATCTGTTAAACTGTACAGTTAAATACTGTAGTTTACTTTAGTTGTTACTACAGTAGAATGAGGTGTGTTGTAGTAGCCTATTAGTGTTGTATTGTAGTGTTATAGTTGTAGAGAACGTGGTGTATTGGGTTTTTTGTTTATACTAGACTATTGTATTTCCATAGCAACTATTATCACAACAGATTAGTTCAAGTGCTTTATAGTATGGTTCAAAAACACTGTAATATTTACTATAAATTACTATAGTATTTTTCCATCTGGGAATTTAAAGGGGTTTGAATTACTTTGTGGTTTGTTTGTGGACAGATTTCTTTTTAGTTTTTAAAAATATTGAAGAACGATGAATGTTTTTGAAAACAGGTTTTTGAGGTATTTTATAGATGACACCTCCATCTACTGGTCATTTTGGTTAGGTTAGCTTAGTCACAGTTGAACTCAAAACAGGCACAAAAGTGTTGATTATTATTATCACATATATTAATTTTAAGTTAATCATTAGGTATGAAGGAAAGACTAGTTTCTCGATTTACGATTTATAGTTATTTGAGAAAAACATGTTGGTTTTATTATTTAAATTAATGACATGGCATTCAAATGTATAATGTTGGAATTATATCTACGGAACCTGTAGTAAGTTCCATAGACAATATCATTTCTATTTGTTTCTTTTGAAATGTGTTTATTTTAGTTGCCCTTCTTATTTTTTTATTTTTTAAAATAATTGTTTTTTTTCCATTTAGAATAGGGTATATGCGGAAAAACTTTTAATTTGTCAGTTACCTGGGTCAAGTGCTTCCGTTGAACTGTATTCAGTTATAAAATCAGCGCGTTTAAGGTCTGTTTTCTTTAAAAATCAGCAATCTCCACCGGCTGAGTGATATCTGATATAAAGTGGGTCTCAGAATGTACATGAAGCACTGCATTGTTACATTTTTCCCCGCCTTGTCTTTAAAATATGAACATTTATTTTACACCAGTATATTCAATGGAGCTTCTGCGCTAGCCTGCTAATTCTCCCTGCTGAAAAATCCAGCTTAAACCAGCCTAAGCTGGTTGGCTGGTTTTAGCTGGTCGACCAGCCTGGTTTTAGAGGGGTTTTGGCCATTTCCAGGCTGGTTTCCAGCCATTTCCAGCCTGGTCTTAGCTGGTCAGGCTGGGAGTTGACCAGCTAAAACCAGCTTGACCAGTCAAAACAACCTATGTCCAGCTTAAACCAGGCTGGTCAAGCTGGTTTTAGCTGGTTTAAGCTGGTCATTTTCCAGCCTGACCAGCTAAGACCAGGCTGGAAATGGCTGGAAACCAGCCTGGAAATGGCCAAAACCCCTCTAAAACAAGGCTGGTTGACCAGCTAAAACCAGCCAACCAGCTTAGGCTGGTTTAAGCTGGATTTTTCAGCAGGGCTGACAGGTGCATGCATGTAAACGGCTTTTCATCTTGTTTTATGCTTGAGCAACTAAATGAATGCCAAAGTCTATTTAGCTGATTATATTTTAATTACAACATCGATGCTGTAAAAGGAACCGTATAAAATGGAAAAAAGTCACATTAACTGTTCACCGGAAGTTTATCAGTATGGGAAGAAACACTAGCTGTGCATATACCTGATTACATTTTTGTTCTAATGATTACAGCAGAAAGTTGCCATACAGTTGCAATCAGAATTATTCAACCCCCTGATTTATTAGCCCCCCTGTTTATTTTTTTCCCCAATTTCTGTTTAACGGAGAGAAAAAAATTTTCAACACATTTCTAAACATAATAGTTTTAATAACTCATTTCTAATAACTGATTTATTTTATCTTTGCCATGATGACAGTAAATAATATTTTACTTGATATTTTTCAAGACACTTCTATACAGCTTAAAGTGACATTTAAAGGCTTAACTAGGTTATTTAGGTTAACTAGGCAGGATAGGGTAATTAGGCAAGTTATTGTATAACGATGGTTTGTTCTGTAGACTATCGAAAAAAAATTTTGCTTAAAGGGGCTAATAATTTTGACCTTAAAATGGGTTTTAAAAAATTAAAAACGGCTTTTATTCTAGCCGAAATAAAACAAATAAGACTTTCTCCTGAAGAAAAAATATTATCAGACATACTGTGAAAATTTCCTTGTTCTGTTAAACATAATTTGGGAAATATAAAAATATATATATATATATATAAAAAAAGAAAAAAAAAATTCAAAGGGGGTTCAATAATTCTGATTGCAACTGTAGATCCTTTCAATACAAAGCTTTTTTTGACTGGAATAATCTCCCTTCTTCTTTTAGATCAATTAAGTCATTTACTCTTTTCAGGACTAATTTATTGTCTTTTTTGGAAACAACTTGTAAATGTTATTAATTTTAGTTCCAATTTAAATGCTTATTATTTATTTGTATATCAAATTGTTTGCACTTTTTGATTATATTTTTTTGTTTGCTTATAGGTTTAGGTTGTGGGGTCCAGATGAAGTGTGCTGCTTGTTTGTTTTGTATGTTTGTTATGATGTGTAGTACTCTGATTGATTTACAGTTGAAGTCAGAATTATTAGCCCCCTGTTTATTTTTTCCCCAATTTCTTTTTAATGGAGAAAACACATTTCTAAACATATTAGTTTTAATAACTCATTTCTAATAAATATTAAATTATAATTATTAAAAAATATTAAAGGGGCTAATAATTTTGACCTTAAAATGGTTTTTTAAAAAAAATAAAACTGCTTTTATTCTAGCCGAAATAAAACAAATAAGACTTTCTCCAGAAGAAAAAAATATTATCAGACATACTGTGAAAACTTCCTTTCTCTGTTAAACATCGTTTGGGAAATATTTAAAAAAGAAAAAAAATTCAAAGGGGGGCTAATAATTCTGACTTCAACTGTATCTCTCTTCTAGGGACCCCCTCAAAAATGAGATGGTTCATCTCAAGGGGCTATCCCATTTAATAAATTCAAAATTCAAATTCAATTTTAAATAAGTCTTTAAATAAATTTTAGATAAATCAGTGTTTTAAGTTAAGGAGAGTTCAGAATCAATATTTGGTGGAATAACCATGATTTTCCATCGCAACTGAAAACATTTGTTATACCAGAAGCACTGGAACATATCCCTGTGGCCTGACGGTCAATCATGAATCTGGCCTGCCCAACCGGTCACCCCAACCCCACCAATATATAAGTATTACATTAATTTGTTTGCTGCTCTAAATATAACTTTTTATGAATTTTCAAAGAATAGTTTAAAAAGAACAGCATTTATTAAAAAAATAGAACAATTTTTAATGTTATAAATAGTCAATTAAATCAATTGTTGCTGAATTATAACATTTATTTCAAAATACAAAATAGAAAAAAATCTTGAACCCGAACGTCTGAAGTTGAAAAATGGAAAACTTGACTCCTGTGCTTTGTAACAGGTATCCAACAGCTGTGTTGACCAGTGCTCTCTGAATATGAGCTTGTTTACTGTGGACCATCAGAAGAAACACCATCTAATGGGCCAAATCTTGATTCCCCTCATATGTTCTGAGCTGAAGGAGGCGGCAGGCAAAGTGCAGTGGAGGGATCTGGACAATGAAAGGGATCAAGTATGATACTTTAATATTAAATGTATATAATTCCCTTAAACATTGTTGGTTTTTATAGCCTACTCAACCAAAGTCTTTACAAAAATGTACAACTTTATGCGCACTTAAACCAGAGTTATAGTTGTTCTAATGATTTTAACATGGCCATAACATCAAAAATGTACAAAATTTATGTTGCTTGCTACTGCTATTCTGTGAAAATGGCCTGTGTTAATCCCGTCTCCATTAACTACAGGTTGATCGATATGGAACATGATTGGATGGTAATTTTGTTCAACAAACTATTCACTGTAAAGAATATCCATAAATTAGCAGTTTTCCATATTTTGTGATTCATGTTTTTATTTGCTATTTTCCCCCATTTATTTATGCTATTGATCTGCATTATGGAAGCTTGATTTTTCTTCCAACACCTTTTGACCTTGAAAAGTGAGAAAACAATTTCTTTTATTAACATTTTTAATAGTTTAAAGTGATATATTGTCTGGGTTGATGTTGTATATTATGGTGCAAAAACCTTGTCATAAACTGCCAGCACATTTTCTGCTATTTTACAGACATTCCTCTATATTATTTCTTATACATTATATTATATCAAACCACTCAAATGTCAATAAAAGTCACTTTGTTAAACTGTAGAGTTGAGTTTTCAACATCAAAAGTCAACAGAACAGAGATCAAGGTCCCATAATGCAATTCACAATCATAAATAAACAGAAAACACTTGTGAATCACAAAATACGGACACTGTTAATTTTTGTACAGTGCATAAATTGGCTACAACTAAAATACAATGTTCATGAGAGCACATTCTCTATTCCCTACATTCATTCATTCATTTATTCATTAATTTTCTTTTCAGCTTAGTCCCTTTATTAATCAGGGGTTGCCAAACTGGAATGAACCGCCAACTTATCCAGCATATGTTTTACACAGCGGATGCCCTTCCATCTGCAACCCATCACTGGGAAACACCCATACACTCTCATTCACACACATACACTACGGACAATTTAACTTATTCAATTCACCTATACCACATGTCTTTGGACTTGTGGGGGGAAACGAAGCACCCGGAGGAAACCCAGGCTAACATAAAGAGAACATGCAAACTTCACACAGAAATGCCACTATTCCCTACATTAGTACATTATTAGTTTACTTAAAAGAGCGAATAAAAATGAGTGACTATATCCAGACAATAAGCAAATTGCAGCGTTTTAAATTAAAGCATTAATGAACAAGTAAATAGTGAACAATGAAAAATTATTAAACTTACAGGATTGCTATAGGATTCCTCTGTGGATGCCATCTTGTGGTCACATGCAGGAATTCATATGCTGCATGACTTTCACAGTGCGTTATGGATATTATCTAGCTGTCGGGCATGCACTGGTTGTATGCTTGTCATCACAGTGCATTGTGGGATTGAATGAGTGTCCACCATGGTTTTGGACACCTTTACAAATTGGTGTCTCCTCAAATAGTCCCCTAATATATAATGTAGGTGAAATCTCACACACCACTAGAGCTCACTGCCATTCAGCAATGAAAAATTTAATTTTCCCATGGTTTAAAAAGACTAGGGCTCATTTATAATATGCGAAAACCTCTCCACAGAAGAAAGAAAACCATTCAGGTTTTAAAAGACAAGGTTTAATCTGATTTCTTGCCATCTTGGATTAAAAAAAATGCTGTTCTGAACAAACTACTGTATATACTCCCTTTCACACATACAGATGTTTCTGGAAATTTTCTGTAAAGAGATCATGTGTGAACAGGCCCTTTTTTAAAAAATACTGGTAAATTCGATCAGGCAAATTTCCGGAATGAGAAGTGGTCTATCATTACCAGTAAATTGCTGGAATTTTGCTCTGTACCCATGTTTCCCACATACAGACTTTTCCAGAAAATTATCAGTAATTTCTTATAAAGAGAGAAGTTGTTCTGGTAATTTTACAGATATTTACTGGTGTGAAAGGGGCTATTATGTGCTTTTGTCTACTGTTATAGCCCCTGTCAAAAAACGGTGACATCCAAGTATCATTGAACTACAATCAGTCCTTACACCGCCTCACTGTGGTGGTTCTGCGTGCGCGAGGATTGCAGTGTTGCACTGAAGCAGGTGAGAAACCATAAAAAACTATGCAATAAAAGAGCGCAAAAAATACTTTTCAGTAATCAAAACTCTTTGTGCCCTATAAACTTCCATTTATCCTTGGTTCCAGCTGTATGTGCTCAGGTGTCTCTGAAGATCCACACTCAGGTGGTGAGGAATAAATGGACTACTGTGGCCAAAGGAAACAACCCATCGTTTAATGAGAAGCTTACCTTCAGACTCCTGCCCATGCAGCTGGATATGGCCTGTCTGAGCCTGCAGATCCAACAGCCCAGCACTGAGAAGCCCGGTAACTATCAGACAGTCACTTCCATCAGCACAGGCCAACAATGCTAGTGTTCGTACAGACTTTATATAATGCAAATAAAAAGTACTATTTAGGTTGCACTTTATTTTGCAGTTTTATTGTTTCAGTACAATTATATATATGTATTTATACAACAGTTCTGTCTGGTTCTGGAATCTGATTGGCTAATAGCCGTGCAATTTTCCTGTAATAACAGCACTCGTACAGCCTCTTCACCCTTTTATTACTCCGCCAACACAGATTGACAGCAGATGAATAAACTCACTAAAGTTTGACAAATATTGCAGCTGTTGGACAACATAATGTACTTTTGAGGCTTTTTTAGGCGAGAATGTAGTTGTTTAGATTGCAACTTTGCAGTACATTTATAAGGATAGTGCCTATTTTAAATATTTTAAATTTTGGAGATACAGCAAGTCGGCATCCATCAGCCTGCTGTCATACTGAGCAGAGCAAAGACGGTTGATGTTGTCCATCCACAAGATGCGACAGAAATCGCATAATAAGCCCTTAGAGGAGGAAAACTCAGCGTGATTTCTAACTACAGCTGATCAAATCATTATTAAACTGGTAAGTGACATTCTAAGTTGATCTCTCTCTTTTGTAGTGCTGTATTTATACCATAGTAATTGCAGTGTATTGAGTGTGAGATGGGACTTGCATATCAGGAATGTATACATTTTGTGTTGTACACTCTTTGTATAACCCTAAGTTACTTTTTGGTTGGCCATCTGTTGTTTCTAATGAGTCTTTTGTTTTCGTTACTGCAGACTAGTTCAGTGTTTAGTGTTTTCCCCTATCGCAAACACAACAGTAATCTGTTAGTATTTGCTTTGCTTTGGCTTTTTTGAGGTTAATTACTGTGATGTCCCGATTGCAACAGAGAAATACTGGGAAATCTCTGTAGACTGATGGCATTGCTTGCCGTTCAGCCTTATAATCTTAAAATGTGAGCAAAATCACCTGTTTTGTCATCACTTTAGACATTAGGGGTGTCAAAATTAATTGTTTCTTCGGTGCAACGCTATGCAGACGCGGACAATTCGGTATCGGTTCAGTAATAATCATAACCGGTTATTATGTACTGACGTCATTTATCTCATATGCGCTATGTTGCGATAGCTTACTATGGCGAGGAGCCGAGGGCGAGTATTTAAAACGCTCCAACTACTAAAAACGCAGAAACTCTGCACAATTTCACTGCGTGTGTGTTTGCTGCACAGTCTTTCACTGACACTAACAGCAGAAGCCCCTATTTCACTGCGATTGAGAGAATAAAAGTAAACTCCATTTCTTTCTCTCTCTCTCTCTCTCTCTCTCACTGTGGCCCATTTGACCTGCTGGGCATGACTTTTCCTCTCCTCTCGGCGATACTTCTGGATACAGAACTCGGGCGCATGTCTGCAGAGTCTTCTCCACCGCGTCTATTATGGATCAGCTGTGATCGCCGCTGCAGTTTATCAGTGTCACTCATCTGTGAAGAGTACCAGCGCCAATCGCAGTCCTTTCTGTTGAGCGCGTGACCAAGACAAGGCTCAGAGAGCGAGCGGGATATTTATATTTGTTTATTTGCTATAAATGCTCGTGTTTTTTAAAGGTACAGTTTATATATCTTACTGTTTGTATTAAATGACAAAATTATATTACAAATAGTATATAAATATAAATATTTATACATTTTAATACAAGAATTGTTGTGCTGTGAAGAAAATATAAAACTGTGTATGGAAAGCATCGTCAATGCACAGTGATGCACCGAGATATCAAATTGAACCGAATCGATGGCATGATAATCGTAACAGAACCGAACCGTGAGACGAGTGTAGGTTCCACCTCTATTAGACATTACGCTAGAGAATCATTCAAATAGCTCTAAAGTGACGTTGGTGAAGTAATAACAGTTTCTGCTGTTCTGACGTCAGCTGCAGATGTGGATGAATGGCGGAACAAAGTAGTTCCTCGTACAAAAGGATTTTTGAGACTCTCCGTGTTTGATTTTCTTTTTTATAAACATGATTATGCCGTTGAACTGTTGTATAAATTCAATATCACACTCGTATCAGTGCAATATGGTTGTATATTGTCACTGCTGCCATATGACACTGCTACTTCTGTGACATTGCTCATATATTATATTATATTATATTATATTATATTATATTATATTATATTATATTATATTATATTATATTATATTATTTATACAGTATTATATTATATTATATTATATTATATTATATTATATTATATTATATTATATTATATTATATTATATTATATTATAAAATTTTATGGGGTTAAAATATTACCAGGTTTATTATTAATAACTAAAACATTTATTAAAGTTTGATTTACTTTGTTAATTGTAATAAAACTGAAATAAAATGTAGATTTTTACATGACAAAAACGAATTCAGTTAGTTTCCAAGGCAAAATCCCTTATGTTAATATAGTTTAAGCACTTTAAGAACTTTTACTGCACCAAATGAAATAAAATGTATAAATATAAAATGCATTAAAAATAATATCAGTTTATTATTAACATAATTTTAAATATAAAATAATATAACTTTACATATGAAAACCAAATATACTGTATTAATAAGCTAATTCAAAATATGAACTCAAATGTACATAATCAATAATATTTACCATAAATAATGCTAAAATAAACCTACTGACACCCCATGTTTATTTTAATTATGTAAAATTAAAATCGTAATTTTGGAGAGCACTAATAAGTAAATTGTTCATTTTGTTCATTATTATGATTTTCAATCATTTTTTCACCCTTGTTAATATAATATGACAGATATTTTAATGTGTAATTAAAAAAGCTGTTCTATTCACCAGTTAACCAGTAATCTTAGGCACCATTAGAACTCATGTCGCCTATGTATCTGTACTCAGTCTTTCTGGTTTGTCTTTATTGGCAGTGTTGTTGGGGATTGTGGTCATTGGGCCGTTCATGTACGCGAGGGGCAGAGAGCTGGAACACTGGAACGACATGGTCAGCAAACCACAAGAGCTGGTCAGGCAATGGCACCCGCTAGGATCCGCTGACACAGTGCAGGGCCCTCAATGAACAACACCCCTCAAACCCAACGCCAAACACCTTCTTTGAAAGCAATGGTAGCCTTTTCTTGTCTTTAAGCTTTAAGTCAAGGCTGATGTCAGAAAACCAAATGGAATTAAAGAAAGTTAAAAGCAGAGGTTTATTGAAAGCATACATTTGCAAATGAGGTTTACTTGAAATAACGGTTTGCTCTTTAAAATCCCATCATAACAGATGATGATGAACATAAAAATACAGTCCAGTTGTACAACAGGGTTCCCATCATTTCTGACCAATGAATTTCCATTTCTGTTTTCGTTGTTTGTGGTAATTGGATAAGGATTTTGTTTCAAATAACATTTAGATTCAGATTGATTTGCCTTTATCCATCCATTTTCCAATTCTTTTGTCATATGTAGAGTCACAAAGACTGCTATTGAATCATTGGCTCCAATTTGTGAACACTTGTGTTGATTGATTCATTGAATCGAGAATATACTCATTAAAAAAAAATGGACATACAGTAATATTCAAATGTTTGGGGTCAGTATGTTTTATTTTGAGGAATTCAATTGTATAGCAAGATCACATTAAATTGAACAAAAGTGACAAATATCAATTTTACAAAAGATTATGATTTCACATAAAGGCTGTTCTTCAGCACAAATGTTTTCATCATTCATAAGATGATTTAAAATTGTTGCTTTATTTTTGAACCAATATTTGCAGCCTTGCTGTACATACAGTTGAAGTCAGAATTATTAGCCCAGCCTGTATATTTTTCCCCCAATATCTGTTTAATGGAGAGAAGATTTTTTTTCAACACATTTCTAAACATAATAGTTCTAATAACCACTTTCTAATAACTGATTTATTTTATCTTTGCCATGATGACAGCAGTACTTCCCACACATAGACTTTACTTGGGCGGGCCGCCCAGGTATACTAACGGCCGCCCAAGTATATTTAGTGACACGTTTTTATACTATTATTATCATCCTTCTACACTATTTTGTATCCGCCTAATATAACCAAACATCCGCGATCGATTATGTAGTGGAAAATCCTCTCACGTTTACCCGTTTCGTTCTGTGCGCGCGTGAACTGTCAGCACTCCCGCACCGCAGACCCACAGAGACGTGCCTTTTTGGCACTTAAATTCATACGGCCGGGTTTCTAAATCTCCTGAAATGTCCGGCTTTTGCTTTCTAAAGCTATTGTTCGTTAATTATATGCGTTTTTGCTTTACTTTCGCTTGGCTTTGCAGCTGACAGCGCGCGCACAGTCGCGAGAGCGAGAGAAACATTCAATAATAGATTCTTTAATCTAAACGACTCAGAAAAACTTTACTATATACTCGGAGAGGACGAAATGACTGGTCTAAACTGGCTGCAAAATATACCTACACCATTAGTAATGGGTAATCAATGCATTTGCCTTATTTAACTCTACACGTTTTAATCTTATAATTATGATAATATTTAGAGATATTGTCTGTTTTTATTCCTTTTTCTGTTATTTATTTTTCAGTTGCTGTATATTTTATTAATTTGATGATGTCATTAGGCTATAATACATATTTTATATACAGTACATATCTAAAATGCTTTGGCATTCAAGTTTGATTTGAACTTGAAAGAGAGAGAAGCAGATTTCCCTGTCAGTGTGTGCACATGGCTCCTGTATAGCATAAGAGTAAGAGAAATAGTGAATGTCTTTTTTTTTTATTTCAACAGTTTTTTTCACTTTAACCCATTGAAAATAAATAGTGTACATGGTTTCCGCTACATTCATTCCTCCATGGCGGGGTGCCACACCAAAATTTACCCCGCCAGTGCTACATTACTACATTACTACTTCATTCAAAACATTCAGTCGTTGTTGTTTTTTTAATAGCGGGTTATAATCGCACCAAAACGTGTTAAAAGGTAAGTAAATTATAACAGCGCAAACTTTTCTGTAGTCGTAGTAGTGCTGTGCGTTATTTGTTTAACCCTTTAACGTGACATGCTGGCTGGCTGACTGACTGACTGACATGTGCGTGATGCTTCAGGCTAGCAAACACGACGTAGCTTTCCACAGTTTCCATAATTATACTTTATAGATAATAGATAATGCTTTATAATACTTTAAAATATATAGATTACTTTATCTTGCTGGAGTTTAAGGCTGTTTCACTTTACTTCAGGATGCATTAATGCCGCTCGGTAGGTCTATTGTAGACATTCATAAATATTCCTAGCAAATGTAATAAATGTTGGTGACATACTTGTTATATAAATGCACTAAATCACACTTCAGCAGTGTTTATTTGAGAGCACACAAGAAAATCTGCACTTGAGCAGCGTATATTTGAGGGATTGCAAGAAGTTTTGTGCACAAACAGAAGAAATCGGCACGCAAGCAAAGAGATTTAACATTAATGCGATCTCGACTTGTAATACTGCGCTCACAACATTTGTCATTGAAATAATGCCTCAGGTAGTTGGTAGATCTGTGTAAAAGGCCCAACAGAGTCTGCCGCCACAGCTGGAATAAAATCCTAGAGAAAACACTGGTGTATAACATTGTCAAAATAAATAAAATTATTGTAAATATTGAATTATGTTTTGTTTGTCACATATAGTTAACTATTTATGTGATGTGGGTTAATGGTGTGTTTCAATCCGGCCACCACCGCAAGTATATTTCAAATCTATGGGAAGCACTGTGACAGTACATAATATTTTACTAGATTTTTTTTAAGATACTAGTATTCTGATTAAGTGACATTTAAAGACGTAATTAGGCAAGTTAGGGTAATTAGGCAAGTCGTTGTGTAACAGTGATTTGTTCTGTAAACAATTTTAAAAAAATTCACTTAATCGCGCTAATAATAATGACCTTAAAACAGTTTAAAAAAATAAACTGCCTTTATTCTAGCCAAAATAAAACATATAAGACTTTCTCCAGAAGAAAAAATATTATAGGAAATACTGTGAAAATTTCCTTGCTCTGCTAAACATTATTTGGGAAATAGTTGAAAAAGAAATTCACAGGAGGGCTAATAATTTTGACTTCAACTATATATTAAGGCATATAATATTATTATTATTTTTTTTTTATATGAACAACCCCAAACATTTGAACATGAAAATCTAGTCACTTCAAGTCTACTTTTTTCCATGTCTGTTGGAACCCTGTATAGTGTGAAATCACTGGGCCTACTTGCGTAAAATATGGGTATAGGCCACTTGAGCAGAGGTTTTCTACATGGTTATTAATGGACTTCAATATTTGCTGTGCTCATGAATTCAATTTAAAACCCAGTTATACTGGTTAGTACCACTGATTCATTTGCTAATCTGCCTTCACCTAGACCTGAAGACTGTAAACATACAGTAAGTCAAAACTGACATCTGTAAATCCATTTCCCTTGGTGCATTTTGCAACACAGTTGCATATTGTGACCTGGGTGAGTGTAGCTGCTCTGACCCTGAACATTGGGTCTGGATAATCCACTACTGTAAGGCCTCTTATGGACTAATCAGAGAGTTCAGAAAGGCTAGCAGATTGCAGCTCGGCGTCCACCTGTTCTCATGTTCTGTGCACAGCCAGCACAGATCTCTAAGTCTTAAACTGCCTGAACACAACATGTCTTGTGACCTGGCTTTCGATTGGTATCCTCAGCGATAGCAGTTATACTGTATGTCTTTCAGATCCATTTCTAACATAAATGGCTGAAATGAGCTCCTTAAATGTCGGGACGTGGTTTACACCAGATCACCCGTTTAGGCCACCTCAAACATTCATTAATAGCATTAGTCCAAGACAATTAAGCTTCACAGGAGGGTATGAAGCACTGCTGCCCTCAGATTCCTGTTTCTCGGGATGTTCTTCACCGAGCATTTGATAACTTTATACAATTTTGGGCAACTGCTTAGGTTGGAAAAGTTTGATAAGCGGTGTCCATTCTGGTGGCCGTTATTTGCGCCCCACAGCATTGTGGAGCACCTTTGAAGCACTTCAACTGCCACAGAGTATTGACCGTTGGTCCACTGTTTCAGCCTGACCACAGTCACTGCCGAAGAGAAGCCGAAAGAATACCGCGAGGTGCCGCGAAACACATGCTCACCCTCTCCGAAATGAGCCCCTTCCTCCCAGGAGAGCATAGAGCCATCCTCTTCGCCCATGTCAGCCAGGTTGCATAAGGCCAGAAGGCAAGAGCTCCGCAGTGCTTCATTGTTACTGTGTTGGAGAAGAACCGACACCAGTCGTGGGACAGCTCCAAGCCTCAAGAAGCGCTCCTGCTGCAAGTCTGGCAAGAAAATAATTACTCTTACATCCCAAATTGCAGAGTCAAAATGCAGATTGCTAGACTCTATTTAAGGGTGCCTTAGCTCACTAAAGCCTTGTGTGTCAAAATGTGTTTTCAGATCTCAGATCACAAGTGGTCTGCTGAGAGGCATTAGTGTTTACTGTTTTTAGGCATTAACATTAACTCACTTATTAACTCCAAAAAGGATCCAGTCCACATGCCTGATTGTAATTTAAGCGTTTTGGTACAAGGCAGCAATGTATGAATGAACATTTTGAGCCTGAAAGTGGAGAGTTAGTGGTCTTTTTCGAATGCATTCAATCATATATCAAAGCAAAGTGTTTTCAACTACAGTATGTGGTTGTCAAAACAGTTTAGACCTTGTTTACTCATGTATTTAGCAATGCCCACTTGTGATTGGACTGAAAAAATGCATTTTAATATCAATCATAAATGGGGCTTATACTTCATCTTAGACTGCTAAAAATCTGAAACGAATGATCATGATCTTAAAGGGATACTCAAACCAAAAGTAAACTCTGTTATCATCCCACAGCTCCAAACGTTTATACATTTTGTTTTCTGCAGAACACCAGGGTTTTAACCAGGGTTTTATTATAGTAAAAATCTAGTAGTCATGTTTTTTGGCATATTCATTACCATTTGTGGTCACACTTTATTTTGATGGTCCGTTTGTTAAATTTAAGTTGCATTTCATCTACATACCAACTAATTCTCATTAGATTATAAGTAGACTGTTAGGTTGGGATTAGGGTTAGTGTAAATTGACATGTATTTGCAAAGTTTCTTATAGTCAACAGACTCTTTTCAATGTCTGTTGAAAGAGCAGTATCAACAGATATTAAGCAGACACTCTACTAATACTCAAATGGACCATCAAAATAAAGTGTTACCCCATTTGTTTAACCACAGTATTACTACAAATGCCACAGTTAAATGGTTAGAGTAGCAAAACCATGGTTGAATTGTGGTTACCATGGTTAAACTACAATAACCACGGTTAATTTTCATAAGAGCTCGACTTAAATGAAAAACAAAGACATTTCTCAAAATTGCTCAAAATCGATTTATAGAAGAAAGCGAACGTTTTGGAATGACAGGAGAAAACAATGATAGAAATTTCAGTTTTAGGTTGAGTATCCCTTTAAAAACCTGATCATAATTTCTCTTCATATTCTCTAAAAACAGCAGCTGCAGTAAAAAAAATCCGAGGTTAGTTTACTCAGAATCCTGCCATTAACTATTTTACAGTTTGTGACATTAATTATTATCGGCCAGTATTCACACACAGCCCTTTTTCACTCTACATCTCATCTCTCTAGATCAAGGGTGTCCAAACTCGGTCCTGGAGGACCGGTGTCCTGCATAGTTTAGCTCCAACTTCCTTCAACACAGCTGCCTGAAAGTTTTAGTATACCTAGAAAGAGCTTGATTAGCTGGTTCAGGTGTGTTTAATTGGGGTTGGAACTAAAATATGCAGGACACCGGCCCTCCAGGACCGAGTTTGGACACCCCTGCTCTAGATAAAGCAAACTGCAAATGCAAAACAAATTCAAGTCAAGAAATGCTCATCTGGACCGCATCATACGACACAAGTCCTTCTAAAGCAGTGAATCACAACCCTTTTTGACTTCAAGGCTCCTCATTATCCCCAACATTATCTGCCTTTCAATATTTACCTAATATATCATATTTTACAGCTTGGCCTAATTATTAACAAATAAGACTTCAGTATAATGTTTTTTTGGTAGTTTTAGCTTATTTTAATACTTGTTTCGTCTCATTTGAAATATCCCCCCTTGGAGTGTTGTTTTTGAGAAATTTGCTCTAAAGCAGAACTCTTACAATCACTTCTCATACAGATGAATTCAGATCAACTAGGGGTAATAGTAGCAGTATCTACTCAATTATTTACCATCTACATCCTTAATTACTGGCTTAAAACTGATATCTCTTACATACAAGCATGTCTTTGAACCCCTGTCTTTTATATTCACATCAGATCTCTTTTAAGACCTGTGGTTAGAAGAAAAGGGCAATGGTTCAGGTCCACTCACTGCTGTCATAGCAGATCCTGGCGATGGCCTGGCTAACATGAAGGAGGAGGTCCTGGTCTTGGCTTAGCAGTAAAGTCACAAGGGCAGACACAATGCCAGTGTCAAAGCACTGATCTCTCACAGGAGCTAAAGACAGATGGAATTATAGAATAATCAATATAGCCTTATTAAATGTATGTTTTTAGTTTAAGTCAATTGACAAAAAGCTTGAGAAAAGCTGCCATTCATTTCAATCCTACCAGCAACCTGAGAGCAAAGTCTAGCTAATAGTAAGCTCTTATTAATGCACCACCCTTGAGGTTAACCATTAGGCTACACCAATAAATGCATACGTCATATTCATAGATAAAACATTTGTTTTTACCATCTCTGGCCAGTTCAGCGACCAGTCTTGCTGTGTGAGTGGTGAGTGTGCTCTTTCTTCTTAAAATCTGAGCCAGAACTGGCAGAATCCCACTTTCCACCACTTGCTCAGAAATACCGTTTTCTAGGACAGACAAAAACAATACTTATTATTAAAGATATACTATCATTATATATTTTAATATACTGTATATGAAATGTAGTTTGTTTTTGTGATGGCAAAGCTGTATTTTTTTAGCAGCCTTTGTCCAGTCTTCAGTCATATTTAGTGCTTTTACCCCCTTTTTTACACGTTTACTTTCCTTTTTGATCAGTTTAAGGGGATAATTCACCCAAAACTGACAATTCTGTCATTATTTACTCAGCCTTCACTAATTCCAAACATGTTTGTCTTTCTTTTATTCTTCTATTGACAGGGTTTCTGCAGGTTTCACCAAGTTAACTTTAAGACTATTTAAGACATTTTTAAGACCATTATGAGTGAAATTTTAGACTTACACAGGGCTAAAGTGCTAAGGATTTTTTTCAAATATCCCAGTTGGTACAGATTTTCACTTGCCCTATCAAAAAATTATTATAATTTAGTACATTTAATAATATAATAACAATAATTAATAAAAAATATAGGTCAGGTCAGTATCCTCAGCCGTAAATAAACGGAGAACTTTTAAACAAATGTTACTGTAGGGAAAGTAATTAAATGCTATTTTTAAATAAAAAGTTAAACGTTTATTGAGATTGGGATTGTTGGTGACTGTATGGGTGTTAATGGCCAGATTGAGTAGCTATACATGAATCAAGGAAAATTAAGACCTGTTAAAAAGATTTAAGACCTACAACACAACATTTCAGTAGATTTGAGAGTTTTTAAGGCCTAAAATTTAGCTTTTGAGATTTAGGACATTTTAAGACTTTTTAGGACACTGCAGATACCCCAATTGAACACAGAAAATCTGTTACCCATTGACTTCCATAGTAGGAAAAATGGAAGTCAATGGCTACAGTTTTTCTTCTTCAAAATATCGCCTTTAGCATTCAACAAAAGAAAGAAACTTAGAAAGGTTTGGAACGACTTGAGGGAAAGTAAATAGTGAGTAAATAAACCTTTTTAGGTTTAATCCCTTTAGAGCAGAGATGCCCAAACTAGGGCCCGCGGGCCAAAGCTGGCCCTTTGTATCCTTTGATTTGGCCCGCCAGAGGGAAAATGATTGGGATGGGTTGGAGAGTGCCTTTAACAGAGATTCTTTTTTAATATAACCTTTTATTTGTGTGTTTGTTTGTTTGTTTGTTTGTTTGTTTGTGTTATTGTTGAGCTACAAACTGAAATTAAATGTTTTAATCAAATGTTGTAAATTAATCAGATTTTTAAAAACAATGTACATTATGTTACTTAACAAATAGGGGACAAATCAGAAGACATCAGCATGCAAATCAAGGCAAAGGCAGGTTCAGCATGACTAGCGTATTCGGCATTGAACTCCATTGTTTGGATTTTTAAAAATGTTTTTTTTTTAAGGTTTTATCGTAATAAGTTTGTTAAAATAATATACATTTTCTAAAATTAGAATGCATTAGTAAATGCGGGGAAGTAATTAGGGGTTCAAGCACGTAATGCTAAAACTTTATTGTTTATGTTTGAATTATAATTATAATTATTATTATTATTAATATTATTATTATTATTTTATTTCAGCTGTAATGCGGAACGGGCAGACCAAACCGTAAAGCGTAGAGACTTGAAACTTGGTCAGATGGTCCACACGAAACCAGTGTTGTAGTAATCTCTGGACTGCCTAGATCAATAATTATTGAAAAAATGTTGAACTTTCTACTTTTAATAGCTGTAACAGGCTCATTTACAAAAGGTGTGTGTCTACATGAACCTACATGTCTGTTAACACAAAAGGAAAACTCAAAACTTGACAAAATCTGGTATGCACATGTGACATATTACTGTAAACAAGCATACAAAATGTCGTGGAGATCGGACAATAGGAGGCGCTGTCACAGTTGAAAATGTCACTGCTGTCACTCAAACTGTTCATTTAAGATTCTTCAATATATGCTAAATATATTTTTGCTAACTAGTCCCTGTTGTTTTGGTCAATCACCGCAAAACCAGTGTTGTAAGAATCTCTGGACTGAGAAGAAAATATAAAAGTTCAAATTTGCACTTTGGATAGCTCTAACAGGCTCGTTTACGAAAGAAGTGTGTCTTTATAGACCTGCATGCCTATTAATATGTAAAGAAAAATCAAAAGCTCATGAAATTTGTTGTACAGCTTAAGATCTTTGCCCGAACCCGACAGGACCCGGCGGGACCCGATGGGATCGGGTGGGTTCGGGTTTAATTTCTATCATTTTAGACGGGGTCGGGCTGGGCTTGGCTTGCGCAGTAAATGAATATTCATGTGATGCATTTCGATTAGTGCAAGAAAGTAATCAAATCGTTTGTTACAACATTAAAATCCATCCTTGCAAAGGTAAAACAAATGATGACGGAGAAGTTAAAAAGAGCGAATTTTGACTGCGGTCAGGCCAGCCGCCAGTCCAAAAAGAACGATCATTCTAGCCACCAAGGTATTTCGGCAGTCACTCATACACTGCGTATTACGGTAGAGCGCTAAACAGCAATGTATGTACAGCAAGCTGACAGGGAAGATGCCGAGGTCACTCGCTACATTGAAACTGCTGTCATGGAAAATTAAATGGATGATCTTGGCTGGTAAAAGATAAACAAACAATCCTACCCAAAACTTGCAAAATTAGCCAGATCATAACTATCCATCTCGGCCTGTAGCAGCAGCAGCAGTGAAAGGGTGAAATAGTTTCAGTGTGCCTTTATGCTTATTTTAGTGGTTCAATTACCATTTTAGCCACTAGATAGCTGCACAAGACCACTTATTGCTGCTGTCTGTACTTTTCACAGCAAAATCAAATAAAACTGTAACAAAATGCAGATTTTACACAACTTTTCACAAATACACTTGATCTACATTTGGTAGATTTGACCTATCTGGGCAGCTATTTTCAAAGACATCTGCTGTCAATCAATTGGTTTATTAAATAATTTATATTACATCACTAATATACATTCTTACAATCTATTAATATAATAGTTTATACATAACATGTTTGCCTGTGTGTCAACATTATGTCCATTGAGGATGTGTTTTAATGTCAGCCATAAATTCTGACTTGATCAGCATTAAAAGTCCTTGTACCGCCATAATGCTGCTTGTGGCTTTATTTTTTCCCTATGTATTTATACATTTTATGAAATAAATGAGGAAATTATCCATGGCAACTTTAATACAGTTTGCTATATTTACTTTCGGCCCACAGCTCTCAATCAAGCTTGGATTTTGGCCCTTCATAAGAAAACGTTTGAGCACCCCTGCTTTAAAGCATCATTGATGAATAAAACCGTTAAATTGAATCGTACTGTTACAGTGTATAACATTCAAAACAAATCACACACATAATGTTCACAGCTGGCTATCTAGTTGCTTGTGTACAAGTGAGAAGTCTGGCTAATCGTTCCTGTCACTCAGTGCCTCTCACAGAGACAAATGCGGATTAGAGCTTCTCTGTTTTCAAATCCACAGGCGTTGCGTATCCTTCTAATAGTCATCCTTGTTGACGTATTAATTATGGTTTGTCACCTGTGCCCAGACGATTTGCGAAATGTAAGGGATAATGCACAGTAAGCTGGTCATTATCACAAAATAAACCTGACAAGGTCTTGAATCATCTCAGTGCATAATCAGGATGTACATTATCCTGGTTTTTAGCATTGATTTAAGTTTAAATGATATGAAAATATAGGCAGTAAGTGAATGTAGAGTGGTAGGAGAGACATGAAAAGAGCATCGCTTTTAACAAAACAGTCATTATGCAAAAACATTTGCCCGTTGAGTGTTGCAACTGACCAATCACAATCGAGCATTTCATAGAGATGCATAATAACTTGCGATAGCAGCCTGAGTGATGTCTAAAGCCAAAGTGTAATTGCAATACACACTAAGTAGCTTTCAGAACTCACACACAGTGCTGCCACATTCTGCATCTAACTAGTTCAAACAAGCTCATGCTAACTGGCAACTACTATCTCTTAAAGAAACCATCGCATAATATTATCAAATGTCACAAAGTATTAACAGGGCCTAGTTTTTTTTATAAACAAGTAGTGGCAGGGACTCACTTCTTAGGCATTTACATACATTTAACACCCCATCTAAATCTAAAAAAATACTATATATAAACAAATATTTTATATAAAAGATACTCACTTCTTTCTATAGCAACATTCAACACTGCATCCAAATATGGCTTCAGCTCGTCCTCTACAAGTTCTGTGCTCACACTTATGGCCTCAATTGCAGCACTTAACGAATCTGAGAAAAAAAACAATGTACATAATTCTAAATTTAGTCTCTTGTCTTTCTTCATGCTTTAGTCTAGGTTAGCTGTTACTTACCTTTAGGTGCACTGGGCAATGGACGACTGGCCCCCATTTTGTCCATATGTCTGTGTAAGGTTGCAGTGACCTGTTTAGCACGGCTCGTGTCCCAGATTACCACGGCAGTCTAGACATCGTTTTTCTTCTAATATCTCACACAACTCCATGTCTTGCTTTGTTCCTGTATGCGTTTCTGCAATCTTATCCTTTTTTGTGTCCTCCACTTCTTCCCACTCTTGTCTGATCTGTACATACATGTATGTTTGCAACACAAACTCCTCCCTCCCTCACTCTTTTATTTTCTTCTTCTCAATCCCTGTCTCTCCACCACCTGCTCTGATTCAGACCTGCACTAATGCAGTTCAAATCCTCAGTCTGACGAAAGCCACACAGTGGACAGGCCGCCTTTAGGTGACACTGTGAACTGCAGTACGCCAACATTATACGTTTCCTAGAGGGAGAGAGTGCAACAAACAAACAGACAAACAATATCATTGGCTCAGCTACAGATCTGACTCCATAGTGAGGATTTTCCCTGCACGCCCGCCAGGGATTCAGAAAAGCTGCTTTGTGGGGGAAATCTTTTGTGAAAATACAAAGGATTACAAAGCAATTGAACTGAGTGTAACTGGAAACAAAACAATTAGCTATCATTTATATTTGCGATGGTGTAAAATAGATCCATAACAACTAAAACTAGTTGTTTTATGTTCTGCTGAAGTCTTCAGAATACATAGTGTGTTGTTATGTGGTTACTTTTGGGATCATGTCAAAAATGTCTCTATATTGGACATACACTCACCGACCAATTTATTAGGTACACCTGTCCAACTGCTTGTTAACGCACATTTCTAAACCAGCTAATTACATGGCAGCAACTCAGTGCATTTAGGCATGTAGACATGATCAAGACTGATAGTTCAAACTGAAGCATCAGAGTAGGGAAGAAAGGTGATTTAAGTGACTTTGAACGTGGCATGGTTGTTGGTGCCAGACGAGCTGGTCTGAGTATTTCAGAAACTGCTGATCTACTGGGATTTTCATGCACAACCATCTCTAGGGTTTACAGAGAATGGTCTGAAAAAGAGAAAATATCCAGTGAATGGCGGCAAATGCCTTGTTAATGCCAGAGGAGAATGTCAAGACTGATTTGAGCTGATTGAAAGGCAACAGTAACTCAAATAATCACTCTTTACAACCGAGGTATGCAGAAGAGCATCTCTGAACCACAACATGTCCAACCTTGAGGCAGATGAGCTACAGCAGCAGAAGACCACACCAGGTGCCGCTCCTGTCAGCTAAGAACAGGAACCTGAAGCTACAATTTGCAAAGGCTCACCGAAATTGGACAATAAAAGATTGGAAAAACGTTGCCTGGTCTGATGAGTGTCGATTTCTGCTGTGACACTAGGATGGTAGGGTTAGAATCTGGCGTCAACAACATGAAAGCATTGATGCATCCTGCCTTGTACTAACGGTTCAGGCTGGTGGTGGTGGTGTAATGGTGTGGTGTGTTAACGCTACAGCCTACCTGAGTATTGTTGCTGACCATGTCCATCCCTTTATGACCACAGTGTACTTATCTTCTGAAGGCTACTTCCAGCAGGATAACGCGCCATGTCATAAAGCATGAATCATCTCAGACCAGTTTCTTAAACATGACAATGAGTTCACTGTATTCAAATGGCCTCCAAAATCACCAGATCTCAATCTAATAGAGCTCCTTTGGGATCTGGTGAAACGGGAGATTCGCATTATGGATGTGCAGCAGTCAAATCTGCAGCAACTGCGTGATGCTATCATGTCAATATGGACCAAAATCTCTGAGGAATATTTCCAGTACCTTGTTGAATATATGCCACAAAGGATTAAGGCAGTTCTAAAGGCAAAAGAAGGGTCCAACCCAGTACTAGTAATGTGTACCTAATAAAGTGTATTTGAATAGGTACCACATTCGACCACTCCAGAAACACTAGATATGCTTCCATCCACCTATATTTATGCACGTTTTGCAATATCACTCACAAAAAAGAAAAACTTGCATAAAAAACATTAAGTTTTGTGATTTTGTTTTAACAGATCATATGATAACCAAAATGGGTGTGATGGGATGGCATTTATAGGCTAACAGCAGACCGACCACATTGTACAGCATCTGAAATGTTGTTTTGGTCATTCTTATATCCCACAGTCAATAGCTGTCATCAAAGTGGTTCGGTACTATTACCTCCCAGAATTATCTTGAGCGGCTGCGCTCCCAAAAAGGCTCTAAAATTCATCTCGCAGTCATTGTATTTCGTCTTCATCTTCTGAGGCAACACTTAACGAATTTGAAAAAAAAAGATAATTGTACATTGTTCTAAATTTAGTCTCTCGTCTTTCTGCACTTTCGGCAATGGACGACTGGCCCCCATATTGTCCATATGTCTGTGTAAGGTTGCATTTCTTCTTTATCTTCTGAGGTGCAAGTAATTATATAAGAAAAAAGGCCCAAAGTAGCTTCTCCTAACAGAGAAAATTACATTTTTCTTTTTTATATTTGGTGCTAGTTTATCAAAAAGTGTAAACTGTGCTGAATTTGCAAATATTTTGTGATATTCCATGTTGTTGCCTAAGTTTAATTCTCATCTTTAGGTGAAAACATATCTAATGATGCACCATCTGTCTTGGAATTGGCAATGTGCCATTAATCACATTAAAAATCAAAAGGTTTTCGAAGTTGAAACTGCAATGGGGGCGAGTTATGTAGTAAACACCATTCCCCTGACTTCAGGAAGCACATTAGCAAGTAATGGTTGAAATTGGAGCCTTTAGAGTCCTTGTTGGTGTTCCTGCCTCCCATGCTGATAACACTGGTTTGAATCTGGACAAGTACAACCGGACGGGCCAAACTCATCTCTATCACCTTATTCCCATCTGACTCACAGCACCTGTCTAGTCAAACCTGGTGTCAGCTTGTTTCAACTGATGATAGACCACATTTTATCATGCCAATATGGCAGACGGCTTATATATAGTGGCCCATAGAAACAGCCCCTAATGAGGCATCTACAGTATCTACATATTTCTATTGTTTTGGACTTTGTTGCTTCTGTCATATGGAAAAATTGTAAGAGCAACTGCTTCTTAGAAAGCACCCCACACAATTTCTAGATTCATAGCACAAACATTGCAAAATAAGTAATGCAAAAATTTCACAACGACAAATACGTTTGATACGCTTGCAGCAGTTTATATTGGAGTGAATAGTTTATGCTCTGCAGCCAATGAAAAGGAAAAGAAATGTACAAATCTCTTTAAAAAAGTAATGCTTTTAATACAAGCATTTGACGAGCAATCTGCAAAACTTGCCAAGTACGTTACAGCTGTTTGCACAACACTACATATCAGACACAAACAGAAAAACCCAAATAAATAGTGTGAAATAATGTCCAAGAGAAGATATGTTCTTACTCAACCTAAATTCCTCGGAGATTGTATGACTAAGTAAGATTAGGTAAGAATCAAAGAACATATCAAAGATAAAATTCTAAAACGAGACTAACAAAATTCATGAGAGTACAACATAGTGCTTGAAATGAAAATAAAAATCAGCTTGCATGCTACTTTAATAGCATACATTGTATGTGTACATTTGTTCTTTACCACAAAAGATGAAACAAGATGAAAAGGACATGCAAACATGGAAGATTTAAATAAAAACAAAAAACTCTGTCTCAAACTCAAAGTAATGTCTCGATTACCCAAAAAGAAACTAGATATATTCAGTCTTGAGAGAAGGTGAGAAGTCTAATGTTTATAAAACTAAAATCTTCTATGAAAACATCTTGCACTCAGAATTCACAGTGTCTCTCCAGGCATGCGATGTTACGCAAGTCCTGTATTGGTCGTGTTAAGTCCACTGGATATAGTTTCGTATCCTACGGAGACGAGTGTTAAAACGCTGCTTTCCATCTCTGTGGACTGCTGAACTTCAGGAACAACTGAATCCATTCTCATTTGTTTTCCTTTCTTCCGTCCCCTTTTGCCCTTTTCTTTAGGTTTGCCATCTTCTGTGGCAGCTTTGGGCTTACGGTTGCGTTTCGGATCCTTCTAACTGGAGGTTCAGGTTTGGGGTCCGTGTTCCCAGAGAGGATTCGTATTTGTCGGTCGATGACGCTATCTATGATATCGAGAGCTACATCCATCATCCCATTACCAAGACCATGCGTAACATTGGCGAACAAACGCGTATTCAGAGGGTCGTTAAATATCTTGCGCATCTCCTCAAGATAGTTCCTGTTTAAAACATTAAGAAATCGAAAATCAGTTTTGGAATTAAAGCAGAAGCATTTAGGCTGCATTTACACAGCAGATCTTGATGGTCAATTTCGTTTTTGTGGCTGTATATGATTTTTTTTGATGACCTGCTTACATCATCTTTTAAAAGTGACTTGTATCCGATTGTCTGTATTTACACGGCACAAGGCACAATGAGCAAAAAAAAAAAAGAGCGGGCACTGACTGACAGCTAATAATAAAAGAGCGCTCTTTTCTCCATTGCTGAATTTAATCTGTTTGCAGGGTTTCATTTTTTTAAATTCTTTTTGAC
The DNA here is from genome assembly GCA_903798195.1 of Danio kyathit. NCBI lineage: Eukaryota > Metazoa > Chordata > Actinopteri > Cypriniformes > Danionidae > Danio > Danio kyathit. The sequence goes on from LR812530.1 coordinate 39,440,698, forward strand.
AAGTTGTTTTACTATAGTTTATGACAGAAAAGTTCTCATTTGGCCATCTTCTTTTAATCTAGGCTTTTTTTAAACCAGTAGGCATCTTAACGTAAATGTCCATGGTGTGATTTACGCATGTGATGTATGCAACAGTTTTAGTCTAGACCAGTGATTACCAAACTCGTTCCTGGAGGTTGGTGTCCTGCAGATTTTAGCTCCAACCCTAATCAAACACACCTGAACAAGCTAATCAAGGTCTTACTAGGTATACTTGAAACAACCAGGCAGGTGTGTTGAGGCAAGTTGGAGCTAAACCCTGCAGGGCACCGGACCTCCAGGAACGAGATTGGTGACCCCTGGTCTAGACTATATTGTTTACTTGTGTTACATGATTTTTTGTCCTTGTGTATAAGATTTAAGGTTTGGGACTCTGCTGAAGTCTGTTCCGAAATGAAAGCGTCAGAGTTTACATCATTCGCTATGGTTTTTAATGATGCACGACTCGAATTGACATGTGAAAATCCGATCTACCTGCTTAAACTGCAAACACAAGGACACAGATCCGATTCATATCGGATACATTTCCACATATAAACAAGGCCTGAATCTGATTTGAGAAAATCGGAATCCATGTGATTTTTTTTCCTGCTGACACATACATGGGCCATATCTGATCTGTGCCACATGAGAGAAGAAAAAAAAAAAATTCGGAATTGGGTCACTTGAACCATGCAGTGTAAATGCAGCCTTAGAGTTCTTTCTGCGGACCATCAAATATTTTACCTTGTTTCAATGATTTTTGACCAGTGCTGCACCTGATTCGTTTCAGGTAGCAACTGTTTCGCCATATTCTCGTAGTCGACATACTGCAGTGCAAAATCCTTCATGTCCTTGCAAAGAGCCGCTGTGTCACCTGAACAGAATAAAAATTGATGAGGAATTATTTTTATTCAACCTAATGTCCAAAATTCATTCATAATATTGAATGGAGAGTTTGCTTAAAATGGAAAATCACAATTTACGAACCCTCATGTCTTTCCAAACCCGTATCACTTAAGGCTCTGATTTACTTCAAGCTAAATCAAAAGGAAAACAAGGTGTGACATAAGCCCAATTCCAATGCTACCCCTTGGGCCATCCACTTACCCCTCGTTTTGGGCGTTCACGTGAAGGAGTAGGAGTGTCCCAATTCTCTTTAGCTTGAAGGCGTAGGGTTAAGGGGAAGGGCTAGATAGCCCTTGAAACTGAGATTTTACCAAGGGGTATGACAATTTTCTAGAGTACACCAGCTACAACAGCAACATGGCTGCAAATCTAATTATTTTTTGTTATTATTAAGAATTTTTACATCAAACAAGCATATGCTTATTGCATTCATAATGGCGCTTATGTTTTACGATCATGCTTTTTAAAAAAGAAAAAACAATAAAAAAAACCTATCTATAATAATAACTCCTGTATAGTAGTCCCACAACATACTTTCTCATCTGTCACTCGTTGACACTCGAATAGCCTGTCGGAAAAGTCTAGTGGCTGGGAATGAGCTTTTTACAGTGTCTGGTAGGCTATAACGTTAATGTTGATTTCTTGTGCATAAATGAATATAATTGGTAGACATACAAATAGAATTGAGATTGGGCTATAATTTAAAACAACATTAGAAAAACTTTGAAAACAGATCAAAATCCAAATAGAGTTTAATTCCAGTACTTGATAAACATCTTTAACTAACATTGATCGATTGATTACGCAGTTGTTAGTATGCTCTGCTTACTTTGACATGGAAATCTTCTGTTTATTTCTTCTGTTCTGTCCATTAAGACTAGACGTCCATAAGGAAAAACAAAATATCGTAGGGCTGACATATGATGACGTGTACAGGTGCTGTAGTGGTGTCCCATTTCTTAGGGGTAAATTTTGAAGCCCTTCTCCTTCACACTGTTTTAAGGGGGAAGGGGTACAAAAATAGAATTGGGATTGGACCTTACACAAGGCCAAACGCTAAGGATTTTTTCTAATGGTCCAGTTAAAATATTAAAATAACCATTAAAAACAAATGTTATTGTAAGGATGGTAATTAACCCACATTGGTAAATAGAGTTAATAAATAAACTTTTGTTAAAGCTTTTATTGAGATGGTATGTTAGTGATTGGACAGATGTTAGCCCGATTAGGTAGCTTTACATGGACAGAGGAAAATCAAAACCTGTTTAAAATAATTTAATTAAAATAATTAAGACCTACAACACAATGTTTCAGCGAATTTAAAACTTTTGTTTTTGAAATTTAAGACAGCCATAAGCCATGGTGGCTAAGTGGTTAGCACCATCACCTCACAGCAAGTAGGTCGCTGGTTCGAGTCCTTGCTGGGCCAGTTGGCATTTCTGTGTGGAGTTTGCATGTTCTCCCGTGTTTGCGTGGGTTTCCTCCGGGTCCTCTGGTTTCCCCCACAGTCCAAAGACATGCGCTATAGATGAATTGAATAAACTAAATTGGCTGTAGTGTATGATTGAGTGTGTGAATGCAAGTATGTATGGGTGTTTCATAGTACTTAGTTGCAGCTGGAAGGGCATCCACTGCGTAAAACATATGCTGGAATAGTTAGCGGTTCATTCTGCTGTGGCGACCCCTGATAAAAATGGGACTAAGCTGAAGGAAAATGAATGAATGAATGAAATTTTAAGATTTAACACTCCACAGACACCCTGCTAATGACTTTCATTGTATGTGCAAAAATAATTCAAGTTATTCTAAAGAATCCTAAAAATACTAAAGCGCCCACACCTTTTACAGATGTTCTTTTACAGTGTGATCTTCATAAAAACAAAGTCATACGAGTTTGAAACAACATGAATTCTCAACGTATACAATTAGTACATTTCCCAGACTTACCTTCAGTTAGTTTGGAAAAAGAACTGGACACCGCCGTATTTGTGCTCGGTGAAAGTCCAAAAACATTTAGAGACTCCAAGAGTGTTTTCTTACTAGCTGGGCCTCGACTCACTCTGGTGTAGGCAGCCAGAGATCGAAGAGACATCTTCTCAGGAGGCTCTAGTCTCCTCTTCACCTCCTCGTAATGGATCTGGTACTTGCGAGCCTTTGAGCTCTTCATGTTCGGGTCCAGCAGGGAAGCCACCTCTGCAAACGGGACCTGCAGCGAGTTCACGGCACCACCTTGAGACGGTGCAGCGCTTTGGCCTTCTGATGGACCTTGTGTTAACACATGGCCTTGAGCTGGAATATGAGACTGCGCTTCCACATGGACTTGCGGCAGGGTCTGCAGATGCGGAGCAGGCTGGATGTGCGACTGAGTCTGGATGTGAGTTGGCATGTGGACGTGAGACTGGATCGTGTGCGGTACAGCCTGACAAGAGACTTCTTGGGGCAGCACATGCTGTGTGATGATTTGAGCGATGTTTTGAGGTTGTTGTTGTGGCTGGTACATGGTTATAATAGGGTTCCCGACTGAGACATGGACGACGTCGGTGTTCTGGGGAACAGCAGACATGTGCATTCCTGTAGACGGATCCATCTTTATCCGCTCAATAGCACAAGATCAGCTTTTTAATGAAATCTGTATCTGTAACAAGGAGGAAAATACATATTAAAATGTATATTAAACACATAGGTCAACATAAAACAAATGATCAAAGTGAAGTTTCACAAACTAATTTCGAGAGGAGCACGTGATATAATTGACCGCAGCTGGTCTCTCATCTACAATCATTAGTTAGCCAATCAGATTAATCCAAACTCACTATAAGTAGCCTAGGAAAAAATTACTCCCTTATCTTCGTATTCCGAAGAAACCCCCCATCCACCCCTTCTCCCCCTTTCTTTCTTTACCAAGGTGAGCTCTCGAGAACTACCTGATCTCGTACTCCCCGTACATGCTCAATCGACCAGGCGGGAGCCCTGGGCTCAATTATCTCCGAGCTCAGGGTTCTCTCCCGGGACAGCATGCCAAACCTGCTAATAGCATCAAGCAATATCTAAGTGTGAACTCTTGAAACATATTTAAGAGTAGTGATTAATAAGAGGATAAAAACATCATGGTTTGAAAGAAGAAATGTAATTGTCTATTCATTGACACATGGTTTTAATAAATAACCAAGAAAATCTCTTCTTTTAATAAAAACAAAAGTCTATAATTGATCTGCTGAATGTTCAAATAAAATATTTAACTATTACAAATAATAACTACACTTTATTAGGTACACCTTACTGGGGTTGGACCCCATTTTTGCCTTCAGAACTGCCTTAATCCTTCGTGGCATAGATTCAACAAGGTACTGGAAATATTCCCCAGAGATTTTGGTCCATATTGACATGATAGCATCATGCAGTTGCTGCAGATTTGTCGGCTGCACATCCATGATGCAAATCTCCCGTTGCACCACATTCCAAAGGTGCTCTATTGTGCTCTATTTATGACTTGATGCATTATCCTGCTGGAAGTAGCCATCAGAAGATGGGTACACTGTAGTCATAAAGGGATGGACATGGTCAGCAACAATACTCATTTAGGCTGTGGCGTTGACACGATGCTCAATTGGTAATAATGGGCCCAAAGTCAAGCAAGATGGATCCATGCTTTCATGTTGTTGATGCTAAATTCTCACCCTACCATCCAAATGCGGCAGCAGAAATCAAGACTCATCAGACCAGGCAACGTTTTTCCAATCTGTCCAACTTTGGTGAGCCTGTGTGAATTGTAGCCTCAGATTCCTGTTCCTAGCTGACAGAAGTGCCACCCGGTGTGGTCTTCTGCTGCTTTAGCCCATCCGCCTCTTGGTTGGAAATGTTGTGCATTCAGAGATGCTCTTCTACATACCTCGGTTGTAACGAGTGGTTATTTGAGTTACTGTTGCCTTTCTATCAGCTGGAATCAGTCTGGCCATTCTCCTCTGACCTCTGCCATCAACAAGGCATTTGTGCCCACAGAACTGTCGCTGACTGGATATTTTCAGGCCATTCTCTGTAAACCCTAAAGATGGTTGTGCGTGAAAATCCCAGTAGATCAGCAGTTTCTGAAATACTCAAACCAGCCCGCCTGCACCAACAACTATGCCACGTTCAAAGTCACTTAAATCACCTTTCTTCCCCATTCTGATACTCGGTTTTAACTGCAGCAGATCGTCTTGACCATGTCTACATGCCTAAATGCATTGAATTGCTGCCATGTGATTGGCTGATCAGAAATTTGCGTTATCGAGCAGTTGGACAGGTGTACCTAATAAAGTGGCCGGTGAGTGTATATTAGTAATTAAAATAAATATTTTTATCAGTCTGTGGTTTTACCCCAACTTTGGTGTAAAACAGGTTATCCAACAAAACTAAATAAATAGCAGGACTTAAAATTATAAGTAAAGAAAGAATTGGGGAAAGGTATACAATGAGATATTTCACATGTATAAAGGAAATAAGTCAGTTTTGATTACGTATGATTTTCTTATTTTAACACTAACTTACTTTCATCATGTGGTTTATACTGAATTTTAGTTGCTAATTTCATAACATATTTATAGTATTAATACATTTTCCATTCTATTTTAGAGTAACAAGAAAAAAGGTGTAGCCTAGATAGTCACATTATTAGCATTTAGTATAAATTAGTTTCTGTATTTTATTATATTTATCCAGTATTGTTGTTCATACCAAGTTGTTTTGCATATTAATGCTTTGTCCAAAATAAACAACACCAATAAAACAATTATACCGATACAAAAATAACACCGTAAAGAGCATATCTTTCGATCTTATTGTGGCACTGATGATCAAAACCTAAAGATTTCGTCGACAGGAGCGCACATGACGTTTTTGACAGCGTCACATCAGCGCGAGACGGCTGAAGTTTGGAGCGCGTGCATGTGCGCGCGCGACGGTATGTTTCTTCTACACACTGCGTTAAACAACACAGTTTATAAAAAATGAGGTGCAGAACATGCTTTTTGGTAAAGTACAAGTATGTGATATAATGTTGTGTTTATTTCGCATATTGAGAATGCATATGTGCATAAAGTGCACAAGTCAGGGCTGATTTGAAGAGGAAAGATAATCTACTTGTTTTGATGAATAGTAGGACAGGCCAAAGCCACCATCATGTTTGAAACGTGATATTCCACCGTATTCATGTGCTCAAGAGTCCAAAGCTCGGTTTTATTTGGACTGTTCTGGTTACGAACGCTAACCTTCAATCGGACACAAGTTACTGACAGTATTCTTACTTACCGCTCTATGGTTAGAGTCGTATTTAAACCTTACTGATCCTAGAACAGTCCATGTCGAGTCGACCGAAGGTCCCCTTCTTCACCGATCCTATTTCGGCGGGTTGCAAATCAGCAGATGAGGCACAGACGCCATAGCTGGCGGAGCTCGTACGCTCATTGGCCAATGTCACTGTCAATCATATTCAACGTAAGCGCTTATTCGACGAGGCATGTGTCAGTCATGTAACGTCAGAGTAAAGAGGTGGAATATCCGGAGCTTAAAATGGATGGACGCGAACAAAGCTTTTATGTCTCGTTGTTTGTCACAAAATGTTACTGACACAATGTTACTGACAAATGTATACAGTAAAATGTAATTTATTTCTATATCTCACGTCGAAGTGCTGTATATAAACCTTGGATATTCATCACTTGCTTTCGTGTCAAATTTGACATGAAATAGGTTCATGTTCAAAATAATAGTTTTTGCCCTTAGGTATATTGACGACGGCCTGTTTTTTTATTAATAGTTGCAGAAACTATAAGATAACACAATATAATAATAATTTTGAAAAACACTACAAATTTTCTGCACTAGATGGCGGTGTGTATTTTCAAATGGCTTTGTTTCACCACCTAATCATCTCATTAGATGCTGCCCATCACAAAGCTGTACCCTAATGTTTATTTGCGTTTTCAGCTAGTTGGACAATTAGTCTTAAGTGCTAATTATTAAAGCCAAACCCATTATCTTGATAATCTTGCCAGTGGAAGAGAGCTATAGGAGAGCAGGGAGCTATTAATTGTGTAGAGAGGTCTCTGTGCTATAAGAGGTTGTGTTTTTCCATTTTTCTGTTGTTTCTTCCTGCACAGAGAAGTCATGTATCTTCCCCATTATCTGTTGGTCACAAATGAAGTGTCAGCACAAGAGACACAAGGGGACCAGAGATGAAGAGACGGATGTAATATGTGCTGGAAAAGCAGAAATATCTCCTTCTTCAGCAACCTCTGCATCAGATGTGCCAGGTCAGATTGACAGATGAATAAAAGGTCTGCCAGAACTCATTATTTTGGTTGTATAGCCCAAGCTATGAGTCTTACGTGTTTTGCATGCGTATTACCTGCATTAAATGCTTGGTGCACATTTTTAAAATTATTATGATATTTATTGGTTTAGACAAAGCCTTTGTAATTTTTGTATTATCATTAGACGAAGATTCTCTGTGGTGCTCTTGTAATATATTAGCTGCAATCTATCTATCTATCTATCTATCTATCTATCTATCTATCTATCTATCTATCTATCTATCTATCTATCTATCTATCTATCTGTCTGTCTGTCTGTCTGTCTGTCTGTCTGTCTGTCTGTCTGTCTGTCTATCTATCTATCTATCTGTCTATCTGTCTGTCTGTCTGTCTATCTGTCTATCTATCTGTCTGTCTGTCTGTTGAGAGTCATTTGAAAATGTCAATAAAATAATTGAAGAGTTAAAAAAAAAAAGGGGGATCAACACAAGTAACCCAAGCAAACAATCCTTTCAGTGCTGTGAACATTAAAGGGCACCTATTTTACCCCTTTTTCAAGATTTAAGATAAGTCTTTTGTGTCTCCAGAATGTGTATAAAGTTTCAGCTCAAAACACCCATCAGATTATTTACTATACCTTTCGAAATATTACATTTTCTGCTGTGAACACAATGAAGCTGTTTTTGTTGCCTGTGCCTTTAATGCTAGTTCTCCCCACTCATCGTTCCCATGTGCCTGTCAGAGTGTGCCTCAGTCTCCGCCTCAGCTGCGTCAGATAAACAGCACAGTGACAGACACGGAGGAAGCAGATCTCATGTAACGTTTGTGAGAAATACTACAGTAAGAACTTTCCTAATTATTATTTGATGTATTTGTTGTGCACTTGCAACGATGAGACGCACACAATGTTGTGACAAAGTTCACACACACACAGCATGCGTGTTTAACTTTGTACTGTTTTTACATGGCAAATGTGACAGGATACACGTTAATATCCACTGCTGTATGGATATCCGTTATGTTAATGTACAAAATAAACCTGATTTAACGTCCACAAACCGGGATTGAAGCGTCTTCTTTTATAATCGTACTGACATGCGACTGTGGTGATAAACACGGTAAAATCACTGTAATTCATTACAAGCATTTTAAAAATGTTTGTAAAACTCATTCTTGATCACATTTGATGATGATTGATGATCACAGAGAGCTGAACAGATCTTTTAATCCCAATTGCTTTGCGCATGTCCTTTCTTGTTGATATATACGCATTACTACGGAGACATGTTAATACACAGCTGTCAATTAATTCAGTGGGCGGAAACCACACTTCTACGTCACGTTGTGGTGGGCCTCAAAATGGGATGGATTTGGATCCTATTTTCAACGTCAAGAAATAAAAAAAAACAGACTTATTGTCTTTATATCACTCTAATATGACATATGGACACACTATACCTACACACAGTTCTGTCCAAACAGTTTACAAATGATGATTTTCATCATAGGTGCCCTTTAAGTCATGACGAAAAATATCTGGTCCTTGGCAGGTCTTAAAATCTGAAAAATAAAACCTTAGATGAACAACAACACATGACATATTGCACGTTGTGTCGTTCACAAAAATAAAGCCAAACTGTAAAAGCCATAGGTGCGAAGCTTAGAACACCCACATAGTAATTAGGAGGGTATGTAGCAGTGAGGCACTGTTATGTGTAATTTTAATTAGATGATCATCATCAAGTGTGAGCGTCTCTATAAATGCAGAAGTTTTGGCAGGTTGTTGCTCTGGAGTCTTTGGTATTAAAACAATGGCAAGGAGGAAAGACAATGATCTTGGAGAAGTAACTGCTGCTGCCATCAATCTTTGAGGGGTAATGTGGCCATTTCCAGGCAGTTTGAAGTCCATCATTCAACACTGAGGAAGTTTATTTATTCAAAATAGGCACCAGTATTCCCCTGAGTAGACTACCAAGCAAATTCAACCCAAATATCAGACTGTGTAATGCTTAGAGTAATGGCCAACAACCCACAAATTTCACAGCAGACTTCAGAGGCCTCAGTTAAAATGATCAAATATGATGTTCATGAAAAAGATGGTACAAGTATTGTATGCTTGAATGTCAGAAGTAAACCTCTTCTCTCTCTTAAAAAAACACGGTAATTTAGTTTTCTGAACAAACCATAAGAACAATGTTTGTTGAATAAATCAGACCAAGGTGAAAATGTTTGGTGAAAGCCATGGTGTAAAGTAACAAATACTCAACTGAGTAGTTTTTCTCAAAAATTTGTAATTTACTAAGTAGTTTTAAAAATGTGTACTTTTACTTTCCCTTGAGTACATTTTTAGTGCTGTATCAGTACTTTTACTCCACTATTTTCCCTTAGCCTGCAGTCACTACTTTGTTTTTTTCTTCTCTACGATGATTGGCTGAGTAGAAAAATCAGTCCCGTGATTCACGTCCAATATAATCCAACATAGAACGTAAATTGCATCATAATGTACAACCTCAAGACGTGGGCGCTTTATAAATGCAGCAAATTGTCTGGAAACATTAGTTCACATTAGGAAATGTAAGTGTCCAGGAAGATGTTCAAAATCTTTACAGAGACCGTTTAGACTGTATGATACTGATGAGAAGATGAAGCATATTTACTGTATGATGACTGAAATCGCCAAATGGCCTTAAACTAAACGCACCACAGAATGTTACGTTTTCACACACACGCACAAACCGCACGTAAATGCATTAGCCTTGCATAATACTCACTACTATCTACTCTTGAATACTTTTCAAATGGCTACTTTTTACTCATACTTTGAGCAATATTTACAACAGATACTTTTACTTTGCTTGCACTACATTTTTGTGCAAGTAATGGTACTTTTACTTGAGTATAGTTTTTCACTACTCTTTCCACCATGGTGAAAGCCCAAAAACCATATCAGTACACAACACATCATACTAAAAGTCAAGGGTGATGATTTGGGGCTTGATCAGTATTTACAGGACCTGAGGATCTCAGTCATTGGGTCAACCACGGACATCTCTGTATACTAATGTGTTTTAGAGTCAAATGTGAGACCCTCTGTCTGACAGCTAAATCATGGGTCATGCAACAGGACAATGATCCCAAACACACCAGCAAAACAGCAACAGAATGACTGAAAATAATGGTCCAGAGCTCATTGCTGTGCAGAAGCAAATGCCCACAAACCTCAAATTACTGGAGCAACATCGTAAAGGAGAACCAAAATTCCTTCAGAACGATGTTAGATGTAGTTACAGAAAATGCTTGCTTCAAGTATTTGCTTCTAAAAGTGGATTGAATCTAGGTTGTGACCTGTGGCTTTTTAAGCCTTTATTATTGTTAAATAAATAATGACTGTGCAATATCTCGTGATGTTGTTCATCTGAGGTTTTATTTTCCACATTTTAAAACCAGAATGCTTTGCGTGAATTATACAAGTAGCTTCCTTTAAACTGTAAAAAAAATAATTAAAGTGGTCGAAAACACAATAAAGTGTCATGATTTACCTCACAGTTCATTCATAAAATATGAAAAGTAAATTAATCGAACTAATAAATTACTTTCAACAGACCTTGCAGAACCAGAAAAACATGAGACAATCTTTCTGCAGCAATATAACTGTACTGCACTGACCTTAGTGCAGCAATTTGAAACCAAATTTTCTCATTTACTTCCATTTGATTTTTAGCCTAAATAAAAATTCTCATAATGTTGTTTTTATTTTTTATGCATTGTCAAATTGCTTTGGTCAGATATGATTGTGACAGTAGTTTCATGTTAAAATACCAATTGCAACATTATTTTCTTGAAAAATAAACATAAAACACAAAGCCAAACATATTTCTGGCTCAATAAATCAATCTATCTGTCTATCTAAACCAGCTAACTTGTAATCTCAGTCACACTTTACAATATGGTTTCATTAATTAATGTTTTTACTGTGAAGTACAGATACACGGTAGCTAAGAATGAACAACATTTACTAATGCATTATTAACATCCAACGCTGTGCTGTACATTCATTCATTCATTTTCTTTTCGGCTTAGTCCCTTTATTAATCCGGGGTCGCCACAGCGGAATGAACCGCCAATTTATCCAGCACTTGTTTTACACAATGGATGCCCTTCCAGCTGCAACCCATCTCTGGGAAACATCCATACACGCTCATTCACAAACATGCACTACGGTAATTCACCTGTACCACATGTCTTTGGTCTATGGGGGAAACCGGAGCACTCAGAGGAAACCCACACAAACGCAGGGAGAACATTCAAACTCCAACATGCAAACGCCAACTAACCCAGCCGAGGGTCGAACCAGTGACCTTCTTGCTGTGAGGCGACAGCTCTACCTACTGCGCCACTGCGTCGCCCTGTGCTGTAACAATGAACAAATATGAATTAAAGGGCACCCATTTGACCCCTTTTACAAGAAGCAAGAGAAGCCTTTGGTGTCTCCAGAATGTGTCTGTAAATTTTCAGCTCAAAATACCCATCAGATTATTTATTACAGCCTTCAGTATATGCCCATTTTGGTGTCTCAGTACATTGTAGCTTTTTTTCGTATGCTTTAAATGCAAATGAGCTGCTTCTCCCTGCCCACTGTTCCCACGTGCGTGTCAGCTTCTCATCATGTATTAAGTCAGATAAACAGCACAGTGACAGAGACAGACTCAGATGAAGCTGAAATACAGCTCATCATGAGTCAAAAATACCAAGTAAGTTTATTTCATGTATTTGTGGTGGAGTTTATTCAAGCCTTTCTGAAATGATGAGTCTCAAGCAAATGCCGTTTGCAGTACACACACACACACACACACACACACATATATATATATATATATATATATATATATATATATATATATATATATATATATATATATATATATATATATATATATATATATATTACCGTTTACTTACACCATGCGGTAGCGGTTAAAAATTACAGCTATTTTACTGTCTTTATTACTGACAGACTGTGTTTTAAAAACATTTTAAACTTCTAGAAATCACAGAGAGTTGTAACAAATATTTTAATCCCATATTATTTACAAAAAAAATGTTGTGTGGACATGTGTATACATGTTATTATGGAAACATGGCACCTGTCAATTAATTCAGTGGGCAGGGTGGGCCTCAAAATCACTGGGATTTGGATCTTATTTTAACGTATGGAAATTTGTAAAAAGAGACTTGTTGTGTTTATATCACTCCAATATGACTGTGGACACACTATACCTGCACACATTTCTTCCAAACAGCTTATAAAAGTTGATTTTCATCATAGGTACCCTTTAATACTGTAATTAATAACAATAATAATTTCTTACATTTATATAGCGCTGTTCCCTACTCGAAATATATCCTTGGATTTTTAACAATCGCAGAAAGTCAGGACCTCAGTTTAACATCTCATCCGAAAGACAGCGCTCAGTGAGCAGTATAGAGTCCCCTTCACTATACTGGGGCGTTAGGACCCACACAGACCGCAGGTTGAGCACCACCTGCTGGCCTCACTAACACCACTTCTGGCTGCAACCTAGCTTTCCCATGTGGTCTCCCATCCAGGTACTGACCAGGCACAGCCCTCCTTAGCTTCAGTGGGCGACCATGTGAGAGTTCCAGAGAGCTAGCTGCTGGCAAATATAACATTGTTATTGTCATTTGTTAGTAAATACATTAACTTACACTAACTAATACAATCTTATGGAAACACTATAGTTTATGTGTCAGTTCACACTATCCACTACTGGCGTATTTACTGCCTAATATTAAGATATTAACAGTTTTTTAATAAAGTATGATCTAAATTTACATCCCTAAACCTAACCAATACCTAAACCCAACTACCACTTTACTAACTACACTGTTAACAATTTCCTGTAGAATCTACAGTAACTTACTGCCAGCAGTTTGCCAGTAACTTTCTATAAATCAATTACAGCAAAAATACTGTATTTACATTTACAACATCATTTATCTTGCTGTATATGTATTTATAAAATTGTATGTATATCTTTACTATAATATATACAATAGTTTTCTCAATGCAACTCTAAAGTTCAGTAACAAGCTGCATAACTGTCCTACAGTAAATACAGTTTATATTACAGTTAAATACTGTGTAATTTGCAAAAGTTAATTAACAGTGTATTAATAAGCAGTAAATTAGTAGTTTATTGAGCTATAGTCGTAGTTAATGGTTTGTTAATACAGAAAATTGTACTTTAAAGTGTGACCAAACGTATTGCAAAGTGTTACCGTAATTTCAAAGCCGAGATACATCATGGGTTCTTGATACATTAGTACAGTTGTTGAGATGCTCCATTAACAGAGGAAAAATCCTCGATGAAGTTGCTGGCATCTTCGACAGCATGTGCCACTTCAAACAGTATCTTACAACAGCATCCAGAGTGCCTGCGGCGGCCAACGCTAAACACTCTGCTGTTGTCCCGCTGCCAGACTCCGGGGAAGGGATATGGGTAGAGGAAGTCTGAGTATTTTAGAATTCATCTCTAAATATTTAACTGAATAAGGAAGTCTGTATCATGTTGGAAATGTGTGTGTTTATGACAGTTGAATTAATATGCTAAATGTGACAATAAACATAACAGAGTTTGATTATATAAAAACCCAGCTCTAAAACACGATGCACAAATGACTTCAGAGCTGTATGAATATGGCAGATCGTTGATACCAACATCTAGCACTAATATTTCACATTCATGCACTGAGGTGTGATTTGTTACACCTCTGTGTGTTTGTCTAGTTCATTGAAAATGAAAATTGTCATCATGTACTCAACACGTAGCAGTTTAACTTGAAGTGAGCAATATGTTTGTTCAGGTTATTAAGCTTGATTTATGTTATTTAATACAGACAACTTTTTGTAGGTTCATGTTAGCTCAGATCTATTTAATAACACCTAATAAAAGTTATTATTGTTTATTATTGTTCATATTGCATCTTGTTCATACATGATTATTTGATGTAAAATTAAAAATTAAACGAGCATCATGGTGCAGCCCCCAATAAACTAATAATATTTTTACAATTCTTTGGCACTATCCTTTAAACTCCGATAGCAGGGTGCTCAATCCTGTTCCTGGAGATCTACCTTCCTGCAGATTTCTGTTGCAACCCATATCAAACACACCTGCCTGTAATTATCAAGTGCCGTTCAGGTCCTAATGAATTGGTTCAGGTGTGTTTGATCAGGGTTGGAGCTGAACTATGCAGGAAGGTCGATCTCCAGGAACAGGATTGAGCACCCCTGTCCTATAGGTTTTATCCATTTGTCAAGATAAAAATAATACACAATATAATAATAATAATAATAATAATTCAGTAGAGTTATGGAATCAACATTGGGTGGAATTACCCTGACAAATCTTATTGGACATTTATAGAATAAATAAAAATATTATTTTAATCAAACTCATACCTAACAAATTCAGTAAATCCAGAGAGGTGGTCTTAAAGGGGACCTATTATGCCCCTTTTTACAAGATGTAAAATAAGTCTCTAATGTCCCCGGAGGGTGTATGCAAAGTTTTAGCTTAAAATATCCCACAAAATGTTTTTGTAACTTTTTGAAACTGCCCCTTTTAAACTTTTATCCAAATTGTGGCATTTTGGCGTGTCACGGTGGCGCAGTGGGAAGCAGGTTCACCTCACAGCAAGAAGGTCGCTGGTTCGAGCCCTGGCTGGGTCAGTTGGCATTTCTGTGTGGAGTTTGCATGTTCTCCCCGTGTTCGCTTGGGTTTCCTTCAGGTGCTCCGGTTTCCCCCACACTCCAAAGACATGCGCTATAGGTGAATTGAATAAGCTAAACTGGCTGTAGTGTATGTGTGTGAAAGAGTGTTTATGGGTGTTTCCCAGTGTTGGGTTGAGGCTGGAAGGGCATCCACTGTGTGAAACATATGCTGGATAAGTTGATGGTTCATTCCGCTGTAGCTACTCCTGATTAATAAAGGGACTAAGCCGAAAAGAAAATGAATAAATGAATGTCCCCAGTGGGTGTATGTGAAGTTTGATCCAAATTGTGCCATTTTGGTGACTGTCGCTTTAAATTCAAATGAGCTTGTGCTCCCAGCCCTCTTTTCAAAAGAGGGCGGGGCTACAAACATCTTCGCTTTAGCATAGCAACAGATTTAAAACAGGACTAACGTTATTGCACACTGAATAAGAAATTTTCATCCGTAATTTTCGCACGTTAAAAAATAAATTCGACCTCACGTTGTGTCAATCGTATTGACAAACTGCCTCCAAAGCTTTCGTCCATCATAAAAAAATTCAAACCGGGTTAAATTTTTCTGCTTTTTGCATCTGAAAAAGTGCTGTGAGAGGTTTTAAAAATAAAGACAGAATTTGGCGACACCACAACCCGTCCAGCATCTATTATAATGTTTGTGTACGTGACTAATTTAAATACAAAAAAAAAACACATACAAAAATCTCGGACTTCAGTGTGCAAAGACATTAACTGTGAAAAACATGTCAAAATGTCAAAAGAAGTGGCTCAGAAGGAAGGTAGTCTATGGAGACTATGGTGTTTATTTGTACATCTTAAAACTCCACATTTGTAACTGACATTATTTTCAGCAAATACGGTGTGAGAACTCTAATAAGATAGGATAAACTTTATTTGTCCCTGAGAGGAAATTTGTCTTGAGCAAAAACGTGTTACAACGTTGCTCTAAGCAGACAATAAAATAAATAAAACAAACAAAACAATTAAGAACATACATTGTTTACAAACTAAGACCACAAATAAATATATAAATATGAAATATATAAAGCACAGAGCACAGTCAGGTGCTAATATACTACAGGTGCATTGTTCTTGGTAGAGTTCAACAGTTTTATCGAGGTAGGAACAAACGAAAGCTTCAATCTATTGGTTTTACACTTTAGCATTCTCAGTCTTTTTCCTGATGGTAACAGCTGATAGTCACTGAAAAGAGGATGTTTGGAATCAGCACTAATATTTATTGCTCTTCTCATGACCGCCTGTTCATAGAGAGTCTGTATGGGCTCATATTGTTTTATTCCTATTATTTCTCATGGCTGTTTTTTGAATATGAACCCATTTATTTTTCAATTGAACAGACAGATTTCCAAACCAGACTGTGATTCCATAGCAAGTAAGACTTTCAAACGTATCTCTGCAAAAAAACAAGCAAGATATTGCTACTCACCCCATACTATCTCAGTCTTCTTAAAAAATAAAGCGTCTGTTGTAGTTGTGTGCACACGCTGTCAATGTGTGTTCTCCAACAAAAAACACTGTCCATATTGAACCCCAGGTATCTGTAAGATGTAACTTGCTGTATCGCTGTGTCTTTAATGATCACAGACCTAGATACACTTCTTGGGTCAAGGACCATTTCTTGTGTCTTTCTTTTTTTAACACAAGACAGACAGTCAGCTGCTTCTCACTCAGGACTGTTTATGCTAATGAGGGAGAGATCGTCACTAATGGGCGGTGCTTTCCCCTTCTAATAACATGTACAAATGGAGAATGTCATCCAAAGGGTTTTTGCAGACTGTTTTTATGAAGTGTGATTATAAAAAATAGAATAATCATTAAAGACTGGATATATTCACACACGGTTGCTACACAACTGCATTTAAACCCCTCATAAAAGTGATTTTTGCATAATGGGTCCCCTTTAAAGTTGGCTCTTGAGTCATATGTTATGGACTCCTTTTATGCATTGAAAGAAACTTTGAATATTATTTTTCAAACAAAGCGAATGACTAATATTTCCCTGGAAAAGTAATACACATTATTTTTATAAGGACTATTATTTTACCTCCTATTATAAGGTATTACAGTGCTCAGCATATGTGAGTACACACCCCACAAATCTCTCATTTTATTTAATATTTTTTATAGGAAGCTTTACAGTATTATATTTGTGCATATCTATTAGTTTAGTCAGTACTGTAGCCAAATCTGGAGCTAATCTGACTTAATAACTTACTATAATGGTTTAAAAATTAGTAACCCAAATTTATATGTTAGGGAAAAATATTAAATACAAATTTTCAAAAATAGCAAAAATCAAGAGGAACAAAACATATAAAATTTAATTGAAATTTTGTAGTTTGTAAAACTTTTTTGCAATATTTTACATGAATTTAATTGTATTATGTTTTAATTTCTAAAGATGTTCAGTGACTAAAATATTATTTTAATAAATGTATCTGTTTAATAAATTCGTTTTGCTCAAATGCACCAAAATATTACCTATATTGACCATAGCCTGTAAAAGATATGGACGTAGTATCAGTGACGTCACTCAAAGGTTTCTGAAGAACGCAAAAGTAGCTACAAGTAGGCGTGGCCACCCATCTCCTTGACCGAGGGTGACCAAACAAGGGCAAAGAGGCGGAGCATGAGCGGAGCTACAGACGCCTGCTAGCATTTTGCTTAGACAATGAGGTGCCAGATCAGATTTCAGAGGTGCCGGATCCGGCGTGTTCCGACACATATTAAGCCCTGGTGTTAGTAAATGCAAGGCTATTTATGAAATTTATGAAATCCAGGCATAAAACTGTATGACAACATTTCAGATGACTGTTCTAGAGTCTACAGCTAATCATTCTGTCAGATTCTGGAGTGCATTACAGTTCTAAAGAACATTATAAATGATCTTAAATAAAACAAATACATTTATAGAGATGGTATATAAGTATATAATTTCACTCACCTGGAAAACGGAGGCCACGTGAATGGTTTGTGAGCACAATTGAGTGCACACAGCATGCCATATCATCTGATAATTGTAGAAAATAATCCCAAAAGCCAATTGACTGTGTAAAGCCACATAAAACAAAACAAAAATACGATGAATATGCCAAGTTCAATGGCTAATCAGCCGGAATCAGCTGAGGTGAAGTGACGGCTACCAGCAAGACCTAGCTGTCACTCAAGTGGCCACGCCCTTAATTATGCAAGCTTAATATAAGCTAAACGGATGAGTTATAAAACAATTCACCCTCTCACAGTTGTCATGAAGGGTAATATTAGCTATATGAACCAAAATCGTTCTTTGCACCAGGCTGTTTTTTTCTACTGTAAAGTTGGACATTTTAACAGTGGGCTCAATAGAAATTTGCTCTATTATGGAGCCAGAACTAGCAAAATTGCACTCGTTTATGTTGAGCACTGTATATAAGGACTACTATTTTAAATCCTGTAACCTAAAATTACATTTTGTATAAATTTTATATATTGATTTAAAAAAAAAAATCAGCACGTGGGCAAATTTGAGAGTCTTGGAGTCAAAATGACACCTTTGAAAATATTAATAGCTGGTAATATGTGCAGAACAGCAATGAAAAAAATCTTCCTTTTGTCTCTCTTATCAGTCTCCATACTAGCAGGGTGAGGATTGGCTGCTGTTGAGAGGGTTAATGCAACTGAGAGCCGATGCCTCCGGGTAAAAGCACCTATGATACAATACAGAACCCCTAAATCTGTTTGTGTGCCTGACTGTAAGTTATTTTTTGTGGCTTCATAAGACTTTGCAAAGCATTATGACTCACTGATATGTTTGTTGCCAAGAAGAAACATACTTTCAATGCTACCTCTTTTAAATCGTCCTTCAATACAGAGCCACTTTCAGGTTATTGCTCCATATTTCTCTACCCCCCACTTCATGACCCAATTTCACAAAGAGCACAAAGACAATTGTCTCTTAAAAAATCCCTAAATGTGCTGTGAGAGTTGGAGTTACTGCTGGCAGTTTAACCATTGTGTTGCCATGACAACAGCACATCCATCAAAGCGCAACACCAGTAAAAATCCTTGTTTCCCCCATTACAACCACCGATCATAATGGAGCAGGTGTCTGTGCAGCACCCAGATATAACAGGACTGTAAAACACACCAGCGCCAATGATCAGGTCATGAGTTTACCAGGAGAAAGGGAGGACTGGGAGGGTAATGTATGCATGCTTGTGTGGGTGCGAAGACTCCGTGGGTGACTTTGCATGCCACCAGTAGAAGGTCACTCATGCTGGGCTTCTCAGCTGCAGCTTTATTATTATGAGCAAACATGAAGCAGCTAAATCCATTATGCTCTGCTCTATTTGTTTTTATTGAAAGTACTCATGACATCCAATAAACGTTTTGGGATTTATAGCGGGTTTACCTAAAGTACTGTGCTAATGCAATTCAGAACTTTCATGATTTGTACTTGTAAATGAAACTATGATTATTGGAAGTTTTACAAGGACTTCTTCTTATGAATTTCATTTTTAAATGTGAAGAGTTCAGATGCAAAAGCTTCGTAGTGTCACCTTAACATTTCTTCAAAAATTAGATTTTTCTCAGGCTCTTATATGTTCAGTAATTTCACTTTTGTGGCAAAGAATAGGTTCTTTACATTGCCTTTAAATGAATTGTTTGGAGACATGGGTGGTCAGTGTTGCGTTTTTTTAAATGTGCTGCAACGAAGGTTTTGTTTTCAATTCCCTGCTATAAGAGCACAGCTGGACTCACGTCAAACATTTTTTTCGCATCTGAAAATGGTGAAATCCGGATTTGCCACTCGTCTTCTTTTTTAAAAGAAGTATAATATTGTGTAGTATCGTCAGCAGTACTTCTTCAGTTTTTAAAGACATACCATAGTCAAAATGATTTAGTTACAGTTTAGTTTGTTAATATCACTACAGTATTATGGACTGAAATATCTGCTGTAAATGCTGCTCTCCGAATGTTAACATGTAAACACCTTAATAAAAAACTATTACCGTCGTGTAGGATTTTCACTGCATTTTGACAGGATAATCTATACACGCACGACTTTCTGATGCTACCTACCGAGTGCATCTAAGTTACCAAGAAATGTGGAGGTTTTTTTCTTCTCCCATTTGATGTGCGGTATCAAAGATTCCATTAAAACAACACTCTTCCAGCAGTTCCTCACATCCATTATCTCGTTTGGCACAGGGGGCATGCATGAAATGGTCCTGAATGAAAGTGAAAGTGCCAAACTGCAGTTAAAGTCGACAAACTAATAATTTGTCAAGTAATTTGATTACTAATGTCCATGTAAACATAGTCACTGTTTTTCTCCCCTGCGTTGTGTTTTTGCCTCTGTGAAAATCAGCATGTGCATGTACTGAAACTCTCATTTTTATGCAAAACCTTCCCACTTTCCCTCCTCCCACTTATCCCTTTCCCACTCCCACCTAAACAGAGCTGGACTCACCCACTTTCCTGACTTTTTTCAAACTAGAGGTGTGAAAACACCCTGCTGAGACAGGGGGTTTCATGGCCCTTTAACACAGGAGCCTGAAAAAAATGCTCATTGTAGAAGAATATTTCAGACGGCTTTTAGAGGTTTTTGCATCTGAACTCTTCATATTACTTTTGGAAATGTACTATGACTGTAAAGTATTAAATATTTATATTTTGCTTACGTTAAGATCATACATTTATACTTAAATCATACACTCACCCGCCACTTTATTAGGTACATCTTACAAGTACCGGGTTGGACCCCCTTTTGCTTGATATGGCTCTTGTTACGATAAATGGCAACCCCTCATAACTCAAGTTTGTCCACTGATTGATTCTATTTAATTCACTGACATCTCCTCCAACCCTTTAATCATTCATTCATTCATTAATTTTCTTTTCAGCTTAGTCCCTTTATTAATCAGGGGTCGCCACAGCTGAAAGAACCGCCAACTTACCCAGCATATGTTTTACGCAGGGGGTGCCCTTCCAGCCGCAACCCAACACTGGGAAACACCCATACACTCTTGCATTCACACACATACACTATGGCCAATTTACCTTACCCAATTCACCTATAGCGCATGTCTTTGGACTGTGGGGAAACCGGAGCACCCGGAGGAAACCCACACCAACACTGGGAGAACATGCAAACTCCACACAGAAATGCCAACTGACCCGGCCGAGGCACTAACCAGCGACCTTCTTGTTGTGAGGCGTGCTACTCACTGTGCCACCGTGCTGCCTTATTATTATTATTATTTTATTATTATTATTATTATTTTATTATTATGTCATGCTATTTGTCATTATTTTATTATTTTTATATTATATATATATATATATATATTTTTTTTTTTCTTTTTAGTATTTTGTCTTGTTTCAAAAGTTTAAAATGGAAAAAGTGGGAAGTCTTTCGCTATGTCTGTCATATCAAACATTTATACTATTCACTCAATAAATAATAATAAAAAAAAACAATTAGTTACAGAATCAAATGTTCCCTGTATCCTAGAAACAAGTCATAAAACCGGCAGCTAGCTCTTTGCAACTCTCACATGGTCGCCCACCGAAGGTAAGCAGGGCTGGATGGGAGACCACATGGGAAAGCTAGGTCGCTGCCAAAGGTGGTGTTAGTGAGGCCAGCAGGGTGTGCTCAACCTGCGGTCTGTGTGGGTCTTAAGGCCACAGTATAGTGAAAGGGACTATATACTGCTCAGTGAGCGCCGTCTTTCGGATGAGACGTTAAACCAAGGTGGTAACCGACTTTCTGTGGTCGTTAAAAATCCCAGGATGTCCTTCGAAAAAGAGTAGGGGTTTAACCCCGGCACCCTGGCCTAATTTGCCCACTGGCCTCTGTCCATCATGGCCTCCTAACCATCTCCATGTCATAATTGGCTTCATCACTCTCTCTCCTCTCCACCAATCAGCTGGTGTGTGGTGTGGAGTCTGGCACAATATGGCTGCCAGGTGGATGCTGCACACTGGTGGTGGATAAGGAGATTCCCCCCAAAAATATGTGAAGTGCTTTGAGTGTCCAGAAAAGCGCTATATAAATGTAAGGAATTATTATCTAAAATTAAACACATCTCAAATGTAATTTTCCAAAATAAGTTTTCTGAAAATATACATGCATTTAAAGACAAATTCTTTTCAGGCTCATTCTGAACACTCTGTTCTTCCCATCTAACAGCCACTCAAAGTATTAATTTTCCTATTTTTCTCCCCTCTACATCTCTGCTGCAGTTTGTGATGTTTCCTCTGCTGGATTTATTCAAAATCCCTCCGGGTCTTTTTTTTTGTGATAATTCAGACCTCACTTTTACCTCTCTGCTGTTGCATGTAAAGCAAACATTTGTTGAGCGAAATAACTTTTCTTTGTTTATGCACATTTTGAGGGTACGATGATTCAAAAGCCGCTGCTAATACATTTTTTAATAAAACAAACTGACTAGAGGTTAATTAAAGTAGAATTTTATCCAGTTTAACTTTGTTTATAGAACATTTAACAATAGAGCTAATCACTATTGATTTAGCTCAATCGAGAGAGGGGTTCATCTGGTTAGCATACCTTAACTGAAGAAGTAATTATTTAAATATTCTGTAAGCACTATTTCATTTTAATTCATGTATTATATATTGAATGATGTATAGCTAAATATGTATTTGAAGAAATCAGACTTATTGCTGTTACTCCGAATGACAAAAGTGCTATACTGTAATGAAAGTTTTTATTGTTATTTTACATTTTCTGTTAGGGCGTCACGGTGGCTCAGTGGTTAGCACTGTTGCCTCACAGCAAGGAGGTTGCTGGTTCAAGTCCCGGCTCCTGTTTCTTCCACATTCCAAAGACATGCGCTATAGGTGAGTTGAATAAGCTAAATTGGCCATAGTGTATGTGTGTGGATGAGTATGGGTGTTTCCCAGTACTGGGTTGCAGCTGGAAGGGCATCCGCTAGGTAAAACAGATGCTAGATATGTTGGCGGTTCATTCTGCTGTGGCGAGCCCAGATGAATAAAGGGACTAAGCCTAAGAAAAATAATGAATGAATGAATTTTCTGTTAATTTTCTGTTCTCACTTTTTGTGAAGAAGTAACAGAAGAGTATGCAAGCTTTGGGATATACTAGTGTGACACAGTAGCTCAGTGGTTAGCACTGTTGCCTCACAGCAAGAAGGTCGCTGGTTCAAGTCCCAATTGAGTCAGTTGGCATTACAGTGTGGAGTTTGCATGTTCTCCCTGTGTTTGTGTGGGTTTCCTCCGGGTGCTCCGATTTCCCCCACAAGTCCAAAGACATGCTCTATAGGTGATTTGAATAAACTAAATTGGCCGTAGTGTATGAGTGTGAATGAGAGTGTATGGGTGTTTCCCAGTACTGGGTTGCAGCTGGAAGGGAATCCGCTGTGTAAAGCATATGCTGAATACGTTGGTTCCACTGTGTCGACTCCTGATGAATAAAGAGACTAAGCTGAAGGAAAATGAATGAATGAATTATATGTACAACTTTCCTGTTATCTATGATTTTTGTTATTCATTAAATGAGTCTGGAAGCCCTGCTTGTAAGTTATTAAATCTAATTATTTAAAAGCAGCTAATTAGATCTGCTTTTGGTTATGCTGTCTTTGTGTATAAAGTGTACTGTATTTGTAGAAAATATTCAGAAATGAAAGTACTGTTTTTACTTTTACTACTATATCAGAATACATAAGGTCATGAATTGGAAGTTTAGGCATTCATGTTGTTGTTATAGAAACACATTATTCCAAGTTCTATGTGAACATCATCAGGGTGAAAGTCACGTGGTGTCATCTTGTAATATTTTTTTCATTTTTTTATTCAAGAATGAAAATATACAACCGATCAAGAGAGATACAAAAGAGGGAAATACAAGCTATATTAACTGCAGAAAGAAAAAAAGACAAACAAAACAAAGAAAGGGGTAAGTAAATTACAATTGTATGAAAATAAATAAATTAAGAGCATTACAGGAAAGCTTTCTAACTCGAATCAATAGACAACAGTTCTTCATATACAGTAGTACCAAGAATCTGACACATTTTTTGTTGTTACACATTAAGATTTGAGCAGTGAGTCAACTTCAGTATAGAAAATGTCGAAAAGTAGGGATTGAAGCCATGCATTTTTTGTTAATGTATAAAACATTTCCAACCAAGATAAAAAAGTTGAAGATACATTCTTTAGATTTATGTGCAGATTCTGAGGAATAACAAATAATTTCTTTTAAACTAAAAGATTGTGCAAAGGTAGGAGGAATGTTTAAATAAGAGTGTTTAACAGGTCGAACCAAAATTTCTGAACAAATTCACACATACAAAATAAATGTATTAAAGTTTCATCCTCCTTACCACAAAATGTACAATTACTCGGAATAGTATGAATATCAACATATTTGGAAACAAATGAGTTAGTCGGATATATTTTATGCAATAGTTTAAAGTGGATTTCTTTCGTTTTATTAGGAAGAAAGGATTTATGAGGCAACAACCAAGCTTTTCTCCAGTCTATATTATCAATTAATGCAACCCAATGAAATTTGTTTTGCGGAACAATACGATTTCTTTGCTGAAGAATTAGATGAATATGTTTATTATTACATTTTTTTATCATAAATGTCAATGCCGTCCAGCAATGCTGATTCCTTCATATTTTTTGGATTGTATGTATATGACTTTTGACAAGATGCATTAAACCTATGGGGATAGCGTGTCATCTCGTAATTACCACATAGCATCAATGCAAACGACGTACATTAACAAACAAAATATACAACAGATGCGTTTGAAGCAGTTTGTAAACCTAGAGGGGGAAAAAACCTTAAAATAGACTTTCTTTTTGCAGCTTTGCAGCTCTTTCATGGTTAAACAACAACATTGGGCTATTCACTAAGCTAAACATGCGAAAAACGTAATTGCTTTACGTATTATACATTTATTTCGGTCTTTTTTCTCCTTTTTTGTGGATTATTTTGAGGATTGTTTGTTTTTTTCAGAGTCTGTATTATTATAGAGCTTGAATTATTCACATCATCACATAAATGAATAGTTACTTTAACTTGTTATCAAGTAAATAATTTGTATTGTGTTTCTCTCAGGACTGCACTGAGGCAGCAGTGACGCCCAGTTTGTTGGCTGCTGGTTGATCGGTGCGGCGCGCGCTTGGAGACGTAGCGCTGCGCGTGGGTCGCTACGAGGGGTGTGTGTGCGCGCGTCCATGACACTACTCCACAACACCGATTAGACATCATCACACATCAACCTACGGAGGGTCACGGAGCATCGCATCACTCATCCTGGAAGGCAGCGCTCTTAAACGGCGTCCGCGCAAATTTGTGCCATTCAACTCGTTTAAACAGAGCTCGTTCGCGGATACACCCTACTCAGGAGGTGGCTTCTAATACCGGACAATGACACTGAGCTATAGTCGGAGATAGGGATGGATACAAGAGTGTGGAGGATGCTCGCTCTGCTCGGTGTGTTTGCAGTTTTTCTGGAGGTAAGATCTGCGCCTTTAATAGCGTAAAGCAAAACCGCCTAAACTGGCCGTTTTGCTAACACCATGTGTGGCTTTGCGTGTTGTATCGGTAGGCTATTGCTTTGTGTCGGTAATATTAATGCTGCATGATTTTAAAGTGCGCCCTTTTGGTCAAATCTACTTCAGCATCTCAGTCTGTCATTGTGCAATAAAACACTCACATGCTGTTTAATGGATTCAGGCAAAGCCACCTCCCTCTAATAGAGGATCTGACATGCTGTAGGGAGGAAATGTCGCTTAAATGAAACACGTTAGACACGGGGAATTATTAGATAGTTCAGTTGATTATTATTATTATTATTTGTTTGATGCATTTTGTATGCATAAAGGTAAGAGCTTGCAAACCACAGGGATTGAGAGGCTAAAATACAACACATTGACCCACATTTGGCTCAAAGATTAATGAGTTTGATGAGTGTGCTAGAATAAAATTATCGACCACATGCACACTTAATGGTATTTCTGGGGATTTGCAGAAGAAATCAGCATTAGAACTGTGTGAAAAGAATGGCTGATTTCTTAGGTACTGGAGTATATTTACACACAAGAGTCCTTAAACTCAGACCAGCACAGACAAAGAAACATGCAGTTGTGAAAAAAAATCCAGCATATATATGTATGTACATATATACAGTGCTCAGCATAATTGAGTACACCCCATTTTGAAAATGAATCTTTTTATCCATTTCTCAGTGAATATAGGCAATGTATTTTGGTGCATTTAATCAAAACAGATTTATTAAACAGATATATTTATTAAAATCATGTTTTAGAATATGAAAGATAATACCATTAATTCAAGCAAAATATTGCAAAAAAAAAAAAAAAAAATTTAACAAAATGTCGCTTCTCTTGATTTTTCCTGTTTTTTTTTATTTGTATTTAATATTTTTCTATAACATAAATTTGGGTGTACTAGTTTTTGGACTTTTGTGAAGGGTGTGCGATTTGGGGAAAATATCTTATTGCGTTTTTTTTTTTTTTTGACGTGATTGCAAATTGATTTAAGATTTAATTTAAGCCTGATTTTAATTTAAATTTTAATTTAATTTAACTGATTTTAATTTAATTCAAACTTCAGCTCAATAATCTGTAAGTCATGGCAACAATTCTGCAACAGCTCTTTAATATGACCTCTTTTTGTTCTGTGTCTGTGACTTTGAAACTAAAATATTCCCACATTTGCTGTTTTCCTTTGATATTAATTAATCTATTAATGCTTCTGATGCAGCAGACCCCATAATCCCACTTGTCAGCGCTTTCCTGTTTTTTTATGGTGGGTTTAGTTGTGCAATTCTGATTAGGTAGAACGAAAGTGTGGCTAGTTATAAAGCCCCGGTCAGATCACACGATATCAGCGCGACTTCCTTGACGTCAGGCATCGTGGGGAGTCGTAAACTGCAAATGGATGTCGTGACACAAGATTCAATCGTTTCTTCTCATGTAATGTGGCATAGCTCACGACAACCAATACCATGTCTGCGATGCCTCACAGAATGTCTAGCATGTTTAATTTTTTGAAGCATAGCGGACTGGTTTGAAGCACTTCACCTCAGGTGTTATTCATTATTCTTGTTTACATATATATTTTATATTGCAGCCTCTTGCGATTAACTAATCGCACCATTTCAAACTGCAATTCGATTTCGATTAATCGCACAGCCCTAGGGTGTACTTATATATGCAGAGCACTGTGTATATATATATATACACAGTTGACGTCAGAGTTATTAGCCCCCCTGTTTATTTTTCCCCCAATCGGAAAAAAATAGCTTAAAGGGGCTAATAATTTTGACCTTAAAATGTTTTTTTTTTTTTTATTAAAAACTGCTTTTATTCTAGCCAAAATAAAATAAATAAGACTGTCCAGAAGAAAAAAATATTATCAGACATATTGTGAAAATTTCCTTGCTCTGTTAAACATAATTTAACAGAGGGGGGCTAATAATTCTGACTTCAACTGTGTGTGTGTGTGTGTGTGTGTGTATATATATATATATATATATATATATATATAATATAACAAAATATATAAATTAAATAAACAAAGAATTAAATAAACAAAGAATTAAATAAATTAAATTATAAATCACAATAATAAATATATCACTTTTTCATTTAATATTTATTTATTTATTTGTTTATTTATTAATAAATATTTATTCATTAATATCTGCATGCTCCTAAAAATAAAGATTTTTTTATTGTCATTTTTTTACAATCAAAAAGCGTTCCTAAAAGGTATTAAATGTTCTTTTGGTAAACAAAAAAAAAAATAATTCCAAGCTTTGTGGATGAATCATATTTTAGATCCTTCACATTTAAAAGTATAGTAGTCACCAGTGTTATTCACCAGCTAGATAACAGTACCTTCATCACAGTTCACATCCACTACAGAGCTGAAGTATCTTAACATCTGTTTGGGCGGTGAAACAACAGCACTATGGGAAGGAATTAATGAGTAATATGCCTGCCGTGCTCCATTAGAGACTTTATGCTCCTCTTGATTATGAAAATTTTACAGCACCGACAAATCTGTGCAAGGGCTTTGCTCTAGAGATGGTGTAATACAGCAGACCGATTTTATATATCTGAATGCATTTAAAGATGTGCATCCGCAATTAGACTCCCAAGCAGCAGCATAATGCCAGTTATGTGCTATATAGGCTACACATCAAGATTGTTGAGTGCCTTCCTCTATTTGCAGCTGTCAGACAAACACACCTGGTCATATGCTCATTCATCTGTGTTATACTCCATTACAACAATCTGTTCCTCATATAAGCGTCATTTGAGACGGAAAGCAATCAGAAGCTACTGTTAGAATCAAGGACTTTTTGATGTGTATTTTACTATTTCAGTGGAAGGAGCATAATCAAGGACAGCGTCAGTCTGGCTTCAGTTGCTGCTGTGGAACGAGAATGACAGATGCAATTATGGCCGTAACTGACCGGAGTGTGTTGATATGAGCACAAATATCAGGGCGCGTAACTGGAGCTTGTTATCTGTAATGCAATTAGCCTTGCCGGTGGTGTTAAATCCCAGGATCAGCTTATTGGTCATAAATTAATGAAGTAAATCGATAACATGTTTTCATCTACATATGCATGACTGTGCAGTGCAGGATAAACAGAGGCTTTTTAGTTCATACAGAAATGTTGTTATTTACTCATGGCGTTACAAACCTGCATGAATTTTCTTCTTGTGAGCACAAAAGAACAATGACTGATCGGCTGTCTTCCATGCAATAAAGGGGCTGTCAAACTCCAAAAAGCATCATAAAAGTGATCCATTTGAATCATGCAGCATATTCTATCTCACAACTATAGAATTATAAGGGTTTTTTCTGCATTCTGAGTGGTTTTGAGCTTTAACGTTTAAAGCAAAAATGATAGGGAACAAGTCTCTTTCGTACATTAAAATGGGCCTAAATGGATTCTTAATGTACAATATTATAATCCATTTAAATTTGGAAGTGGGGAGTTTTGGAATATCCAAAATGCAGATTCTGTCTTGCAAAACATTATGTGAAGCAATACTTGAACTTACTATTGAATACATATTTGTGTAATTACAGATTTATTTAATATCACAGGACATTCTTTCTTATTCGGGTTAATCATAAAAGGCCATGCTAAATACTTCATCCAGTGCAGATGTTCATTTTAGGTAGGAATATGGAGGTGTTGTAAAACATAATTGCGGGATCAGAAAGCAGCTACCGTATTACTGTAATTTTTCTCTAGAGATCAGTAAGGCTGAAATAACATGCTAACGTTTATTGTTGTAATTAAGACTCCATTAATTACATCAAATAAGACTTTCAAAAGTGCAGAAAACAGACAATACTTCAGCAAAGTTCACTGTAAAAAATGCAGGGCTCCACACAATTCATTCATGTTGTCCCACTCCCAACACAAATCCATTAAGTTAACATAACAAATTTAAGTAGATTGAACATAAAACAATTAAGTTTCCCAAAGAAATCTCCAAAATTGTGTTGTTTCAGCTCATTTTAAATAAGTAGTTTGCACAAACAGCAAAACATATTTATTTCAGTGTTGTTTCACCAACACAATCTTACAGCAATTCGTAACTTTTTGATTTATTGGCTAATTCGTATGAATTCATACAATCTCATTCATTCAATTTAGTACGATTTGCTTATCCCCCAATTACAGTTGAGTTTAGCCACGGCCACCCCTGGGTAAACTCTGGCTACCCCTGTGGCCACCCCAATATACAATACAAATAAAATGCAGCCACTAAATTATTGTTGGTGACACTGTTGGTGTAGCTGATTCACTGCCCCTCCCCCAGTGGCGGATTTAGGCATGGGCAATATGGGCGATCGCCCAGGGTATTTTGCTGGGGGTTGGGGGGGCACTTACGTTCATTTTGGAAGGTCACTTTATATCCCAGACTCAAAAGGGCAAGTACACTGCACAGGTTGAGCCCTATGTGTGCACGTGCCTGTTCTCTATGTGCAACCGAAACAACGCTGGTGAAAGCAAACTGACACATGCGCACAGAAAACCATTCCCGTGTGCCTCATGCACTCCTGTGTGAATCCCGGTTGTTTGCATGCACGCTGATAAAATACGCGCCGATCATGCACCGTGAAACTGGAGTAACAGCCTTTTGTGCAGAGGGGTCGGCACGCAGCGAGTTTTGCAAGTGGACAAAACTAAAGTTTATATAGTATGATGATGATGTTACTTTCACTAAGCATGGCCATGAAGCAGAAAGCAGAGATAAAGAGTCAGGGAGCTAAGACTTCATTACATTAAGTCCCGGCCACAAGTCGGATCTAAGACCACAGATAATTCTATAAAACATTTTTTTTTTTTGTATTCTATAGAATTGTCATAATTATTAGTCATGCAAAAGATTTCTTAAGTGATCTTAGCATATCACTCCAGTTGTTACATTGTTTTCCAGTAACATTTAGGATTGATTTCTGTTATTTATTTAGAATAATACAAGTATAATAATATTAATAATAATTGGATTTATTTAGAATAAATATAAATAAATTGTTATATTTATTGAAAAAAAAAAATCTAACAATTTAAGGGGGGTGGAGGGGTGTATGAGGTGGTTCACCCAGGGTGTCAATTTGAACTAGAACCCTCGTTGACAGCAAACACCTTCAATAGATAGCAATGGCAATTTAATATTTACCTTAAGGTACATCAATAGAAGAAGCTGTATTAATAATATTGTGGCTCAAAAAGGAATATGGATAAATTATATTAATAGGGTCTGTATAGTGAGTGTGTGTGTATTTAGTAATGCCTTTTGTTCAGTTTGTTCATTTGTTTATTTTATTAATTAACTCATTACTCTTTATTAATTTTAGACATGGCATATACCTTATGCTATACAATAAAAGTATGTGAAAAATATGTGAAAAGTGTTTTTAAACTAATTATTTATTTTTATTTTTATTTAATTATTTCAAGGAAGTAATTGCAAATATGTGAAAAGTGTTTTTTAAATAATTATTTATTTTTATTTTTATTTAATTATTTCAAGGAAGTAATTGCAAATATGTGAAAAGTGTTTTTAAACCAAATATCAATGTTTAATTTTTAATTAATTATTTCAAGGAATAAATTGCAATATTTTATAAATAATTAAATGAATTAAAACCACATTATTTCATTTACCGGAAACAAAAATATAACATTACGCTGAATTCATCATTTTTCACCCCAAGATTTGGTGTGGCCTCTTCTGGCCACCCCTAAGAAAATTTTCTGGGGACGCCATTGGGTTTAGGGGCGGGGTTTGGTGCCACTTCACCTTTTTAAAATCATACATTTTCATTCAAATTAACCACTAAACTGACAAAAACGTAAAATAGTTAGGTTTCCTTGTGAGATCAGGCTGGTTTTACAGGTTCATAAACATAGAATTTCTATACAATGTAAAATATTTAGACTCATTTTGTTAAAAAGGGTGATATGTTTCTGAGCTCTGCATTAAACGTTTCTATTGATTTACAATAATGCCCTAAATATATTTTAATTTATCCTATGTGAAAATGGCTTCTTAACATTTTTAGCACATTTTAACTTAAAATAGTGTTGCCAGATATTGCTGATGGTTTCCAGCCCAAAAGCTCTTCAAAACCCACCCAAACGCACAAAAAAACACCCCAAAAATTTGATTAATATTTATTTAATTTTAATTCATTTAAATCAGAAATTAGCCTTTAGTTGTCAGACTTTTTTTTTTTAAGTTTTATTTTTGGCCCTTTTGCCTTTATTAATTAGGACAGTAATCAGACAGGAAGCGAAGTGGGAGAGATAGAGAGAGAAGGGGGGGGGGGGGGGGGGGGGTATGGTCGGGAAATTTCCTCAAGCTGGGATTTGAACTCGGGACGCCCTGAAGTACTACTGCACCATATGCCGGCATGCTAACCCCTAGGCTACTGCGCCAACATTGTCAGACTTTTTTTAACCATACAGCAACCAAAACCAACAGTCACAGAACCACAATAAAATTACAACATAACTGGATCACATCACAACACTGCATTTATTGATTACACTACCTATTCACCTATATAGTGTAGATTTATTTGTTTAAAGATGATATTTAAATATTTATAAATTATTTGCATTAAATATATTGTGAAATTAAAATAAAGTATTTTAGATGTTAGTTTCAGTTTCAGTTTTAAGGATATCAATTAGCTAGTGTGCTCCAATGTGTCTCTAGAAAATCCGGTGAGCCTAAAAATAATTTATTTGGCAACTCACTAAATGATGACTTGTATGACATAACAGAAGCAGGACATGAGGAGCAGGACAGCAGCTTCATGGATTCCTAGTATGGATTCAGGTAGATGCATAACAACGTAAATGCATAAATTCGTCCCATTTGGCGTTTTACATTTTTTTTGTAAACATTGTGGTGCTGGTTTGTCAATCAGACAAAGCTCCTATATTCATTCTTGCTGTCAATTGCTGGAATGATCGATAAAAGTTTTATGATAAACCGCTGTGAGTTTAACTGCAGGCGCTGCGTGATGCACGTGCACGCAAATGGGAGACATTCAAAACTGCCCAATCTGGCAACTCTGCTCTAAAATTACCGAGCATTCACACAAAGCTTCGGTGTCAATGCTTGACAGAGCGCGTGTCTGAAGTTGGGGCTGACGCGATCGTCATAGCAGCATCAGCCAATGAAATTAGTCCGCAATTGGCTACTGTCTAAGCTGGGGTATTTGCATAAAGCAATCTGATTGGCTGACGCTTTCGTTGCCATTCCGTTTCTGTTGAAAGGTTTAGAATTTCCCAAATTCTGCAGTGAATAACGCCACTGAAGCGGCGCCAACGGATCCACAATGCAGTTCGGCAACACCTGACGTCATTCATTCAAAGTGAATGGGAAGCGTTGACGCCGTGTGAATGAGATGTTAAACTTGGGTGTAATATATCACTCACCTTGGCCTCTGAAATGAGCCTGATTGGTCTTCTTGTATGCATTCAAAGTGCTGATTGGCTTACAAATAGAACCTTACAGATCCATATTAGAGAGTTCAATTTGAAACTTTAAAAAAGACGTAAATAAATTGTCACAGAATAAGAATTTACACACAACTGTATTGATATGTGTAGTGAAGCCATATCATTTTGTTGTGTGAGAAACATTGAGTTTTTGCACACTCACAAATAAAGGTACAAAATCTATCACTGTGGTGTTACCTTTTCAAAAGATACAATGTTGTACCATATAGGTGAACATTACACTGTAAAAAAGTTATATGATCAATTAGTCATCACAACATATGTTTTAGTTCATTGTAACTTATTAAACTCATTTATGTTGTTTACTAATCACCCACACAGCAACATTTCTCTGGCCCACACAATCAGCTTTTGCTTGGCCAACATGTTGCAGTGATTTACGGTACATGATTGGACCATTTCTGGCTTCCATACAAGGGCCAAACATGGACCATGTCTGGGCCAAGTTTCAGCCAAGTTAATAACCCATAACTGGGCCTGAACTGGGCTAGATATGTTGGTGTGTCATGACTGCAATGAGTTTGATAAACCCATGAAGCATTTCGCTTTATGGCCACGCTTTTTCTCATGACCTGATTGGTAGATTTTTTTCTTTACTCTTTACTTACTTTAAAAATAATTTAAATGTATTTTAAAAGTGGGTCAAACTTACGTGGTCCACATATAAATTAACATCTGGGCCAAATACTACATTTGATATCTGGCCCAAGTCTTGTGTGCCGCCTTAAAGATGGTGCCACCTCTGCAAAGCCCGGGCCATGTTCGGCCCACATGCTCTATGCCAGTGCCGGATGAATGCCTCCTGTGCCAGCTTTATGCCAAATCTGGGCCAGAATTCTTTGCTATCTGGGCATGTTCTAACTTAATTTTATAAGTTACACAAGCTGTTGTAAGTCAGTTTAATATAATAGAAGTTCAAAGGATTGATAAGGTTAATTTGATTCAGCTTAAAAATTTAAGGCAACCAGTGTTTTTTTCAGTGTAGTACCTTTAGAGCAGTGGTTCTCAAAGTGGGGGTCGGGACCCCCCGAGGGGTCGCGGGACAATGAAGGAGGGGTCACCTGGTCATTTTCAAAAGTCTATTTATTTTTATAAAACCATAAGAATTACCATATTTTATCCATAACCTACAGAAAAAAATAGTCGTTTATAGTTACTACAGTATAAACTATATAGTTACTAGTTCTATTGGATTGCGACCCCTGAGGTAATTACATTATATTAAAGAAACAGCAATAGCGTCAGATGCAGCAGATTTTATAACACCAGGTTAAAATTTCTGGCACATTTACAGCACTGACATACATTATAAGAAATAAACAAAGAATAGACTTGGGTCTATTGGTGTGTGTGCGCCATTGCATGCAAGGTTTCTGTATTTATAACCACCTCAGAGGATATTAGGGGTCGCGAGTCACTGGCATTGTTATTTTGGGGGTTGCGGGCTGAAAAGTTTGAGAACCCCTGCTTTAGAGAACACTTTTGTACCTTTAAGGTTCACTTTTGTACCTTTATGGTACTACGAGGAACACTGTTGTACTTTTTAGGTATTAATATGTACCTGAAAGGACCTGTTGGGAACAAAAATGTACCTTTTGAAAAGGTACCACCCCAGTGACAGATTTTGTACCTTTATTTCTGAGTGTATGAAAACGTATAGACTTTCACTGTGGTTACATAGAAAAAAAGTGTTTATGCTATAAATTACTTCCTTTGTGTTTCACAGAAGAATCATAGTAGTTTTGAAAGGCACGAGGGTGAGTAAATGATGACAGAATTCATTTTCATGGATGTCTTTTATACAGTGAAGAACCGGTAAACATACAAGAAATTTTTAAAGATTCCAGTGGGTCAGTGATGAATGGTCAAATTTAGGATTACAAGCTGCGTGCTTTCCAATGCTCAATGAGAAATCGGTTGGGAGAACAGAGTCCAATTGGATCTGGAGAGCTCAAGCCTTTATAGCCGTTTTCCTGCCTCAGTGAAATCTCTCATTGCATTTCAAGTCACAGAAGCAGCTTTAGTTCCTTCTTGTGGCCACACTGATGCTCTATCAGCAATCCTCAGATTTCTAGGGTGTACTCAACCTTGACAGCTACCCAAATTTCAGCTGAATGCTTTGGAAGCTCTGTGCCAGGTTTAGTCAGTGCATTAGATTTATTTTCAGCTAAATATTTGTAATTTAAGAATCAGAACGGAGAGCCAGGTTGTTGTTGCTGCATTGTTTGCAGAGTCATCGTGGAACTGTCGTGCAGTGACATGCGATTGAGTATTTAACATATTTGGAAGCAATAATGGGTGCTAAGTATGTGATGATAAACTACACTGTAAAAAATGCTGGGTTCCACACAATCAATTTGAGATGGAACAACATGAAGGAATTAAGTTAACATATTAGTTTTTACAAATTGAAGTGGATTGAACATAAAACAATTAAGTTTTTCCAAAAAAAATTCAAGAATTTTGTTGATTCAGCTCATTTTAAATAAGTAGTTTGAACAAACAACAAATGTAATTTATTTTTACTGTAATATCGATATTGTGGAGATTTTTAATTGCATTTCATTTAAATAATTGATTAGAATTAATTTATGATTCATTTCTCTTGTTGAATTTGATTTGAAATTCACTTTCAAAAACTGGGTTGGAATTGCTTTGGTCATCAAAATTCAGTGAATTGTGTTATGAATCAAATTCAATAATTATTGTGGTGTATATACAGTTGAAGGTAAAATTATTACCCAAAAGTTTAATTTTAAAAGTGCTGTTTAACAGAACAAGGAGATTGTTTGCAGTATTTCCTGTAATATTCTTTTTTCTGGAGAAAAACTTATTTGTTTTAGTTTGACTGGAATAAAAGTAGTTTACATGTTTTTAAAAAATATGTACTTTTCAAGGTACATTTTATTACCTTTCTTTCTACGAAACAAAACATTGTTGTTCAATGACTTGCAACCAAATTTGCCTAGTAAACCTAATTAACCTACACTGTAAAAAAAAAATCCGTAATTTTACAATTTATTTCCGGCAGCTAGGGTGCCGGAAAAAAATGTAAAATAATGGCCATTAAATTACAGAAATTTACCATAAAATAACAGACATTAAATTAGAGAAATTTATTTAAATTTTAATTTCTGGTAAATTTCTGTAAATCAACCTCTGTTATTTTACAGTAAATTTCTGTAATTTAACGGCCGTTATTTTAAAATGACGGATTTTTTTACAGTGTAGATAAGTGCACTTGATACTATTCAGCTTAAAGTGCAATTATATTGCAAAATAACTAGTAAAATATTATACTGTCATCATGGCAAAAACAAAATAAATTAGTTATTAGAAATTAGTTATTTAAACATTTTTTTAAAATTGAATTGAAAAAATCTTCTCTTAGGAAATATTTGAAAAAAATAAAATAAAATAAAATAATTTTTTTTTTATAATTTTGCCTTCAACTCTATATATGCATATAGATAAATTCAGTATGAAATTAAATTGATGTGATTTTAGAAACATAATCAGAATTCACATTGATTGCAAGTGAAATGCTGATACTTTAATATATCAAATATATTTTGTAACAAATAAAATGTCAAAAAATTAGTAATCCTCATTCAGCACAACATTTATGTAAAAATTTTGCAGCGATACATGGCCATACAAATGTTTTTATTTTTTATTATATTTATTTTAATATCATTGTAATCTTGCTGAGAAATGGGTAAACCACAGCACTCGAGAGTCTTTAATAATTCACTAAATGAATCTTGTTCTAAATATGCCAGACAAGATTTTTTGGTATAAAATACTGTCTCACTGAATGACATTTTAGTAGGTGTTTCATTGTAAATCATTGTAAAATGTATGATTGTGAGTTATTTATATACACAGTTGCAGTCAGAATTATTAGCCCCCCTTTGAATTTTTTTTTTCTTAAATATTTCCCAAATGATGTTTTACAGAGCAAGGACATTTTCACAGTATGTCTGATAATATGTTTTCTTCTGGAGAAAGTCTTATTTGTTTTGATTCGGCTAGAATAAAAGCAGTTTTTAATTTATTTAAAAACATTTTAAGGTCAAAATTATTAGCCCCTTTAAGCTATATTTTTTCATAGTCTACAAAACAAACCATCATTATACAATGACTTGCCTAATTAATTACCCTAACCTGCCTAGTTAACCTAAATAACCTAGTTAAGCCTTTAAATGTCATTTTAAGCTGTATAGAAGTGTCTTAAAAAAGTGTCTTTTCATCATGGCAAAGATAAAATAAATCAGTTATTAGAAATTAGTTATTAAAACTATTATGTTTAGAAATGTGTAGAAAACATCTTCTCTCCGTTAAATAGAAATTGGGGGGAAAAATAAATAGGGAGGTAATAATTCTGACTTCAACTGTATATAGTGAAAATGCATGATTGTTCCATTGTAATTATTACCCTATAACTTGCATCCACCTCTCTCCCAATGTAAGACAGCAGTTACTGTTAAATATTACGATACTAACTCATCTGCTAATTGCACTTCAGTCACTGTGTGAGAAAATGAAGAAATAAAACCACAGTTAAATATTAACAGATATTATCTTCGTTCTCTGTCAGAAACATCTCTCGCAGTTTCCTCTCAGCCAGACAGAAGTGTCGGCAGAAACCGAATGTACCGCTCTTCAAATGTGTGTCACATCTGAGAAGATAAAACCTCGCTTTTCCAGAAAAACAGACGCTTTAGTGTTCAGAACAAATCAATTCATAATTCTGTCAGCTTTCTGCAGTTGAACTGGTTTTCCTTTTTCTCCTTCCTGCAGGTGAATGGTGATGACAGCTACCTGAATGCAGTGCAGAACACAGGTGAGTCAATATGTTTTTTTCTTTGTTTTTACTGCAATACAGTAGCAGAATGAATCAAACCACTTTAGAGGTTGTTAAAAAATGCAGTGTTACTGATATTTACTCATCAACCACTGTGCTGAAATAAGGCTTTAATCTTTGCTATATACAGCAGGGAAAATAAGCATTGAACATGTCACTATGTTTCTCAGAAAACATATTTCTAAAGATGACGTTGACTTGAAATTTTCCCCAGATGTTTGTAACAACCAAAGAAATCCATATATGCATTAAAAAACAAATCTAATTTGTTTACAAATTAAGTTATGCATAATAAAATGAAATGACACAGAGAAAAAGTATTGAGCACTTGAAGAAAGTTGAGGTGTAGAAAGACAGTGAAAGCCCAGACAACAGCTGAAATCTCTCCGTAAATAAAAAGCAACTCTCTGCCCTACATCATTGTGAATTAATATTAGCTGCTTCAGTCCATCATCTGCATTACCAGGATGATAAAGAGGAAACCAGGGTGGACATTTCAGCAAGACAATGATCCAAAACACAGCCAAGAAAACTCTCAAACGCTTTCAGAGAAAGAAAATCAAGCCGTAAAATGGCCCAACCAATCACCTGACTTGAATCCAATATAAAATACAAATTAAATGTATTTGTAGTTTCAGATGAATGTAATATCATTGCTCATATCTTAAAAATCCATATATAATATACTCAAATAGAAGTAATACTTGTAATAGGTGTCAACAATCTCCAGCAAATCACACACACATGTTCTGGTCTTGTCCAAAATTGTCAGTGTTTTGGTCTAAAATATTCAATACTTTTGAAAAACTTTTAACATATCAGCCACTCCAAACCCTTTAACAGCACTATTCGCAATTCCTTTTGAGCCAAATTTGCCTTCAACAATACAGAACGTTGTGGCTTTTACCACATTATTGGCTAGGAGGCTCATTCTCCTTAAATGGAAACATACATCTCCACCTTCATATGACAGATGGATAAAAGAAATTTGTTTCTGTTCAAAATTGGAAAAAAATAGGTTTTCATTAAGAGGGTCTTTAAAATCTTTTTACAAAACATGGAAAACTTTGTTGAATTATATTGACACTATTGATCTTGAAGCAGAAGAGGAATAAAGATTTTTTATTATTATTATTATTATTATTATTATTATTATTATTATTATTATTATTATTATTATTTATTACTTTTATAGTTAGTTTTTGTTGTTGTTTATATATTTATTTTATTAATTTATTTCTTTACATTTACTGTGTCATTTTATATCTATATTGTTATTTCTGATTCTCATTGGTTCTTAATTGTGAAAAAGCAGAACAGTGTATTACTATTTTTTGTATGTATATGATATTGTATCTGCACAAAATGTTAATAAATATATTTGGCAAAAAAAAAAATCCATATATAAAAGAAAGAGTATGTGATTTTCACCACTAGAGGGCATGTATTCATAACAAACAAAAGGCGAATTTGATGATGCTGTGTGGAATCATGGGAGTTGTCTTCTTTATTACTTGATACGGGACTCCTGCAGAAATCATGTTTATGGATGAGCTAAAGTATCAAAACTTATGGTAGTATGAAACAGAGTAAAGCTGAACTTTTCTTCCCATAGACTTCCATTCATAGGCATGTGAATGCAGCAGACCACAAACGCAAGCTCATGCGACATGTTTTCGCATGATGTTGCATTCCAAATTTCAAGCTTAGGGAACTCTGACCTGTGAAATTGTGTCACTTGATTGCATGAGACCAATTAGGGTTGAACGATACTGGAATTTGGTACCAATCGATACTGAAGTTTTAAAAACGTCCATTTCCCGCTAACATTTCAGCGCTGTGGAGCAGAAATGACTGATTGGCCATGAAGGTCATCAGTTCACCAAACTCATCACTGTTTACTGAGCGTAACCACACATACAGGGACATTGGAGCATTTTAAAGCCGCGATTCATTAGCAGATCGCTTGTATGTCAGCTTATAGACAAACCAGCTGTTCAACGTGTTTTTGAAACACTCCAGTGTCTTTGGATCTGTGGTTACACTCAGTAAACAGCGATGAGTTTGGTGAACTGATGAGCTTCTCGGCCAATCACAATCTGTTGAGCATGGGAACACAATGGGAAATCAGTGGTGTTTAGGAACGTGCTCAGTAGTGCTCAAATGTTAACAGGAAATTGATGTTTTTTAAAACTTCAGCATCGATTGGTACGGAATTCCAGTATTGTGACAACCCTAAGACCAATAGAAGATAAAAATTTGACCTCTCTCTACAGAAATGTAAAATTTGGAGCAAAAAATTAGCTCCCTTTATCAATGTCCAATCATCTTATTTAGTCCCGCCGCTTTTCATAGCACCATATGACAGAATTTTGCACGCTCAAACTCTAGTGTGACCATGGCTTAAGATTGAAAGCCTTTGAAGCAAAACAATTGCAATTGCTGATGAGAGTCAAGCATGACGCAGCACAAAAGCAGCAGATCTTTTATTATGCTAAAGGTGGCCACTGTTCTATTGATTTTTGGATATTTTATTGAAAAATTCTTGAGTAGATTAGATCATATAAATGGTTATGGCAGCATGTAGAACTGCAAAAAATGTCATTATCACAATAATAGTATATGCAATATTCTTATCACATAGAGGTGCAATAAATATTACTTATTTTAGAAACAAGTTAGGGAAAATGACAACATTAGCTGGTTTTCCTAATCCTAACATGAATGAATCTTTCAAAACTTTGCAATAAATGAAAAATTCCAAACGTGAATTAGATGTGTTTATGTCAAGTTGTTAGAGTGTCTGACTGTAGGATTGGTAACCAACCGTAAACAAGGCAAGCATAATGGAGTCAACTGATTAGTCAGGTGGGAGTAATGTTTGCCTCATCAGAATTTATTTGGCAAATGCGTTTCCATCTCCCATTATTCACATTAACCTTTTTCTAAAACCACTTCAAGTGAGTGTGAAACAGTGTTGCCAGATTGGAAAAGTCAAAGTATTGTACCAGAACCTCAAAATTATCGTATTTGGAGGAAAATTATCGTATACGAATCAAATGGAGAGTATACAGCTATTATCTAGACAAATAGCAACGTTACCACAATACGTACATTTTTTTTTTTTTAAACTAGGCATACTTTAGTGGTAAGGTTTAAACTCCACCTCCGAGTCGCTGTCATTGCAACCATAGTGCAACATAGTGCTGGTTGGCTTGAAAAGAGTGCACCCTCCTGAATTTTTTAACACACACTGAGGTGAGCCCATTCCGAGTGTCTGTAATGAGCCGAGTTTGTGTGTTTGTTTTGATGAGATTAACTTTGGAAAAACACGTTCACATGACATATTTGAATGGGGAAAAATGAGAACATCAAGGGCAAACTGCCCTGTCCTTCTCACCTCCCTTTTCAGCACAAATGTTTTAAATTTTATTGCTTAAACGATCAACCTTAACCTGAAAACTACTGGCTTAAGCACGGCGTGCACAACAGTAATGTTAACTCGTGAGAGAGAAAGCCAATCTCCATGTTGATTTGCTAAGAAAATGTAACGTAAGATGAGATAGAAAACGTGCCCACCTCCACGTTCTCCTCACAGACAGTAGGTATTGGCCTTATTCTTCAATGCGGATGTGTGTTCGTTTTTGTGATTGTTTTCGAACTTCCAATTCAGCTGCCTATGGGAGAAATTATTAGGAATAGTAAATGCAGAAAACAGCCAATCTACTTGCTCTACAAACAAGTGCTTGCAAGACTATACAGTACAGACAAAATAGAATAATATAATAAGAAAATATCAGTTTGCAACATCAAGCAGCAGAACAAGCTGTTTTTAACATATAAAAATGAATGGAAGTGAATGAGACCGGAAGTCTCGAGCCAAAATAATTCAAATGGCTGTGCCCGCTCGTCCGCGGAGAATAAGGTGAATAGAAGCCCTAAGATTACAATGTAATTCAAGAGTTCGCCCTTAGCTGATGATTGATTATAAAGCGTGTTTGGCATGCTGTCCCGAGAGAGAGCCCTGAGCTCATGAGATCCTCGAACCCGGGGCTCCCTCCCGTTGAAGGACGAGAGGGGAGTTTGAGCTCAGGTAGGTCTCGAGAACCCCCCTGCTTAATAATGGTGAATGTAGATTATGAATAGCTATGGAGAGTATGGTGAATTAAACGCTTGTCTATGATGTTGATTTGGTTTATTCAATTTAGTTATGTAACATGTTTTTGGTCTGTGGGAGGAAACCGGAGAGCCCAGGGAAAACCCACGCAAACACGGGGAGAATATGCAAACTCCACA
The DNA here is from genome assembly GCA_903798195.1 of Danio kyathit. NCBI lineage: Eukaryota > Metazoa > Chordata > Actinopteri > Cypriniformes > Danionidae > Danio > Danio kyathit. Next base: position 39,482,965 of record LR812530.1, read on the forward strand.
CAGAAATGCAGACTTGGCCAGTTAGAGATCTGAGCCAGTGACATTCTTGCTGTGAGGCAATGATGCTAACCATTGAGCCTCTATGCTGCCATAACAAGGAAAGGGGAGGAGTAGGGGTGGAAGGGGGGATTCTTCAAGACGAAGATGGCTAAGGTAAGATACTCTGGCTATTTATAGTGATTTAGGAATCGTCTGATTGGTGGATCATGCATTAGCTAATGCAGGTGCAACTGCTGTCAATGCATAAGCACATGCTCCTGCAAAATTAGTTTATAAATAAACTTCATTTCATTTTAAATGCCATAAAATTCGGAAATCATCGTACATTATTGGATTAGTTTATTATTGATAGTACATCGAACAGAAGTCGATATTATCGTACAAATATGATAATTATCATACGTCTGGCAACGCTGGTGTAAAACCATTTTTTTTGCTAATTCAGGGCAAATTTAAAAAAAAAAAATTAGGCATTTCCGTGACTTGTTTCTTATGCGATACTTCAAAATGTGCATTAACACAAGGTGATGGAAACCCAGTTAGTGAATAAGAGTCAGAATATCTTCCAAGGTTTTCAGTCATTCATAGCAATTCTAAAGTGTAAATGTTTGCACTTTGACATTTGTTTTTTTCATATATTTAATTAGATCAGAAAAGTATAAATTATCTGTTTAGTTTAGTATGATCATTACATAAATGATTTTTAAAAATAGCTTCATTAACAGCTACAGTATATTTGTCCAGTATTGTGCAAGTTTTTCTTAGTCTGCAGTTGTGAAAATTTACTAAAACCACAAACCAGTGACAGGGTGTCGAGCACCCAAGGCTCATTAATGCACAAGGGCAATGAAGGCTGTCCCATCTGGTCCAAGCAAACAGAAGGTCTACTGTAGCACAAGTCACACAACATTTTAATGATGGTCGTAGGAGGAATGTGTCACAACACAATGCACAGTGCATAGCCTCAGACCAATCAGAGTGCCCACGATGACCCATGTTCTCTGTCAAAAGCATCTTCAATAAGCACACACATGTTGGCACTGGGGGCAACGCAGTGGCGCAGTAGGTAGTGCTGTTGCCTCACAGCAAGAACGTCGCTGGGTCACAGGTTCTAACCTCGGCTGGGCTGGGTCAGTTGGCGTTTCTGTGTGGAGTTTGCATGTTCTCCCTGCGTTCGCGTGGGTTTCCTCCGGGTGCTCCGGTTTCCCCCACAGTCCAAAGACATGCAGTACAGGTGAATTGGGTAAGCTACAGTAAATTGTCCATAGTGTATGAGTGTGAATGTGTGTGTGGAAGTTCCCAGAGATGGGTTGCGGCTGGAAGGGCATCCGCTGTGTAAAATCGTGCTGGATAAGTTGGCGGATCATTCCGCTGTGGCGACCCCGCAAGGGACAAAGCCGACAAGAAAATGAATGAATGAATGTTGGAACTGGACCTTGGAGCAGTGGTAAAAGGTTGCTTGGTCAGATGAGTCCCTTCCTTTCAACAGTCAACAATCCCAACGGAGCTATTTAATCTGGCAATGGACTATATGCACAGCTAGTGTTTTTCAGCCAATGATGAACTTCCGGTGAAATGCGACTATTTTCAATTTTTACAGCATCGATGTTATATTGTAATTCAAATATAACCAGTTTAATAGACTTAAGCATCCATTTGATTGTTAAAGTGTAAAAAGAGATGAAAAAACATTTAAATGCAGGTGCCGTCATTAGCAGCAGGCTAGAAATTCCATTGAAAATACCAGGGTAAAATTAATTTCCATATTTTAAAGACATGGTGTGGAAAAATATAATTTAATGCAGTGCTTCTTGTTTGGTCTGATACCCACTTTATATCGTATCTCAGCCAGGCAGCGAAGATCTGTGTTTTTTTTTAATTTTTTTTAAAGAAAACAGATCTTAAACGCTGTGATTTTGTATGGGATGAGAATTAACCGGAAGCCTTGGGGCTGGCTGAAAATAAAAGTCTGTGTGCATATACCCCATTTCACATCACAAACTACATGACTTGAAGGATTTTCTTTTAATGTATTGGTAACATTATTATCATTATTATATCTTATTAAATGACAACTTATTTACATTATGTGATTAATGTAAACATGATGTGTTTATAAGTACATTTTAAGACTTTTTATTTAAAAAACAAAAAAGGTTTTATCTACAAAGTTGAACTCTAGCTTGGCTCTTTCTGTGAGCCAATCAGCATTTCGAATGCACGCACATGGATCAATCAGGATCAGCTTTCTTTGTCATTCTACTAGACTGATCCGTTGTTAAAATATGTAATACATGTATATAAAATGTGAAATATTTTCATTTGTGTGTATTCAGTCAGTGAGACATTTTTAGTGTTTACTGAACTTTGCTAAACAACTCATTTGCTCATTGTCTGTTTTTTTTTTAAAGTCTTTAAATTTGATATTAAGAAAGGCAAATAATTAATTTAATTCATGGGGTCTTAATTACAACAATAAATATTACCATGTTAATTACATAAAATTTACATCTGCACTGGACAAAATATTTAGCACAGCCTTGTATGTTTAATTTGAACAAGAAAAAAATATTCATCCTAAAACTTTAAATAAATGTTATAGAACACAAAAATGGGCGACATGGTGGCTCAGTGGTTAGCACTGTTGCCTCACAGCAAGAAGGTCACTGGTTTGAGTCCTGGCTGGGTTAGTTGGCATTTCTGTGTGGAGTTTGCATGTTCTCCACGTGTTGGCGTGGGTTTCCTCTGTGTGCTTCAACTTCTCCCACAGTCCAAAGACATGCGCTATAGGTGAACTAAATTGGTCACAGCATATGTGTGTGAATGAGTGTGTATGGATGTATCCCAGTACTGTAAAACATATGATGGATAAGTTGGCGGGTCATTCCTTTCTTAAACATCAACATATTGTTACAACACCAATTTGAATTTTTTAATTCAATTGATAAGCAGAATGATTGTATTTCTTGAAAAGTAATGCTTCAATTAATGATCTGCCAGATAGAACCAATCATTATGATTCCAAGCAGAAAATGACTTTTTAGAAACAGAAGTTTCTATCTGCATTTGCCCTGTTTTTTTTTTTACCCCAATTTGCAAATTTAAGAGAATTTTGATAAGTGAAGTTTATTTATAAACTAATTTCGAGAGGATCACCTGCTTATGATTGCTTGCAGCCAGTCCCTTATTATCTAATTTATGATTTACCAATCAGATGACTCCTAAGCCACTATAAATACCCTAAGTTCCATATAACAGCCGTCTTCGTTTTGAAGAATCCCCCCTTCCACCCCTACTCCTCCTCCTTTCCTAGATGGGTGGCACGGTGGCAGTGTTTAGCACTGTTGCCTCACAGCAAGAATGTCACTGGTTCTAGTCTTTACCAAGTCAGCCAACATCTCTGTGCGGAGTTTACACATTCTCCCCGTGCTCATGTCAGTTTCCCCCGGGTTCCCCAGTTTCTTCCCACCATCTAAAAACATGCAACTTAAGTTAATTGACTTATCCAAATTGGCACCATAGACATGGTCCTAGCAAGTAGTTACTCTTAAGAGCAATCAATATCTGTTCATTAGCTACTACAGCAGGGGAGTTCTCGAGATCTACCTGAGCTCAAACTCCCCTCTCACCTTGCAAACGGGAGGGAGCCCCGAGCTTGAGGATCTTATGAGCTCAGGGCTCTCTCCCGGGACAGCATGCCAAACAAGCTTTATAATCAATCATCAGCTAAGTGTGAACTCTTGAATTTATATTTAGAGTACATTTAGGGTCTCTGTCATGTTGATGTATGAATGAGAACTGTTACACACATATTGTTTGCTATATGGAAAGCAAAAACCTTGAAGCTCAATATCTCAAAATCCTTTAGAACGCAGATGAAACCTTATAATTACAAGGCGACGAAATATGAAAACTAGATGAAAACGGTGCATGAAATTGCATGACAAGCTACTTCGTTATATGAATAAAAAAGTTAATTTGCTTGAAGAGCCTTAAAGAGCTGCTATATATACTCAAAAAAAGGACGTTTGTTGTATTTAAAATGAGCTGAATCAACACAAATATTGAGGTTTAGGTTTTTTTGGGACAACTTAATTGTTTTATGTTCAATCCACTTAAATTTGTGTAAAAAGTAAAGTTAACTTAATTCCCTCTTGTTGACCCAACACAAATTGATTGGGTGGAACCCAGCATTTTTATATTGTAGCTACTGCTGTAAACATGACTTGCTCTTTGTTAGTTGCTTTGGCTGAAAAGAATCTGTTCAAGAGCAATATGAATGTTTAATTTTCTTTAAATGATTTTCTGAGAAGCGAAAGGCTGTACATTTTAAATGTGCATAAATTATCTTTTAAATCACTTTTTATGCGTTCACTAGAATAAAATAAAAACGGCTTGAGAGTACTAAAGGCCACCTTTCATGATTTAAAATGAAGACACTTCTTTTCATCTCACACGCATTTACAGAGAATGAAATTAAAAACAATTGCTTGTTTAGTATTACATTCCCCCTTGTCTGATTCTCTCAGTTCTGCCTGTGTTGGAAATGAGCCGATAAAGATGGATTTGCGACGGTTTGCCTTATATAAATAATTCATCAATTCCCCTAGAGCTCCAAAATATGACATTTACACCACATCACTGTGCGCTGGGCGCTGGATATCACCAGTGTGGCTGGTTAATAAGGGCATATGCCCTGTGATGGTGTCGCATCTTTTCTGAGCTCTGTCAGATTTTCCCCCTCATCTCGCTCTCATATACTTCGACAGCGTGAAATTTCCCAGCACCAATCCCAGAGTGCTAATGACTGTCAGCGCTTTGATGTCACTGCATCAAGACAGATAAACAAGCCGCCCCGGACCAGCCAATCAGACAGCTTTATGGTCCCGGCAACGGAAAGGGCTTAGATTGAGCGATTTGTTTTTGTTTTTTTCTCATTGAAAACATAAACTCTGCCCGAAGCATCCCTTATACATCAAAAGAAATGGGTCAGCCTGTGATTTCATTGGTCCCTTGAAAGTTGCACGGTTAGATTGCTTCCTATAGATCCAGGTTGCACAGTGGTCATTTGAGATGCTTGTAACAATACCCAGTGATTGCATGCAAAGTCTTTGTTGTGCGTAAACAGAACATCACTGCAGCTTTGCATGAAACAGTAGCCATAGGATAGTTCATTTCTGTAATATTTTCGAATAATATCAAGTCCCTAATGCTTTGCTCTCTGACACCCATTGGTGCCCCACCATGCATCTGATCGCTTAACATGCCAAAGCACGTTATGCGAAGCGTATCAAATATTCATTGTGGTGGGGAAATGGATTATTTGGGGAGGGAAAATGAGCTCTCCTATGGCGCAGAGCTGAGAGCGTGTGTGTCCAAGTACGCCATACGGATGCTTTGCGTAAATGACTTGATTTCTGCTGCCATTCGTTCTGCCAGTGTGCTTCCATTAGCTAGAAGTGGCACAGAGGGTGTCAGTGGCTGAAGGTGAATCAATCCCAGCCAAGAGCTCCAATACAATGCACTGCATTATTTATTTTTCATCCTTTTTAATATTATTTTTAATCATTTGTCTGCATATTCCCACTTCTAACTGCATATCGTCTTAAAATTGAAATGATAAATAAGCCATTTAATCTGAATGTTCACCTTTTGATTTGATATTTTGATTGTTTTTGTTGTGCCTAAAAATTGAAATTCTCTATAGATGGAAAACCATGGCTGGCTTTAATTGGCTCACTTATGTCCTCCAGTTTTGATAGTTGATTCATAAGGTCGTTTTCTTAATCATTCTTTTTGGAATACCACATCAAAACATCACAGGAAAGACTCTCAGCATCGTCTGTGCATCTGGGCCAGTCTTTGCTTCCCAGATAGCTTTGATGTCTCATCCCCCATCTTCAGATCTGTGTGCGTTTGGTTTAGATTTGGAAAAGAATGTCAGTATGAGAGTTGATGTTTCAAGGCATGTTTTTAATGAACTAAAGGTGTTAGTTTATCAGATTCCTTGTAGAGCATGCATCCTACATGCATCGCTCTCTCTCTCTGTGTTTTCTCCAATGCATCCCCTCCCCCATGCTTTTCCATGTCATAGGAGGCATTAGCACCTGGGGATCAGCCATTTTTTTTCTTCTTGCATCGTAATGGAATGGGATGGAAATGTCTGAGCCTGTGCTGAGTAAGCGTGGTCGACTCCTGGTTCTGGGCCTGATGCCCTGACGCCTCTGTTTTACACTCTTTTATTGCCTGACCTTCCTTGTCATTGCTGTTAAAAATTCCCTTTGGTTCTTTTTATTGGCCAAAGGTATTATTCCATCACACAGATGTCTATCACCTCTTTTCTCCTTTGGAAAGGGATTTAAATGCCAGCTTAATTTAGCAATTAAGGGATGGTGCAGCAGGAATTTTGGCTTTATTTATCTGTATGTTGTTCCAAATACATATGCTTTTATTTTGTTTGTTGTGGGATGTATTTGTAAGCACAAAATCAGTCATAAGTCAGTCATAAGGGTCATTTATTTATTGATATATTATCTGAAAGCTGAATTAATAAGCTTTCCATTGATGCATGGTTTGTTATGTCAATATTTTGGTTGAAATACAACTACTTGAGAAAATTACTATCAGTGCAATTTACTAATCAAAAATTGAGTTCTGATATATTTACAAAAGGAAATTTACAAAATGATTTCATGGGGCATTATCTTTTCTTAAAATTCTAATCGTTTTTGGCATAAATGAATAACTTACATTTATATACCCATGAAATATGAAGAGATTGTTTACTGAAAAATGAAAATGTGCTCACCATTTGTGCTCAACATGCTCAGTTGTTCCAAACCTTTATGAGTTTCTTCTGTTGTACACAAAAAGAAAGCTGGAAACCTGTAACCATTGACTTCCATAGTAGGAAAACAACTATTTTGTGTTCAACAGAAGAAAGAAACTCAAACAGGTTCAAGTGAAGGGTGAGCAAATTATGATAGAATTATCAGTTTCTCTTTAAGTTTTTTTGGTCACATTTTTTAAGTAAACTTAACATTAGTGCATTAATGCATTGTGAAGAGAGGCCTTAAAATTGTAAAACTATACTGTACTAAAAATCATAATACAATATGAAAGCAAAATCAAATGTCATATTGTATTACTAATATCATATATTACAAAATATGATAGCCTATCATACATTCAAGAATGTTGTTCTCCTGAATGTTAGAGTTGTGAATGCGGTTTTACTGTCCATTATCCATGATGGGTCTAAACCAGAAAAGATAGCAAAACAAATACTCGGCAATATACACTGCCTGACAAAGTCTTGTATTAATGTTATTAATAAAGTCATCTGAAATGGCAAAGAAAGCGTTCTTGCAGGACTCCCAGAGTTCATCAAAATTCTTTGGATTCATCTTCAATGCCTCCTCCTTCATCTTACTCCAAACATGCTCGATAATGTTCATGTCTGTTGACTGGTCTGGCCAATCCTGGAGCGCCAGCTTTCAGGAACTTTGATGTGGAGGCTAAAGTATGAGAAGGAGCACTATCCTGCTGAAGAATTTGCCCTCTTCTGTGGTTTATAATATAATGGGCAACACAAATGTCTTGATACCTTAGGCTGTTGATGTTGTCATCCACTCTGCAGATCTCTTGCACGCCCCCATACTAAATGTAACCCCAAACCATGATTTTTCCTTCACCAAACTTGACTGATTTCTGTGAGAATCTTGGGTCCATGTGGGTTCCAGGTCTTCTGCAGTATTTGTGATGATTGGGATCCAGTTCAACAGATGATTCGTCAGAAAAATCTACCTTCTGCCACTTTTCCAAATGACATTATTATTTGTTGCTCTTACAACTGGGATTGACGCAAAGACTTTTGTCAGGTAGTGGGTTGTTTCATCACTGTTTCAAGAAAAGCAGTACTACCCACCCCAGTTAAAGGCCAATATCATAAGTAAAATAAATTATGCAAATATTCCTGCAAGAATGCATTAATATGGTTCTATTTCAGTTCAAGCTAAAATTGTCTACTTGACAATAAGAATGGATTTCTATTTCAGAGGTTCCCACAGCGGAATGAACCACCAGCTATTCCAGCATATGTTTTACTTCCAGCCACAACCCAGTATTAGGAAACACCCATACACACTCAGTCACACACACAGACACTTATATACTACGGTCAATTTAGTTTATTCAATTTACCTATCGCGCATGTGTTTGGATTGTGGGGGAAACCGGAGCACCCGGAGGACACCCACGACTCGAATCAGCAACCTTCTTGCTGTGGAGCAACAGTACTAACCTCTGAGCCACTGTGCCACCTATATATATATATATATATATATATATATATATATATAGGTAAAATGAAACATTATTTTTTTGTGTGTTTTTGATCAAATAAATGCACATTTTGTGAGCATGAGACTTGAAATCATAAGCATAAACTCTTTATTAAATTTTTGATTATTTTGCCAGCAGGATAAGTAAAATCGTCTTAATTAAAGAAATATTCCCTGAAAACAAGTCATTATCTGCCTCATAGGCAAACTGATCTATTTTAAGGATGTTTAGATATTTTACTACAAAACAAAACACAATACTAATTAAGACAAAAATGGGTGTAAAATGCAATTATGAACTTTTTTTTTATTCAACGCCACTCTCTATGGATGAAATATTCTTCAGTTTGTTCCAGACACTTTATCGACAGCATTATGGCGTTTCCTGCCCACACATCTTTATGCATCCAATTAAGCAGAAACGCAGCGAACGATTTCCCTGAGGTTGGCACAACTCTTTCTGAGAGCGCTCTCCGTCATCCTGTTTTAATATGTCTAATTCAGCTCTGCCCTGATTGCAGCGAGTCTGTCTGAGCTTGCAGATGGAGACATTAATCTACTGTCGCTCGCTCGCGCACACACATACACACACATACACTGTTCCTCTGTAATATATGTTTTTCTGATATCACTTGAATGCAGACGGCCTGGCTCAGAAAGTGCAGTGCCATGAGTATGCAGAGAAAAAAGACCACAAGACGTGCCAGTCGTGACTGTGATTAACAGCCTGTTCTTCCCACTGTCAGAGATGTGGTTTCAAAGGCAAACGCAAAGGTGGAGGAGCCTTCATATCTACTGTGCTTTCCAGTGACAGGTCGGAAAGGACGTTTTGCTGAGTCATTGAGTGCTGGATTCTGGGATTTAAGGAATTGTTGGTTGATGCAGGATTACGGAAAGTGAAAGATCACAGCCTCTCTGTCCTTTCCCGACTGTCTTTGGGTTCCTCACAAATTGCAGACAAGCGTGGAAAATCTGCTGACATCTCTCGGAGGCTTTTTTGTGCCATGTCTGCAGCATTTCACACTCCATATGGACCGCACCATCGAAACTCTCCACGAGCACTTCCCTTAGTTCTGTTCTCTTCCCCACCATGTGTTCAGTCATCCGGCGAGAGATGCGTTTGTGTCTCTATCAGCACTGCGCTATAAACTCAAACTCTAAAGCCCCCCTAGTGAAGTAAAGTTGGGTTTGAAACTCTTATAAAGTTTCGTCAAGGCACCTCTAATATTCTTTCCTACACATTATCTAGCCATTCGCAGCGTGTGTGATGTTATTATGGGCAGAATGCAATTTGATCCAGATTTTCGCAGCACTACAACACCAAAATCGAGTTAGCGTAATCAAGTTTTAGTTCTGGAAGAAGACCGGCTATGCTTTTTCCATCCATCTAGCTGTGATCCAGCCCTAATCATGTAAGGATTCCTGTTTACTGCAGTCATTTTTTCCAATATTTTTTGTGTAGGTCTTATTAATGTCTAGTATTAAGTTAGGATTTGGTCCATCTGATCACACAGACTAGAGAGACACATTCCTGTCTACATCAGATGTTTTAATTCATGTGTTTTGATTCCCTTTTGACCACTTTTATGATTTCTTTGAAGGGATGGATTATTGGCCCGTTTCCAATGAGCTGTTCGGTTAGGTATAGTACCAACATAGGCTCATTCTGAAAATGCACCCCTATATACATTTCTGGAGATCAGGAATTATGTAGCCAGAGCTACGTATGGCTGCATTTCGTCTTTAAAACGAACGCTACGGGGTGCTATGATGCTGTTCCTTTTCGCGCTATACCAGCTGACTGCTTACCTCCGTGTGGATGGCTTTTCCGCTGTTACCAGTTTGTCCAGTGACTCGCTGTGTCCGTCGGCAGACTTGTACCCTGAAGCAGAGTTGGCCGCAACGACGGGGTTCGAGTCCAGTAAAAAGACTAAAGGCCAAAAAATAAAATAAACAAGTAAATAACAGGGTGAAAATGTGGTAAGATCTCTAAATGTGGTAGAAATCAGGCTGCTGCGAGGGTTTTTCTTTTTTTTTTTTTTTTTTGGATTGCTTTTGAAAACACTATCGGTTGGGTTTAAGGAAGTGGGTGAGCGGGTCAATCGGTGCTTTTGAAAACACTAAAGGTTGGGTTTAGGGAATGAGGAGGGTGGGTCAGTCAATCGGTCAGTCAGTCTGTCGACAGTGACCTCTGGTGGATTTATGCAAGAAGAGCAGGTGCAAATGGCATTCGCAAGAGAAATTTGAGATCTCAAAAAGCCAACACAGCGGCCTCTGGTGGATTTGCGAAAACAAAAACTGCAAAAAAAAAAAACAAAACAAAAAACATACCTCCTTAGATGTATTTGGTGTTCTCCAGAAATGTTTATAGGGGTACCTATCTAAAATGAGCCTGTACTGAGTACAGTACAGTACAGTACGCATTTATATCTGTTTCCACTGTCAAAGGTACCAAAGTAGCAAACTGTACCACTTTTTTGTACCGTTTAACAAGGAGACCTAGCACAATGCTACAGCACCAAAAGATTGGAGCTAGAGTGCTATTGGTTTACAGAAAATCCTCACCAATGTTTGTTATAAGCCAGGGGTTTGAAAACACAGAAAGCAAAATTTTTAAATAAACAGCCGAAAGACGACACAATACTAATACAATGACAGGGCGCAGTAACAAACCATGCTCAAACAAACCTTTTGTCTTCTTATGACAAATATCCACAAGCTACAGTGATCTACTGTATGTCCTCTATTGTTGTTTACAATGAGGCCATTCACATGTTGCATCCATAGACTCATTAAAAATGGTTGTATCTAAGTGAGTGGAAAGTGCTCTGTGTATATTCATTCATTAATTTTCCTTTAGCTTAGTCCCTTGTTTATCAGGGGTCGCCACTGCGAAATGAACCACTAACAATTCTGACTTATGTTTTACGCAGATGATGCCCTTCCAGCCACAACCCAGTACTGGGAAACACCCATACACAAACATTTACACACTCATACACTACGGGCAATTTAGTTAATCCAGTTCACCTATAGCACATGTCTTTGGACTGTAGGGGAAACCGGAGCACCCAGAGGACACCCACACGAACACGGGGAGAACATGCAAACTCCACACAGAAATGCCAAATGGTCTAGCCAGGACTCGAACCAGCTACCTTCTTGCAGTGAGGCAACAGTGCTAACCACTGAGCCACTGTGCCACCCCGCTGTGCGTATACATTTTAAATAACCACTTGAGTCGGAGAAAAACGAGATATGTGAATGGCCTGTACAGCTTTCTTCTTCCAGAGAAAATGACTTCAGTCTTACTAATGTACATCACACTTAATAAGTAAGGGTACTATTGCCAGTGGAAACACACTCAACTCAACCGTACTGTTCTTAAACCATACCACTCAATGGAAACAAAGCATATGGGTGGGTGTATTTATGGGCCTTTTCTGATTTTTTTTATCTAATATTACAAAATAAAAGTAGATATTTTATATATATATATATATATATATATATATATATATATATATATATATATATATATATATATATATATATATACACACACACACACACACACACACACACACACACACTGAAAAAAATATTCATTGAATTTACTACATTTTTTTTAAAGGTAAGTGGTTTATATGGGCTGAATTTAAACAAGGAAATAAAATTTTTAATCTGGGGTCGCCACAGTGGAATGAACCGCCAACTTATCCAGCATATATTTTATGCAGCTGATGCCCTTCCAGCCGCAACCCATCACTAGGAAACTGTTTGCAACCAGTTACCTTAAAAAACCTTTGTAAATCCAATGAATAAATTTTTTTCAGTGTATTTCGTTTTTGTTTTATATGTGATGGCAAACACAATGCTTAACTTATTTTGTACCTTTTGTCTTTTTGTCTGATTTTAATTAACTTTTTTGCCTCATTCAGTGTTTGTGATGTTATGATTGTACTCATAGCTTGTTGGTTTGTGGCACATTTTAATGAAGACTTTTCATTCTATAGGAAAAATGAATGGGAAAATACATGTGAAAAAACACCACTGAAAAGATGGCCACTAACACACTCAATTAAACATCAAATATTCTTAATTTGCCTGTAATTGTGTCACGTTTTGCAGAATTTTGTCTTTCAGTTCAGAAAGACAAATTACTTGTCACTGGAATCTTGTCAGTTCATACCTGCTGGGATGCATTGTTATAAGTGACAGTATAATTGCTAGGCATGGCAGATGTCTATCTGTGAATAAAGCCTCGTGATAATTTCAGTCTCATTGGCTTTTGCATTGCTGAGATTTAGAATTCTTTGTCAAAATGGCACTTGTAGCTCTAATTTACTCAAGATATTTTACATACAAAGAGCATGTGATGTGAAGAGCCACTTCGCATTGTCGAAAATGCATGTGACATTTGTAGTGTAAATCCGTATTAATGCATACTGGGTATAATCAAAAACCACCTACTCTGACAACCCTATCACCAGTCAATCAAATGCTGCTTTAAAACAAGATGTTTGATCTTTAAATTTAAAGCTTTTAAAGTGTATTTTCTGTTTTACAAACAGTAAAATTAGCATGCATAAGCTCAGATATCTTTATCATAATCCCTTCAGGGTGACACGGTGGCTCAGTGGTTAACATTGTCACCTCACAGCAAGAAGGTCGCTGGTTCGAGCCCCAGCTGGGTCAGTTGGCATTTCTGTGTGGAGTTTGCATGTTCTCCCTGTGTTCGTGTGCGTTTCCTCCGGCTGCTCCGGTTTCCCCCACACTCCAAAAGACATGCACTATAGGTGAATTGAATAAGCTAAATTGGCCGTAGTGTATGTGTGTGAATGCAAGAGTGTATGGGTTATTTTCAGTGCTGGGTTGCGGCTGGATGGGCATCCGCTGTGTAAAACATATTCTGGATAAGTTGGCGGTTCATTAGGCTGTGGCGACCCCTGATAAATAAAGAGACTAAGCCGAAGGCAAATGAATGATATTCCTTCAAATACATTTAAACTTTGATAGGAAATTTCCTAAGAATTGCTATTTTTTTCTGACAAAAAAGCACTTGAATGTCATGAGCTCATTATCTGACATCCAAATTCCCAATAGCATGATTTTCAAATTTTGATTACTGTGTAATATTCACATAGTTTCCATGGTTACTCATTGGTTAATAGAGTGTGCACGCATAGTGACAGAAGTCAGGATATCAGTTTCCGGTTTACTTTCTATTTTTATCCATATCTGCAACAAACAAGATATGTGCTGCAGTATGGAAGAAGAAGTATACAGTAATATGTGTGACTTGTTTAAGCTCCAAAGACAGGTACTGTTTCATATCTGTCACATGCCACACATACAGTTGATACCAGAAGTTTACATAAACTGTATAAAAAGGCACATAACCATTTAAAAAAAGTCAGATGTTAATGTGACTAAACTTTTTCTCTTTTAGGTAAGTTAGAATTATCAAATTTGTTTCTGTTATGCTTAATAGCAGAATAATGAGAGAGATATTTTTTGAGAAATTGTTATAACTTTTCTTGAAAGTCAAGTTTACATACAATAAGATTATTATGCCTCTGAAAAAGCTCAGATGATGGTGTCAAGGTTTTGGAAGTTTCTGATTGGCTAATTGACAACATTTGAGTTAATTGGAGGCACAACTGTAGAATAGTATTTAAGGAAAACCTTAAACACACTGCTTCCTTGTGTGACAACATGGGAAAATCAACAAGCCAGAATCAACAAAAAAGCCAGATTAAAATTTGCTAAATTACAGTGGGAAAAAGAATAATGTTTGGAGACTTGTCCTGTGGTCTGATGGAACTAAGATTGAACTGTTTGGCCATAATGACCAGTGTAACATGTGGAGGACAAAGGGGAAAGATTACAAGCCTAGGAACACCATCCCAACTGTGAAGTATGGGGGTGGCAGCATCATGTTGTGGGCCAGTTTTGTTGCAGGAGGGACTGGTCCACTTCACAGCATAGATGGCATCTTGAAGAAAGAACATTATGTTGAAATACTGAAGCAACATCTCAAGACATCAGCCAGGAAATTAAAACTTGGCCACAAATGGGTCTTCCAAACAGACCATGACCCTAAGCATACTGCCAAATTAGATCAAATGTGCTTTAAGGACAGCAGAGTGAATGTTTTGGAGTGGCCATCACAAAGCCCTGAGCTCAATCCTATAGAAAATTTATGGGCAGAGTTGAAAAAGCTTGTTTGAGCAAGACAGCCTACAAATCTGACTCAGTTACACCAATTCTGTCAGGAGGAATGGGCCAAAATTCCTGCAAACTATTGTGAGAAGCTTGTGGAAGGATACCCAAAACATTTGACCAAAGTTACACAGTTTAAAAGCAAAGCTAAAAAAATACCAAGGAAATGTATGTAAACTTTTGACAGTCTAGAAATTAATAAAAAATTCTCCAAAAAAACTTCTCTTATTATTCTGGCATTTAGCAAATATAAATCATTTAGGTAATCCTAACGGACCTGAAATAGTAAACATTCAGTATGATTTATCATCAGACATTTTAAAAAAATGGTTATGTTCCTTTTTTAGAGTGCATGTAAACTTCTGGTTTCAACTGTATACACCTAAATAAATGACAGAAGGCATTTTAATGTGTAAATATCTAGCTGTGATGTTTGGTTTATCGATCACCGTTAAGATTGTGCATGTAAAGGAACTCACCGAAAGTAATAGAGTACCCTGTACATTTAACAATGATACAAAAGTGCATAAAAATGGCCCCAGGGAGTTCTGACCAAGCATCTTAATGTGCTGCAAAATTTGGGAAGTTGGATATGCAGAAAATTACTAATTTTAATAGTAATTGTGTTTTATTTTTTGCATACAGATTACAATTTGTAACACCAATATTTTACAACAAATAATTATAAAATAACAAGTATTTAGGTGAACAATTAGGTTATGTCTACACTAATCCAGATAAATTTGTAAACAGCCTTTTCTTTTAAAAACCCTCCATGTCCACACTATTGTTTTCAATTTTTTAAACTTTTATCTGCGTCATATCCGCCTGGCGTTTGTTTACTGTCCATCTCTTTGAAACGTCGTTGCAAATTGTCACAACTTTCGTCTGTTTCTGCCAGTGATCAATAGCTCCCAGTAAATAATCTGTGTCCTTTGAAGAGAGGCTATATGAAGCATATAAAATTACATTCATCTTTAATAAATTTGTCAAAATGGACAGCGTCCAAAACATCTGCTTTGCAACGTCGTTCACCATGTTAGCTGAATTGATCGCATGACTGTGTCACATAATTAAAATGCATCATCATTTTCAAATGCCTCTGTTTTCACAGTCCACACTGCAACATGAACACTGAGTTTGCAAATGTATCGACTTTGGACATTGTTTTTAATAAGATACGTCTGGGTTTCCTAAAAATGCCATCTCAGTGTAGACAGAAGGCCAAAAAGGAGAGAAAAAAATGCATTTTTAAACAAAAACGTACTAGTGTACACGTGGCCTTAAGGCTGGTTTATACTTCTGCATCGAGTGATCGGCATAACCCATAGCACATGCCTTGTGCGTAGCCGTGCATTTGTTTGTGTTGCTTTGCAATAACACTTCAGAAACGCTAGCTGGCAGTGAAGTTTTTATGTTCCTCTGTGTTGAGTTTCTTCGCAGGTGTTTTATTTTTTCTGAATGTTATCTTAATCTACAAGTAGCTAAAACTCGTTCATTCAGAGGCTGGAACCAGCGGATGTGCAACAACTTTAATCATAAGGTTAACACAAAACAAAAGTTTTCTGGAGCTCCTTCACGGGACTCGACACTTGTAAACACTCACTCCATCGGGTTCGTGGCTGTCCCATGGCCCTCAGCACCGCCACCACTCATCATCGCTACCAAGCTGACCAATCATGTCTCATGTCGACGTGTAGTTAAATTTTTTGATAGGTGTGTGTTGGCGTCAGCCACGGCGAGGGCTATGCGACCGTGAAGTCTGCGCCGGACCATACATGTATGCTTGACGTAGAAGTATAAATCAACCTTAAATCTGTGCAAGTTAACATACTGTAATAAATGTTATCTTCAATCAAATTGGCTTCCTTGTTTGAGGTGGCCTTCCTTCTGTTGACGTCAGTTTGACGCTTCAACCACAAAATTCTCACTGTTAGTTCACTCAAAAAAATATTTTTGCTGCTTGTTCAAACTAATGAGTCTAATCAAAATAAATCTTGAGGGTTTTTGTGGGATAACTTAATTGGTTTATGTTCAATCAACTGAGATTTTTAAAAACAATTAAGTTAACTTAATCAATTTGTGTTGAGACAACATGAAGGAATTGTGTGGAACCCATCATTTTTTATAGTGTTGGCTTTGAGGCAGGTGCGGACTGGCCATAGGGAGCACCGGGACATTTCCCGGTGGCCTGACGGTCAATCTGGCCTGCCACCATGAGTCTGGTCTGCCACGCAACACCCCCCCATACCCCCCACCTCCCAAACCCAGCTCTTCACTTTCAATATCGCATCGGACGTGGCCTGCCACCGGCATTCTGGCTTGCCGCGCTTGTTACTTTGTTACAGTTACTTTGTCCCGGTTGAAAATGCTTTCCCAGTCCGCCCCTGCTATGAGGGAATGATGCGCAAAAAGAAAGCTCCGCCCCCTACTCAATATTCCATTTCAGTGGGAAGTACATCAACATACTGAAATAAAAGTCTCAGCTATATGGAGAATTTGTGATTACCATGGGATAACTACAATAACCTTGGTTTTTTTTTTGTTTTTTTAAATAATGGTCTATTCCCTAATGTTTTTAATAACATGAGCAAACAGTGAACTATACATATATTATCATATTCATTAATTTTGTTAATGTTTGTTAATGAGAATAAAATTGTACAATGTCAGTTCTTGTTAACTCACAGTGCATGAACTCATGTAAACAAGCCTTTTAGTGGATTTTAGTAACGCATTAATAATAATAATAATAATTTATTTTAATGTAGCACCTTTAAAACTTAATTCTCAGAGTGTTTTACATTTAAAAGTTACAAGGATAGAAGACAAAACATTATTCATAGGTAATACAAAATTATATAATAATAAGATTTGACATTTAATTTTTGACATAAAATTGATTTTTAACATTGTCAATATAAAAAAACAGATCAAAAATACACATACAGTACACCTCACAAATAGGCAAGTCTAAATAAATGAGTCTGCTAGGATCCTTTAAAAGATACATGTTGCTAATTAACTATGATTAATAAATGCTGTACAAAATAGTTCATACTCAGTTTTACCGTTTGTAGAAAAACCATGGTTCATCTTTGTGAAGGAGATGATTAATGTGTGCTGTTTTGAAACTGGGCCTTAGTAACCACAGCCACCTGTTTTCCTCAATACAAGGTGGACGTTTACACTAACTGTGCCTTTAAATCCAGCGCGGGTGGTTTAGTGGAGCTCTTGCTGGCGAGGCTCAAGTAGGGCAGGTCAGAGAGAGTTCTGTTCCCTGCTGCTTTCTTGGCTGCTCATCTTGGCTTCTCAGCACCTGCTTTGAGCACAGCCTTGTCTAATCCCTCGTCCTTTATGCTGGAAAAGGAGGCTGGATGAAGGATCCAGATGTCTCCATCTTTTTTCCGTCTCCAGGCCTGGAGCTGAGGAATCAGTTCTCATGGCTTTTAGAAGATGCAGAGGCCAAGGTGGGTGTTCTGGAGAGATAAACAAAAGAGCTGCTGTTACAGCAGATATGAGATGCTGGCACAAGAGTTGTCTTGATAGACCACATCTGCAGAGCTCTACACACTGGCAGTTTATGATAGGGATTATTATTTTGGACTCGGTTTTAGGATTTAACAAAGGAGTTTGGTAGATAGTGAGCACTTTTGGAAGTATATATGAAACAAACCTTTAATTGAATTTATTTTATTTTATTTTATTTATTTTAATTTAATTTTATTTTATTTTATTTTATTTTATTTTATTTTATTTTATTTTATTTTATTTTATTTTATTTTATTTTATTTTATT